>CM056602.1:6398433-6520030 GCA_029721355.1 Tegillarca granosa | reverse complement strand
AACTGTATCTTGAAGCTGAAATTACAATAAACCTTAATTACTTAAGTCATGTCTTTTCTTTCAACAAGGCGAATTCGGCCGAAAGGTGTAAAGGGCATTCTTTAGGACAAAGTACCTCTCATTGTTTAGTGTCGAATTCTTGTTCAGTTCGTTTTCCGAGAGTCTAATGGTTTTCTCTAGTACCCATATCATCTCTACCGTTCAAGAACTGCCCTTCCCAATAATAACAAAATCTTGACCATGGCGTAAAAATTCCTAAGAAATTTAACACGAGTTAAATACGGAATTTTTAATCTTCATCAAACCATTGATGTGAACTTATAACGTTAGAATATGATAAAATATAATAAAACATATTATATATTCTAAAACTGATTAGATGAAAAAAGAGGCACAACCAGTCGTTATTGATGAATGCAGATGTGCATGTATAACAAGCACAAAACGTTGCTAATATTTGTAATATTTAATATGTAATACTTAATATGTTAACAGCTCTCTAATGCGGTGCTAAGTTTAGGGTAAAAAAATGAAATATTTTTAAACGCAATGTGCAAATCAGAATACAATATTTAGTATTTAAATAGTGCATAACAAATATTTCATACATACCTGTACTTTTACCTGTAAAATTGAATAAAAATCATCATTATAAACAGCTTTTGATAAATAATATAACGATCATGACATGTTTATGAAACACTGGCTGCAAGTGGTTAAGTATCTTTACAAAGTAATTTTCTATTCTAGTGGATTAAATTTATTGCCCGTCTAAAATGGTGGTCTCAAAAGTCAACGGACTAATATACATTGGTTTGTCGTCTTTTTCATTTCCATTTTTTAGGTATTTTGTAACAGCTACGGATTACTTTTCTAAATGTGTATTTAGAAAGGATTCTATTGTCATTTGTCTGTTTAAAGTATAGCAGAGTAACTTGCCAATGAAAGGCAAATAACTGGCAACAGCAAAAAAAGATTATAAAACAGCACATCTAAAAGCTAAACACAAGAATGGACTAACATATATTATAGTGGTTTTAAAAAATTTATTATATATTTACTAAAATATCATGAAGTCATAAAGAATGTGATGACAGTTGTTACGATATGCTTGAAGTCCAGGAAAGATGAAAACGTTAGCAGAATGTTGTCTTGGTTATTTTTCTATTCTAGATGTTGAAATACAAAAATATACTCACATTCAGATACGCAATCTCAGTTTCTGTGTCATTCCCAACACAATTTGCTCCTCCCCACTCTGGCTTTGGATTGGTGCAGCTTCTCATACGAGAGTGAGTTCCATTGCTACATTTTGGCAAACATGTTCCCCATACAGACCAATTTGTCCAACCACCATCGACTTAAAAAATATCGAATCAATAAATATAAAATCAAAATCAATATAACATAAACGACAATGAATAATAAATTAAACGTTTAATAACGTAAAGGCTATTGAACTAAGGTCCAGTTTCTAGTTTCTAAATATATATAATAACAAATACCTGCGCTAAGTTTTGATGTTCCATATGTGCATATTTCGGAAAATTTTTCCTCATCAGTGACAATAGGGGCCGAAAAGTTTAATAGATAAAACTATAAGCCAAACTGTTGAAAAAAAATCAATCTAAAGTTCCGAAATTATATGAATCCAAATCCAGCTAAGGAATGCTTAGCATGAAGGAACAGACATTAGTTTTAAATAAACTTCAAAAATTAAGACGCCTGAAAATTTTATAAATGGTATATTTTATGGCAGCACAAAGTACTGCCTACTGAGTTATGGATACCCTCGGGGAGTTTTACTCCACCAGCAGCGGTACCCGCTCAGAGGTAGTAAATGTATAACTAATACCTGCTAACTTTTGATGGGCCATTTATATTTCTTATGGTGGATCTTGATCATTACCAAAAGAATATGATACACTAGGTTCTTCTTTAGAGTAGTTGTTTTGCAACTAGTTTGTCAGTACATTTCTTACCGTTGTATTGTTTAGCAAGATAAATAAAATCCTAAGTCTATAACGTAGAGATGATTGTGTTACGGGTAACTAGTTACTACTATTTATAGTTTTATCTCCATTGATCAATACTAGTTACTAAGGCATTACCTGGCGGGCAAGTCTCGTTTAAGGTACAGTTTCTCGTCTCCACTAATTTACCAGAACAATTCTTCCCTCCATATTGTGGTGCGGGATTATTACAAAACCTTATTCCATCTGAACTCCTACACTACATGTCTTTGAACAATCGGACCATTTTTGCCATTGTGACAAGCCTCCATCGACTGTTAAAAAGCAAAATAAAGACATATACACTTTGGTAATAATCCTTTAAAATCTACAACGCAAATGAGCTAATACCTCAATTATGTCACACGACAAACGTGATGACTTCAGTTTGTCATTTTCCGTTTCTTTGCAGTAATATTTCTGCTGCTTTGTGTATGATGTCTTTGTTTCACTGTAAATACGGTATGGTAGAGCTTTTTCCCACAATACAGACTTTCTACACGAAGCATACTGCTTACAATTAAATTGTTAACTTATAGATATTGCAAGCCTAGGTTAATCAAGGTCCTTAAAAGTCTTATGACCGTCATCACAATATTGTATTATCGCTGTATCCAAACTTATACTGGATATATTTGACCTCCTATGGCTCCATGTTCCTTTTATTTTCAAATTTAATTTTGCACATAACAGATTAGCTTACCCTTCCTTGATGGAAGTTCACGTGTATATCTGAACTGGCCAGTCTTCAATGTTTCTCTACTTTTTGTATTATGATTAAGACATCGACTAGCATGTTTGTGTTTTATTATTAAATTACATAGTTTAACAAATTATATTGTTATTACTGTTTGAGTTGTAGACATTAGATTTGTTAAAGTCATTATAAAGGACAATTATTAACTTTTAAAAATCTAAAAACCCATATTCTCATTTTGTCGATTTTAATTCACGTTAAAAATGAAGTAACAATCAACCCATGTCCCACATAGACCAGTACTTTTAGTTCTAAAGAAAACAAAAGCTCGACGAATTTGAGCAAATAGCTATATAAAACGTGTTTCAATAGTTTCTTTTTTCAAGGAATTTTGTTTCTATGTAATAAAAAACAATTTTAGGACAAAATATAAATAGTCTTACTTGGACAGTGTTGAGTGTTGCATTCCACTGTTTTCAAGCTAGAACCGGTACAATTTTTTTCCGCCATACTGTGGCAGAGGTTTATCACATGTCCTCGTCAGATTCTGTTTACCTCCCCCACATTCAACACTACAGTTAGACGCTTCTTTCCATTCAGACCATTTGCCATCAACTAAAATTATGCGATAAAGATGATAACATAAAAAAATTCTGCAAAAATGTGTTCATTATACGAACAGCTAGTTATGTTAAATCATGTATGAAAGGAGACTTATGGACCCTTCAATACACCTATTTGCAATCATAAGCTTGCTAGGACTATGCGTTCCTAGACAAAAATAAGATAAAGATAACATTGTTATTTCTTTTGACACTAAATCCTTAATTTAGAGTGAAAAATAAGTATAATATATTTAAAGGAAAGGGAAATGATTCCTTGCCTGGACTTCATATTCATATAATTTTGGAACTTGGGATTCATTATTTTTCTAATGTTTGAATGATAAACCTTTTTATCTATCTATTTTCGGCCCCTTGTGTCACTGATGAGGAATGAATTTCCGAAATGTGCACATATGGCACAGTAAAATTAAACAGGTATCTTTGTTGAACAGATACCCTAGTTTAATCATGTTTAAAAATTGAAATTGGTTTTACAAATCAATTGACGAAAATAAATATCTGGATATAATAAAGAAATACTTTGTGCTGTCAGAAAATGTACCATTTAGCAAAATTTCAGTCGTTTAAAATTCATTTAAAACTAAGGTTTGTTCCCTCATGCAAAGCATTCCTTAGCTGGATTTGGATTTATATGATTTTGGAACTTTAGATATATTATTTCCAACTGTTTGGCTTATGTTTTTTACCTATCAAACTTTTCGGTCTCTGGTGAGGAATGAATTTTCGAAATGTGCACATCTGGCACATTAAAAATTAACTGGTATTTGTGTTTTATATTTGCAACTGAAAACTATGAAATTGACAAAAGCCAACACAGAAAAAGTAAGAAAAAATACAGGTTGATGAAAAACAGTAAGTCAAGCCAATAAATACAAAAAAATAAATAAATAAATAAATAAATAAAAGAAGAAAAAACATGGTTTATACTATTCCCCACTTTACAAGGTCATTAAAGCAAACGTCCTTTGGTGTGGTAACAGAACTCCTTGTAATAATCACTGGCCTAATAACCCTTGTAGCAATTTAAAAAACTGACCAACAAAGAATAATACCGATAAAAACAACTTACTTGGACAGTGTTGGGTGTACATGGTTTAACTTCCACAGCAGCACCATTACATATACCTTTTCCTTCTGGTTTAGGGTTGTCACATGCTCTGGTCCTCATCTGGGACCCACCACCACAAGTAGCATTACACGTGGTCCAATTTCCCCAATCTGAGTAGCCTCCATCCTCTTTGCAAGTGTACATAAAAATAACATTATCAGCTTGTACACTTGACAATTCACCAGTACTATATAATTCCTTTATATAGATGTTCGGTACATTTATTCAGGTTTGAATACCATATATTTTTGCTGTATTTATTATTCACTTAGAAGCCATTTAATAGATCTGAATCATTAATTGTTCATTTAATGTTCATTCGTCATGGACTGGTATGTTTGTGTTTTATTAAATCTATTTATTTTTGTTTCAGTGCTCAATGTAGCAGCTGGAATAATTATACGTTTCAATAGCAAAGCTTTGGTATTAAAAGTTTTAAATATGAAGAAGTGGTTATACTGTTTTTATCATAGTGATTTTTCTGTTGTTGGTTTGAATATTTCCACGATCAAAATTAAAGATATGTACGTACTGTCTGCACAATTTCTTCCGTAATATTTCCCAGTACAGTAACAATGGTATCCTCCAGCAAAATCTTCACATTTTGCGCCATTTTTACAAGGAGATGTTACGCACATATCCATTGCTATATATAGTTGATTAAAGAAATAATAATTATGCTATATCGTATTCAAAATATGAAATTGCATTTCTCACCAGAAATTTTGAAAAGAAATTATAATTGTTAACCATGCACGATCCATGATGTGCAAAACAACGTTTTGTCATTATATACAATAGTTGGATATATGATCTAATGGTCGAAAGAAATGGCCTAGTAAAATTCAATGTCCCCTCCACCCGGAGTCTGATCATCACTTATCCTGATCTCAATTTAAAAACACTGTTCAGAAGCTTTCTACCAGCCGGTTGCTATTTCAAACAGTTCTGATTATTTAACCGTCTCTGAACTGACCATTCTAGTATGAAAAACTTCATTCTACTCCACTTTGTGTGATATAATTTGCCTGCGTTTTTTAGGCCTTTTTGTGTGTAGTTTATTGATTTAGCACTTTAAATTGACTGAACAATTTGCTATCGATAGTTCAGTAGTTTTACAATAAAGCTAGAGCACACACCAAAATAATATTAAACGCTAATCTAGGACACTATTTTAACATATAGTTTTGTAAAATTTAAAATAAAATTCATTAAATATAAGTGAGTATGATTATAATACTCTCGACTCCTTTACTGCCTTTTTATATATCAATTGGAATATATACCTACGAATACAGCAATGGCATCTGCCTTTTGCATATCTGTAAAAACAAGACAAAAAAGTGTTTATATATACTAAAATGGCTGTTAAATAGTTTATGCGGAATTGTTGTAAAAATATCAAATTTAAAACACACCTAAAACAAATTAACTACAAATAAAACATTTACTTCTTGATTAAATGTCCTCCTACAAAAATACAATATGAATTAGTATACCAATATCTAAAAATATTTTATTGAATATTTTTAGATGTCGTAACTGTTTAAAACGTTAAAGGATTCCAGTAGCATTGGCATCTTTTATGAGTGCTTCTTTCTATAATTAAAATGCTAAATATCACATGTGCTAATGGCTTTAATAATATATTATTTCTAAAACTAATTTAAGTTTTATTACCAACATCATAAATCAATTTGTGTGTGTGTGTGTGTGTGTGTGTGTGTGTGTGTTATTTAGTTTCTACAGTACTTGTATGTGACGATATCGTTACTTTTTAATCAAAGTAGAAACCACGCATTTGATTCAAAACAGAAATGCTTTAAACTTGCTGTGATATATAATCGAATATATACCTTTCATTGCCATTTTTGTAGCTTGATTAGAGTATAAGAACTGTGGCAGGGTGGATGCTGATCCGGCTTCCCAGCTACATTTGCCTTTGTTTGTTTTATCTAGCGCAGCAAACCATCCTTTCTTGGTGTTACAATCCCCAGATGTATCAGTAATAGCAAATGTCCTGCCTGCTGCTGCATCCCTGTATTATGTATGATTAATTTTAAAATCATGTAATAGGAAGGGAAACAATAAAGGGATAAATATAATCTAAAAAGTTTGATGAATGACGACTATGCATGTGATAAAACATAATAAAAACTTTCTTGTTTGATTCAAGATGTCCACCATCTTTTTCGTCAAAAAGACATATGCAATTATTAAACATTAAGGTTTTGCTTTTTAAAATAAATATTTTTCATAATATCACAAATTTTAAATTCTGTAAATAACTGCAAATTATTTTGTCATGGCAACATTACCAAACATTTTAGACGCACAATACCGTTGCAATATACGGTACAATTAATTTCACAAATTGAATAAGGAAATAAGTTCAAAAACGCTATTTTGTTTAATAACAATAAAAAATGAAAAATAAAATTTACCGATTTTTTTATTCGCTTTCCTGCATTTTGTACAAATCCATATAAGTAACTAGTCAATAGTCAAAACATCAAAACATTGATGAAAGTCCATATGTGAACTGTATATGGCATATTTAAAATTTTGTTTTTCAATTAATATTGATATTGAGAAAGCTTTAACTTACCCTGCTGTCCCACAAACACCAGTAAACGATGACGTCAGGTCTGTGTATGACGTATACAAAATCCGTTTACAGTTGAACCAATCAGTTTTGTCACGCGTCACAGTAGTATCAAACACAACATATGCTTGTTCCTTTCCGCCTTTGTAAAATGCTACTTTAACCTGAAGCAAAAATAGTTTTAACAAAATAAAAACTAACGACAGCATGCTTTTTCATACTGCAATATATTTCGAATATACAGTATTACTTATCAAGCTTACATTTTAACTAACTGATAAACTACATGACAAGATATATATAAACACTCGATTGTTAAACAGATGATACAATATAATTACATAGCACAATAATAGTTAGATTTAAATTGTGAAAAAAACCCAATTAAGTTTACAGCCTAAGGGTTATTGGAACACATTCAGTAAGAAAGTTGTACCATCTCCTGCTAATTCTTTGTTTAAAGTGGTCTTTTCAAGTTTAATATGTAAAGTCTAATAGAAAATAATGCTGCTTTTGAATGAGTTAACAAATAATGCAATTATTAGTTTTTAAATCAATTTGACTATTTTGTTTCATATTTATTTGAAAAAGTTAAATATCGAAGACAAAACTTATGACTACTTACCGCCCTTATATTGTTATTTGACATTTGGTTAACTAAAGCTGTTTTAAATGTTACTTTAGTATCCATCAGCTTGTACAAGTTCATTTGGTCTCCATTGACAACATGAGTAGACGACCATAAATCAAGTACACTGTTAGCAGGTGACAGCTCTCCATTTGATGATACCTTAAAGACCAACTCCCAACCTACAACGAGAAAGTTGTGAATTTAAAAACTTAAAATGATTGAATCAAACACAAACATACCGGCCTATTTCCAAATCACACTACTAAAAAGTTAAATATTATAACCTTCTACCAGGAAAGTGAAGCCGTTTGCTCCTTTTAAAACATTTTAACAGACAATATATGAATGCAATAATTCAATGTTATAGTTAAATTAAATGGAAGGCTTAAAAACTGCATAAGAATTATTGCTTACATATAATTATACTGCTGTTGTCTATTAACATTTTTCAAAACCATTTATTAACGTCCATATCAGTTGTCTTGTTATTTAACAATTTGGTTTACAAACTCAACCAACTTGCTATTGGTCCTCATTCTATTCAATAATTTACTTTTATCGATACAGCAAAGTAATAATCTCTATCCAATAGAAATTACGTTTTAAATCTTAATATATTTTGCTCCTGTATAAAAATGCTAATGAGCATTATACCAATGATAATTATATTTAAAATGAATAAAGAGTAACACTGTAAAATTTTTAAATATAAGGTACAACTGGTCACTGTGTAAAACGTCACAAAGTAAGATCTACTTACCCATAACAAACACTCCCATCACAAGTCTCTGTGTAAAACATCACAAAGTCAGATCTTCTTACCCTGAACAAACACTCCCATCATGGGTCTCTGTGTAAAACGTCACAAAGTGAGATCTACTTACCCTGAACAAACACTCCCAATACAAGTCTCTGTGTAAAACGTCACAAAGTGAGATATACTTACCCTGAACAAACACTCCCATCACAAGTCTCTGTGTAAAACGTCACAAAGTGAGATATACTTACCCTGAACAAACACTCCAATCACAAGTCTCTGTGTAAAACGTCACAAAGTGAGATATACTTACCCATAACAAACACTCAAATCACTCGTCTCTGTGTAAAACGTCACAAAGTGAGATCTACTTACCCTGAACAAACACTCCCATCACAAGTCTCTGTGTAAAACGTCACAAAGTGAGATATACTTACCCTGAACAAACACTCCAATCACTCGTCTCTGCGTAAAACGTCACAAAGTGAGATATACTTACCCTGAACAAACACTCCCATCACAAGTCTCTGTGTAAAACGTCACAAAGTGAGATCTACTTACCCTGAACAAACACTCCCATCACGGGTCTCTGTGTAAAACGTCACAAAGTGAGATCTACTTACCCTGAACAAACACTCCCATCACAAATCTCTGTGTAAACGTCACAAAGTGAGATATACTTACCCTGAACAAACACTCCCATCACAAATCTCTGTGTAAAACGTCACAAAGTGAGATATACTTACCCTGAACAAACACTCCAATCACAAGTCTCTGTGTAAAACGTCACAAAGTGAGATATACTTACCCATAACAAACACTCAAATCACTCGTCTCTGTGTAAAACGTCACAAAGTGAGATCTACTTACCCTGAACAAACACTCCCATCACAAGTCTCTGTGTAAAACGTCACAAAGTGAGATATACTTACCCTGAACAAACACTCCAATCACTCGTCTCTGCGTAAAACGTCACAAAGTGAGATATACTTACCCTGAACAAACACTCCCATCACAAGTCTCTGTGTAAAACGTCACAAAGTGAGATCTACTTACCCTGAACAAACACTCCCATCACGGGTCTCTGTGTAAAACGTCACAAAGTGAGATCTACTTACCCTGAATAAACACTCCCATCACAAATCTCTGTGTAAAACGTCACAAAGTGAGATCTACTTACCCTGAACAAACACTCCCATCACAAATCTCTGTGTAAAACGTCACAAAGTGAGATATACTTACCCTGAACAAACACTCCCATCACAAGTCTCTGTGTAAAACGTCACAAAGTGAGATATACTTACCCTGAACAAACACTCCCATCACAAGTCTCTGTGTAAAACGTCACAAAGTGAGATATACTTACCCTGAACAAACACTCCCATCACAAGTCTCTGTGTAAAACATCACAAAGTGAGATATACTTACCCTGAACAAACACTCCCATCACAAGTCTCTGTGTAAAACGTCACAAAGTGAGATATACTTACCCTGAACAAACACTCCAATCACAAGTCTCTGTGTAAAACGTCACAAAGTAAGATCTACTTACCCATTACAAACACTCAAATCAATCGTCTCTGTGTAAAACGTCACAAAGTGAGATCTACTTACCCTGAACAAACACTCCCATCACGAGTCTCTATGTAAAACATCACAAAGTGAGATCTACTTACCCTGAACAAACACTCCCATCACGGGCCTCTGTGTAAAACGTCACAAAGTGAGATCTACTTACCCATAACAAACACTCCCATCACGGGTCTCCATGTAAAACATCACAAAGTGAGATCTACTTACCCTGAACAAACACTCCAATCACTCGTCTCTGTGTAAAACGTCACAAAGTGAGATCTACTTACCCTGAACAAACACTCCCATCACGGGTCTCCATGTAAAACATCACAAAGTGAGATCTTCTTACCCTGAACAAACACTCCCATCACGGGTCTCTATGTAAAACGTCACAAGGTGATATCTACTTACCCTGAACAAACACTCCCATCATGGGTCTCTGTGTAAAACGTCACAAAGTGAGATCTTCTTACCCTGAACAAACACTCCCATCATGGGTCTCTGTGTAAAACGTCACAAAGTGAGATCTTCTTACCCTGAACAAACATTCCCATCACAAGTCTCTGTGTAAAACGTCACAAAGTGAGATCTACTTACCCTGAACAAACACTCCCATCACGGGTCTCCATGTAAAACATCACAAAGTGAGATACACTTACCCTGAACAAACACTCCCATCACAAGTCTCTGTGTAAAACGTCACAAAGTGAGTTCTACTTACCCATAACAACACTCCCATCATGGGTCTCTGTGTAAAACGTCACAAAGTGAGATCTTCTTACCCTGAACAAACACTCCCATCATGGGTCTCTGTGTAAAACGTCACAAAGTGAGATCTTCTTACTCTGAACAAACACTCCCATCACAAGTCTCTGTGTAAATCGTCACAAAGTGAGATCTACTTACCCTGAACAAACACTCCCATCACAAGTCTCTGTGTAAAACGTCACAAAGTGAGATATACTTACCCTGAACAAACACTCCCATCACTCGTCTTTGTGTGAAACGTCACAAAGTGAGATATACTTACCCTGAACAAACACTCCCATCACTCGTCTTTGTGTGAAACGTCACAAAGTGAGATCTACTTACCCTGAACAAACACTCCCATCACATTGGCCTTTTGTATTTGAGCGGTATTTATTGATCCACCTGAAAACCAAATGTTTTAATAATTAATTCAAAACTCTTAAAACTGCTTCTGCAAAATTTAAAAGTAAATTTGAATACATAGCAATAAAAATATATAAATTAATGTTAAAAGTAATAACTTTATACATGATGGGTACAGAATGTGCAGGAGTACCAACCGGAAATGATCACATTATTGTTAAATATACAGATATAAACGATTATTTTGATAACCACTTTTAATACGAATATTCATATCGATACTGCCATTTGTTGTGGTAAATTTTTAATATAGCTCAAACATGAAAAGGTCGAAACTGCAAAAAAAAAAAAAACAATTTCAATAATTTCATTTGTATTTAATGTTAAATAATCAAAACAATACCTGACTCTAACTTTGCAGCTGTTTGCAGTGTGCTGTAAAGAAATAACGGTCTTCCAGACTGTTTATCCCAGGCACAAGGTGTTGTGCCATTGGTGTCATCTAAAATTTCCATCCATGCTGCGTCTTCTGCGCATTTACCGGAAATCTTCTGTATCTGCCATCGTCTGATTCCATCACTAAAGAACGCAATATGCAATTATTAATTAGACCAAAAATAATATTTAAAACGTTTATGTTCTATCTGCAATGCTTCATTCGTTACTCTTTTGAACGATTGCTAAGCTGAATGCTTATTTCAGTTCGATTTTGTAATTTGCAATCACATTTCAAAAACTTAAGTCTCTCGAGAAAATATTTTTCATTCTCATTTATGATACGGGTAATACTTGAGTATATTATCACAAAATGTGATCTTTTTTTTTCTAAATATAACTCTTTATATTTAAGACGTTACATATGATATTATATAAGAACGTTAGTAGTTACTTACCCGGCAATAGAACAAACTGCCTTTGTATCTCTGATGTCTCCATAGTTGGAATATAAAATTCTATCATTACTAAACCAGTCAGTACTATTTGTGTCACGGGCGTCAAACACAACACTGGCTTTCTCTACACCGCCGTTATACATCGAGAATTTAACCTATAAAACAATGAAATAGAATAAATAAAAATGTCTTAGAATTATTTTTTGGTTCATGGTTTACTAAAATAAATTGTCTTTGTTAAAATTTTAAATGTTCGCTATGATAAACCATGAATTATAAAAGTAGCACCATAATTAGAACAGGTCGCATTACAATTGATAACTATTTTGTCAGTGGTTCCAGCGTCCATAACAAGTCGAGTCTTTCTATCATAAATGTTATCAATACCATTTATGTGTTTTTATCTTGTTATGCTTTCCTTGTTTCGTTTGATACAGATATTATGTGTTCCTGTTTTTATTGGTTTTTGTTGATGGTATTTTCCTGACTCACCAATGCCAAGATTATGCTATACAAGTATCTTGTATATATTATATGACTGGTTTATTTTTAAACCAAAGAGTTTATCGAGATATCTCAGTTTTTTTGCAAATATTTCGATTATAAGCCATTGGCACCAATTCAGTTGAATTATGATTTGTAGATAGTTGAAAATATAAAATAAAATGTAATTGCGTTTTTGTTAATACGAAGTATTTGTTTAAACGTTCATGTGTGTGTGTGTGTGTGTGTGTTTGTGTGTGTGTGTGTGTGTGTTTGTGAGTGTGTGTGTGTTTGTGAGTGTGATATACATACACTATCTATAAAGAATTTCTCCCATTCGTTGACCATAACAGATTTATATGTTTGAGAACTGATGGAGGACAATATCTTAGCGAAATGAATTTGATCATTTTTGACATTTTCAGAATTCCACAATGTATACAAGCCTTGGTCTTGTCCTGATACACCTTTAAACACTGTATCCCAGACTGTAAAAGTAAAAATACTTGATTTACCATGCAATATTGGATTATCAAAAATAAACAATAAATACCTCATTTAGATGTTCTCCAATAACTTGCCATTTGGGGCGAAGTAAAACTCCTTATAATATCCCTCAATACTTTACCACCTAGTTTTTGGCCACAATTATTTTTTTTTCATTTATGTTTTTACTTATTCCCTTTTGCTTTATCTTCAGATTTCTTACTTACGCCAAAATCTGACTGAAAATACACTGGCAATTCATAGAGTCTTTTCTGTATTTATTTTGGTTATATTTAAAGATAAATTTAAAACAATAAATTAACTAGTAATTGTGTGACCTTAAAATGTTGTTTTCAGACAATTTTCATAAATTGTTAAAAAATACTAAATACTCTTTCTATGTTGCAAGCTGCGAATTGTTGTTATTACATATTTCATATATGACAAGTGATGTAATTCATCATTATATAATTGCGGACAAATGTATGCAATGTATAAAATATAAAAGCTATGTTTTCCATGAAAACTTTAAATGATTAAATCTGTTTCTTTTTAAATATTTTTAACAGAATAACTTTCTATCTTACCTTGTAGATATATCGCTATACTATCAGCTTTTACAACTCCTATAATAGAAAAAAATATTCTCAGCATCCGCAGAAAAATAGAAACCATATAGAAAGTGTGTCTATATGTTGGATTACAACACAGAACCAATTTAAATATAAAATTTTGTTACACATATTTTTAATAATCGATGAATACTGCATCTCTGCGTCAAAAAAAAAAAAAAAAGAAAATATTTTATATTGTATTCATATTAGCATCATGGAACTGGCGTTATCAACTAAAGTCGAATTTTTAACAACTCATACATGATCTAAACTTCAATGTTAAATGTTAAATAAATACATGTATGTTAATTTTGATTATGCCGTTTATGTTTCTAGGAAAAATTAAAATAAGGTCTTTTCTATGTCACTTTTATAAGACAATTGATATTGAAGTGACCCAGCACTAGATATCTAGCACTCACCGTTGTTATTTTACATTATAAATATACTAGTTTATCAAACATCTAAATAAACTTCCTTGTTTAATAATGAACATTTTAGTTTTTATTTGAGATACCTGTTTTGAATAATGCCGCTGTTTTCCCAGGTGCGTATAAAAAGAATGGTCTATCTGAATATTCCGCTGGCCAAGAAGTTTGGCAGGAGTAGTAAGTAGCAGAAAAATCTCGTCCGTATATCCATCCTTTAAGTTTATCACAGGGTGAGGACTCCAAGGAATTTATCTTAATTGCAAATCGCTGAGCTGCTGAACTTTCGCTGTGAGAAAATCAAAGTAAGTTATAATAATCACTAATAATCAAACACAAACATACAGTTGTGTGTTCAAATCACAATCCTTAAAGCCAAGTAAAAACTTTGATAACTTGCTAATTAAGTTAAACTAGAGTTTAACAGCCAATTGAAATAGACAATCTACACATAAAAGACCTTAATATAACATTCACTAAGGGGAAATGTAAGGGGAAAGAAGTATAAAATTAGATAGTCGGAATCAAACGCAAACACACCGTCCATGCTTAAAACAATCCCAAAAGCAAAGCAAAAAACCCCAAAATTGACTAATTCAGTTAAACACGTGAACTTTCACAAGGTGCTCCAAAGAGTAAGCACTTCCTATCTAGCCTACACTCGGCACGTGTGCTTAAAAACTGAGGGTGAAAGGAAAATGGGATTTTTTAATGTCAAAAATTTGCATGATACAATGACATTATATTTATCAACAATATTGTGATGGCTATACAATTTTAATGGCCTTGATGATCCTCTGCTTGCAATATTTCAAGGTAAAGGGTATGTGATAAAAATCAGAATGATAACAATTATATCTCCGCATGCATAACATTCAAATAACAAATATTAATTGTCTTAGAACAAATTGGCAGAGAAATTTATGGACATGGATAGCACACAATAGTACTTATATGATCAGTACTTTTCCGGGTATATATATATATATATATATATATATATATATATATATATATATATATATATATATATATATATATATATAGAGTAAGAGAGAGAGAGAGAGAGAGAGAGAGAGAGAGAGAGAGAGTACTTACGATAGTGCACAGGTGGCTTTAGATTGTGTCTTTATATCAGTATATGACGAGTATAATATATTGTTACAATCAAACCAGTCATTCCTTGTCTTTCCTTTAGCGTCAAACACTATATATTGTTGTTCTGTCCCGTTTTTATAAAATGCAAACTTTACCTACAAAATAATCAAGCATTTATTTATTTTTTATAAGTTTCAAAATAACATCCACCATCTTCAATATGAGATTGATTGATTTAATAGGGTATTATGTCCCAGTCAAGAATATTTCACTTATATCGAGACGACAACAGCTATAGGTGGAGTCCAGAAATTTTGACCATTGCAGTGCTCTTAGGGCAATGTGCAGGGAGGGTTCTTAAACGTACCACGCCTGCCGTGACACGGGGCATCGGTTTTAGAGGTCTCATTTCCAGTATCCCGGGACTTTCATTTCTAAATTTTGCAGAGTGCACCATCAATTTTCAAGTCTGGGTCAGACCCGGCCGGGGTTTAAACACCCAACCTCCAAAGGTACGAAGCGAGCACTCTATACCAACTGAACAAAGCCTCGTTATCGTTTTAATTTTTAGAGATATTTAGATCGCCTACGCCTTTTTCATGACAGTTCAACTTAATGGAAGAAGGGAGATAACTCAAATTGAAATATACTGTCATTTAGCTTATATGACAGAACACTTTATATTGGTAAACGTGAGGTTACCTCAACTTGGGTTAAAATTCATATGTCGTCCCCTCACTGAATTGCAGACAAAAAGAAACTAAACTTCTGACTTTCTTTTTCTTTCAAAAATACCACCATCTTGTGAAATTAGACTTTTTAATATTTAGTTTTCTTATTATGGGAAAAATGTGAAATTTTTAACATTTCTTGACACAGTTCCTTTTTTGTTTGTGTTGTTATGGCAACATAAATTTTGGAGCGACATTAATTAACTTAAAATTTCATATAAAATGACATAAATAAAACGTTTTTGGTATACATGTTCAAGTTTGCAGAAAATGCCCTAAAATAAGGAATGTACATTTTAAAAGTTGCAAACTTCTCTGCATATTACAGACTATCGTAATTGATTGTCTAGAGGTCTAGAGAGTATTATTGATTTTACGTTTCGAGATACTTTGCGGCATATCTTGGAGTTGACAGTATTTTAAAAATAAATAATTTCGGATACTGTCTTTTAACATATAAAATCTAAAAGTCATGAATTGAAGTAAACAATTATGCTTTTAATCTGTTATGAAATGTACTGGAAATGTCTTTAGTTAAACTATAAACATGCAAAGTATGAAATAATTTATTAAATTCACTAGGCGTCATTATGTACGTACCGCTTGTACACTAATACTGTGATTCTCCCAGGCAGACAACAGTGAAGACTTGTAAGGCTCGCTATTGGCTGTAAAATCTTTTATCACAGACACATTTGTCTCGTGTAATACGTCATTAGATTTGTATAAATCGTAAAAGTTGTTATATTTCCCTGACGTTTTATTGTGTACTGCTTTAAATGCCAGACGCCATGCTGTAAAATAAAAAAAATTACTAAACTGCAATGATACTTTATGTTATGCACCAGTGGTTATATGATCAAAGAAATTTTAAGGGTAGATTGGATTAATGGTGTTTCACGCCCCAGCCAAGATTATTTCACTTATATCGAATCAGTCAGTTATATATATAATGGACTTAATAATTTTTTATTATAGTTTACTTTTGAAATAAAGCTAGGAAACTCGTTTAGTCAATAGAACAACATGTGTTTCGTATTACGTTCCGTAATTAAAAACAAGCATACCGTGTCCAAATCATAATTCTGAGAGCAAAGTAAAAACTTGTGGACCTGCCCAATAAAAAGTTTTGGAAAACCCCATTTAAATGGCTATACATCTGCTTTCGAGATATCAATTTTTAACTAAATCGGTTGAAAAATAAGCATGTATCGGCCATTTATAACTTTTTTCTATTTATAGAAACAGTGGCCATTTTGGATGTCACAGGATACTGATTTGTGCAAACATTTGTCTGCACCACCTAGAGACCATCCACACCAAACTTAGTTCAAATAGGTCCAGTAGTTTAGGAGAGAAAATTAAAGTTTACGCACGCACGCACACTTCACCATGACTATAGCCAGTTGAGCTAAAAAAAAAAAAACTGGCTTATTCAGTAACACATGAACTTCTACCAGGAAAGCGAGTTCGGTTGTTCCGGATGGGTAAACACCTCCTGTCCAGTAAGATACACCAGCCACGTGCGAAAACAATTTGAGAATGAATGGAACACGGAACTTTGGAAAGTTTGGTTACAACAAGCCTTGATAAGCTTAACATGTAGTTAAGAAAAAAAGACAGACATATCGGAAACACTGGTTATAAAATAATAATTGATAATTATAATATGAAGTGAGAGGAAAATCTGGCCTGGTAAAGTGTCTAATTGTCGTATCTCATTTCCATGCGAATAATAAATTCAGATATCATTGAGTAATTTCAGCAAAAGTCCCCTGCACTTCACCAATTATCAATTATCACTTAACAAGTTACTATCCGTTTTCAGTTCTGATATTATATGTATATATGTAAGTAACTGATAACATGGAAACAAATGTCCAACCATTGCGCTCTAGCTGCTTACAAGGATATTTACAGATCCCATATTTTCAATTAATCTTAAATTTCACTCTGACAGAAATGAAACATCGATACTTTTTTCGATCACAGTATGTGACAGATGTTGTGATTAATGTCGGATGAAGTTAATAATTTGACATTAAAATACAACCATTGCAGTATTTAAGTAGTAATGCTATTACAGGACTAGGTAACTTAAATTTCTTTATAAGACTGATACAATTGCTATGATGAATGTTAAAAGTTCTTGTGCTTAATGTATAAAATTGTAAACCTACATCAATACCACAACCCTAGACTTGTTGTGTCGAGGCTACCATGAAAAATGCTTAATACTTAATATTAAATTATATAATTTATGTGTAAAGTATTGGTAACTGTTGAGATAGCTTCAAGCTACCTGCTTCCAGTATCTTAATTTCTTGGATTTTTGTCGTTTAAAAGCTAATCGTACTGGACTCTGATTTGATTTTTCCAGGACTCTGACGTCTCTCTATTGTCCAAACCATTGCCTTGGATGGAATTAGCTAGCTATCTAACGTTCCTAATTTTTTGTCAAAATAAAAACTTGCTTTATTGGTTAATTTCTGTTGTGTTTTTCATGGAAAAAGAAAATTCACTTCTTAAAGACGCACACATGTACTGAACAGAAGCTTGGAGAACATATCGACTTATTTTAATTATGTAATTAATCAACTGAATTTACTTTTAGTTGCCACGTCACAACTTTTCTGCCTGCATTAATCACGGTAAAATTGTATGTTGCGGTTGAACTTTTGATGCACGATTATGTAAGGCACGTGACATACTCCGCAACCAAATATATTACGTTTAATCATACAAACAGGGCTATTGATCATTTGACTTTTGAGGCGAACGATTCTAGAAGCTTGAATTGAGCATTTGAGACATGAAATAAGGCCATATTTTATCAAAATATCCTTCACTAACCTGAACTGTGTCGTTTTAAACTTGATCAATTTAATCAATAAGTAAAACATTTTAAATATCAATAAAAATTAAAAAAATTGATCATTTTTGTCAACATGTTTAGTTACTATTATTTTCTGCAGTTTGCTAAAATAAACTAGTCATAAACTATGACTTTTGAATATTTTAACAAAAATGGTACAATTCATTTTGATAAAATAATTAAACTAAGTAAGCTTTGAGCAACTTGGTCCTTTAATTTGAGGAAAATAGGTAAATAAAATATCCAATACCAGTGCAATTATTGCCTTCTATAAAGTTATCATAGATTAATCAATAACAATATATCTGAGGATGATATAATTATATTTTATCATGAGTTCATCCAGATATTACCATTTTATAGACAGTCATATTTATTCATCAAATAAATGGCACCTACATCTAATATAGAATTAAGTACATGGCGCGTAGTTAATAAATTACATTTCTTAATTATCGTCAAACTAATTCGCGCTTTTTTCTCTATAAAAAGTGCAATATATTGTTCTAAAGATTTTCCAGTTAAAATCCCGAATAAAATCAATCAATCAAAGACTTAAAACAAGGAGACACTCTTTTTATATTCCGTTATTTTATTCGAGCATATGGATATTACTATTTCAGTCAATAAGTTCAGTACACAGCATAGCTGAAACAATACAGAACAAATCGGCAACTAACAAATAAGTACAACTGTACTTGATAGTAACCAATTCATTGAACATTAAAAAAACAATAAGTTAACTGGACACTGCGTTTGAGCAGGGCTCAATCACTTGGTAAGTCATCCCAATAGTGACCACATTGAACATAAGAAAAGAATTTAGTGTTAGTAGAAGCAATGAATGATGTATTTGAATAAAGATAAAGGTATAATAATTTCTGGAAATTATGGTCCTATTAAACTTTAAATTGTCATACATGTCATAGGGAACAAGTGTACAAAGTTTCATTACATTTTATCAAACGGTGTTTCAGAAATGCTGTTTACAAAAGTTCAGTCAATAACTCTTAAAATAACAAAGAAAATCATTGGACCATGAAAATAAGGTCACAATGTCAGACTTTGTGGTACAACATGTAGAGCATCTAAAAATGTAGCTATAAAACAAATTTCATTGAGATCGGTCAATTAGTTTCTTTCCTATAGTGCAAAATTAGTAGAGTGTGACGTTGTTATTATATCCCTTTCTATTTCAACCAAAATCAGATGTGACCCCCAAAAGACACAACTACATGCCAGAGGGAACAAGTGTACAAAGTTTTATCACATTCCAACACACCGTTTTTGAGCTATACTGTTTACTATAAGTGTGGCGGAAAAATACGGAATAATAATAATAATAATAATAATAATAATAATAATAATAATAATAATAATAAAGGGTTAATCAAAAAGTCACTCCAACCATGTTGGAGTGACTTAATGAAAGAACTGTGGCATTAAGTGCTAAAGGGTAATGGTTTGATGTTTTTTAAAAATACAAAAAATCTTTCTATAGCGTGAGATTTTACCATATCCATCTCGTATGTTTCATTAGTTATATAGGGACATGATAACAAGTTTTACTGTACTTTGGAGGCTAGCGAAGTGACAAATTATCGAGAGTCACAATAACAAAGGTTACTGATAATGTTTTTTGCAGCTTCGTTTTACGTTTATTCTATTTTATTTAAAGAAGAAAAATGGATGTAAAACAACGTTAATGGCCATTACATTATCTTCTGTATCCGTCATATGTCGCGAGTTTTAGCGAATGTAGAACTTGTTTTCTACCTACTTCGATTTGTTGTTCTATGCCCTTGGTTGTTTTAGCTTTATCACGTCAGTGTTACTCAGCTCTCACGTCCAATAGAGAGGCGATACGTGGTAGCATTTTAGCTAATCTGACACAGGTTAGGTAAGCTTATGGCATGGTAAAGCGTAAAGCGTCTGTGGGTGTTTAAACTTTGATCTTCTTCTCTGAAATTACTGGGCCAATTCAAATAAGATTAGGTATAAAAGGTTCTTGGTTATTAAGATTAAAAATTTAACCGTCATGTCAATCCGAAATTCAAGATGGCTGCCGTGACTATAAAAAATGCAAAAACAATAAAGGACTATCACGAATTCATTTTTGTACCAAAATTTGACATTTGGAACATAGAAAATAGATTTCGGGGGTAAAGGGTTTTTTCTGTGTAATTTTCTGTTTGTGCAATAATAACGTAATATGCAAATAAGGTGTATTTTAGACTATTTCTTTGTAAATCTTACTCTCTAAAAGTACATCATTAGGCCAATTTTAGTATTGAAGGTCCTTGTGTGGTAACGATTTATATTTTATCCAACATGTCTGTCCCAAATCCAATATGGATTCCGTTACTATAAATAGCAAAAACCTATAAATGGCCATTAAACGTTCAGTTGTTAAAATTTCGTTTATGGAAAATAGATGTCGGGGGATAAAACAAATGTAAAAGGGTTTTACTGTTCAATTATTTGTTAGCGCAGTAATTACATAATATGCAAGCAAGGTGTGTAAAGCCTAAATCTTTGTAAATCTTTTTTTTTTTCTGAAAGCACATGGCCAATTGCAATTGAAAGGAAAATTGGTATAAAAAGTCATTGGGTGGTAACGGATTAAAATTTATCCAACACGTCCGTCCGAAATCTAAGATGACTTTAATTATTTTATGAAGAAAAACTTAATTAAACATTAAAAAAAAAAAAAGTTACAAGGTAGCAGTAAGTGCCTTGGTTAACTCGAACACAATGATAAAAAACATCGATACGTTAACACCCTGAAATAACACCTGTTTCAATCTAGCACATTAATTAATTCATTTATTCATATATGTGGTCTTTAATGTGTTGAAAATGAAAATTCTATCCTTATTATACAATAAAACAACATGTTACAAGTATGGAACTTGTATGAATATTAAGTGTTGTTGTACATAAAACATGGGAAATTTAAGCTAAATAGTATGCGCTTTCCCAATAACTATAGCAACTAAGAAAATATAATGAGTCATAATTTAAAAAAAAAAAGTAATAAGATTAAATTACAAAACACGAAACGATTGGTAATTAAAATGCTGACTTTTTGACATTCATTAAATATGATAATAAAAACACAATTTAATGGTGTAATGAAAAGACTTTTTTAACGTTTCATTTACCACACCTTTTTGTTTTGTTTTTTAAGTAAATTAGAAAATCCATTTATTTATTAATGAAAAAGTTTTGAGCCACATAGAATAAAGATGAACTACCTTGATAAGGTAGAACTCAACTGGTGTTGGGGGAGGGGGGATCAAGCTCAGCTTTAGAAAGACCTGAAAACGTTGTCGACTGTTGCTCAATAATATTTGCAATGACTGATGGGTTGATTGGTTGGTAGATTAAAGAACTTACCCCAAGTTTAATTGGTAGTGTCAGGTATCATTTTTGGTGTTCTAAATGACAAAATTTAAAACCAAAAATCGGATCAACAAAATCACTATATACATACCATTTGTTATCAAAAAGAAGAATTTTTGGTTATTATCTTAGTTCGTCATAATTTAAATTTTAAATCAAATTTTAAAAAATTAAAACTTTTTATCATAAAAGATTGTAAAACTTCAATTAATGACTAATCCTTAATCATAATAGCTGGATAAAAACTGGATATTGCCATACTCCATTTTATGGATGAATTTCGTGACCAAGAAAAGCAAAATTTAAAAAAAGGAACATGACATTAATTTTTCATTTTGGTAAGGAAACCATACAAGCATGCCATATTCAAACTTAATAACAGCATTATCATTTATATTTCGTCACATTTTTTTCGAAGCAACTCTTTAAATTTTTGTGTAATCTAGCTGTTATTTAAATGATAAATTGTCGTTTCCTGACTTTTATCGGATATGATAGATTTGGCACAATGGTTACAATAACCAATCAAATCATAATAACAGGAATTTTCAATGACTAATCTTATCTTTTTAGGAATCTCAAGTACTTGACATTTAATTTACAGGCACTACAAACATCGATAAACTTCCTTATCATGGACTAATCAATACGTCATTGTAAAATTCAGGAAATTAGGAAACAAAATATTTTTGATCTCTAAGTAGTTTTCTATAACTAATATTTCTGTGATATAATATATCAGGCCCCGGTTTCACAATCATTCCTCAACCTAAATTTTACAGGTTTAAAATTTAAAAAAATTTGTTAATTGTTTAGATATTCGGAAATTTATTGTGTTATTTTGAAGTATTACATCAGTATTTACATTTGTCTAAAATAATTATTCGTATTTTCTAAAGAGATTGACAAAATTTGTCACTTTTATTAAATCAAGGAAAATCTAACTTTAGGGAAAACAGTTCATTTACGGTAAAATTAAATTTACATTATAATTTTATATTAGAATACATATCACCCAAAAGATTATTTGAAAAGCGATAACCAGGACCATCAACACCCCAACCCGCGCCTCCAAACTATGATTCAAAATACTTGTGTATATTCTGTTTTTTTCATATTTCTATATTTGTATAAAGTGGTTTCAGATTTTCCTGCAAATGGAGAAACTCAAGTTCAAATCAACAACCAGTTGAAATAGACAATTAAAAAACTGCAGAACAAAAACCTTAACATAACAATTTACTAAGGAAAAATGAAGCTTTAAACATTTGACAAGGAAAAGGGTACAGAATTAGAATAGTCGAAATTAAGCTTAACCACTACGGTTCATTGTCCAAAATACAAGCAAAGCAAAAGCCCGAAAACTGACTAATTCAGTTTCTCCACCAGAGAAAAGAAGCCTGGTACTCCGGAAAGGTAAACACCTTCTGTCTAACTGTCTACACCCGTCGCATACGAAAACAAATTTGAAAATGAAAGGAACATGAACTATGGGGAGTCAAATATATCCAGGATAAACTGGGATACAGCGACTTCATACTTATCAAT
Source organism: Tegillarca granosa (assembly GCA_029721355.1). Taxonomy (NCBI): domain Eukaryota; kingdom Metazoa; phylum Mollusca; class Bivalvia; order Arcoida; family Arcidae; genus Tegillarca; species Tegillarca granosa. Next base: position 6,496,345 of record CM056602.1, on the reverse strand, counting down.
AGTGACTCGTTGTTACAGATATATAAAATAAATCTTAATTTGTAAATTTGTTTACTTTGTGTGGGCCGAGGTATCTGCCGTAATGACGGTAAGTTAACGCTCGTAGCAATATCATCAAGTTATTTTAACTATAGAGGCAGATCGGCTTATACTTTGAGGTATTAATCAATACTTTTTTCACCTGTTGCATTAAAAAGTTTACATTTCCTTTAAACTTCCCAGAATATCATATTTATATTGTTTACAGATCGATCAAAATAATACATAAATAAGATCCCAGTAGTCTAGCCATTGTTTATTACTGGCAATATTGATTTATGTTTGAAAATCTAATATTAACACAAACATACATATCTGGCCCCAGTTTCACAATCATTCACTCAACTGAGTCTACACTCAACTCCCATTTTTTTTCTCATGAACATTTTAACAATTTTAAGTTTTATAGATAATGTTTTGTTTTGTTCAACAAACCTACAATAAACCATTTAAATATAACATTAGATATTCATTTTTACTGGGTAATGTTTTAAAAATTAACATTGAAATATTTCATATCTTGACTTGAGTGTACACTCAATGAAACTGGGACCTGGTCAACAAATCATAAACTATTCTTTTTTCCGTTTTTGAAAGTTTACAGAAAATGTTTTAAGACCAAGGATATATATAATTTTTTAAAAAATTGCATGATTTAAGTTAATCAATTTAATTTAAAAACTGTATCAACGTGGTTGGACATCAGTGTTCACGCCACTGAACCCCTTTGCCATATTGTGAAATGAATAATAATAGGCGTGAGCTAAATAATTAGAAACAAATGCCACAATTATTTCCTTTAGAGGTTTTTTAACTAAATTTAGGAGGTCTTAAATATTTTTCTGGAGCTACAAATAAATCAATCTTAAGAGAAAAACATCTTATACAACTTTATATGTTTGAAATAAATCTTCTCAAAATACCGAATACTTTAAAACAAAATAATGACTCGTTTAAAATTGTTTACTAGATTTAACTTCATGAAATAACTGGAGCCAGTTGTTTTGTTATTTGTTTATATTATTTAAATAATTAATATTTAATTTTTAATTTGATATGGGCTGGATTTATCTGACTTTAGCCAAGTACATGTTCTTTTTCAAGATACAAATTACTTGAGGAATACCATACTGGGCGGGTGACAAGAGGAAGAAACCATCAATAAAATTAACTAAGAACCATATTATTTATCGATCGCTATCAATCATTATCAATCATTATCATTTATAATAATATTTGAGATGATCATCTTAACAGCTTTATATATTACGGTATCAGCATTAGTGTTAGGGAATAAAGAAAAAATGCACTACCACCATAGCTTTCATCGACGTGTGTGTGTGTGTGTGTGTGTGTGTGTGTGTGTGTGTGTGTGTGTGTGTGCAACAGTTGCATCAGATCTTAGCTGCTATTTTTAAAAATCAGTTATTACTTCTAAAGTTATACCTATTTGACTAGAACGGGTACAGTTCACAAAGTAATAACCAATTTAGCAAAAATAAGTACATTGAAAGTATAACAAGTTATTTACGAAAAAATACAATGTTTTTACTTGTTTGTTTTGTTTTGTTTGTTGTTTTTTTTTTTTTGTAAAATAGGTACATTGAGTGCTTAAAATAAGTCCATCTGTATTATAATGTACCTTTTTATGTATTAGATATTTGTTTCTTGTGTTCTCATTGGCTCCAGTTCCTGTCAAGTTTGTCCTTTAGTTGTTACTCTAATTTTTACAATTATTATTCATTTCGGTAGTCATTTAATCATCTGCTTGTTTAAGATCATGCAGTTGCAACTGTTTAATTTAATCAAATAAAATCAGTACTCACGTCCTCGTGGTTGATCTTGGATCTGTGATGTCGATAACTTTGCTAAAACTATCCCTGCTAATATAAACCATATCTGTAAGTAAAAAATTAAAAATAGAATTCTGAGTAAAAAAATAATATAGATATATAAATATAACTGTTTATTTCCAGAGGAACAAAAAACGTGACAGAACTTATAACTGTCGATAACCTGAGTCACCAAGAACATGACACAACAAAAAATATATAATTGTCGATAACGAGAGTCACCATGAACATGACACAACCAAACATCGTATAACTGTCGATAATCAGAGTCACCATGAACATGACACAACAAAACAACATATAACTGTCGATAATCAGAGTCACCATGAACATGACAACAAAACAACATATAACTGTCAATAACCAGAGTCACCATGAACATGACAACATAACAACATATAACTGTCGATAACCAGAGTCACCAAGAACATGACACAACAAAACAACATATAACTGTAGATAACCAGAGTCACCAAGAACATGACACAACATAACAACATATAACTGTCGATCATCAGAGTCACCATGAACATGACACAACATAACAACATATAACTGTCGATTACCAGAGTCACCAAGAACATGACACAACAAAACAACATATAACTGTCAATAACCAGAGTCACCAAGAACATGACACAACAAAACAACATATAACTGTCAATAACAAGAGTCACCAAGAACATGACACAACAAAACAACATATAACTGTCAATAACCAGAGTCACCAAGAACATGACACAACAAAACATCGTATAACTGTCGATAACCAGAAAAAAAGCAAAAGCGTGTTATTTATTTTCGACGATATCACACAATCGTTCGAGTTTCTTTGTATTAACCTTGATGAAATCTGTGTCAAAACTATAAAAAGGGTAAAACTTAGAGCCAAAAATTTACAAAACATTAGAACACCCTAAAAATAACAGAGTAAAATCAAATGTAACGACATGCATGAAGCAACTCTGAACGTTAAATCTGGTTTTTACGCTTTGTTTCCCTCTACAGTTTTTTGCATGACATTTGTTTGTATCGGGACACATTTAAATGAACTTAGTATGTATGATAAATATAAATGTAACATATGTTTTATACACATGCCTGAAAACGAAAAAAAAAATCAATATAAATCTATATGAGATCAACAAATTTCAATTCTATGTATGAACTATATATATATATATATATATATATATATATATATATATATATATATATATATATATATATATATATATATATATATATATATATAATTATACCATATTTCTGTTAATATAATATTTCAGGGTGTAACATCAGTATTAGTATTAATGAAAATGAATATAAAAAACTTATAATGAGTAGCCATATATATATGTGTGGTGTGTATGTGTGTGTGTGTGTGTGTGTGTGTGTGTGTGAGAGAGAGAGAGAGAGAGAGAGAGAGAGAGAGAGAGAGAGAGAGAGAGAGAGAGAGCTTTGGTTATCATATTGATACAGCGGCTCTTGATTAAAATTAATTCGTTAAAAACATTTTATATTACCTAACTGGTTTTTTTTATTATTTTAACTACTGTTGTTCTTTTTATTTTATAAGGATGTCAGGGTTAAGCTGTAGATTTTACCTGTTAACAAAATTGACGCCACTTAAAAGCTATTTATATTTAAAAAAGACGATGTAAGATCCATACATGGATATCAATAGGGGTTTTGTTTTAAGCTGTGGCATTTCTTTGGTGATTTAAATCAATATTTGAAAAAAATAGAAGTTGGTTTATGTATCCAAAATGGTATTTGTATAAAATGAGAAATAAGATTTTTATAAAAGAAGAAAGATAAAAATATGACCTGAAAACACTTTGAACAACGTAACAGTTATTTTAGCAATCATTATGTTATATATAATTATTGATACAAGAATAAAGTTATTGCCAATGCTGATTGGTCAAAGCTTGGGCAGTAAGGCAATTTAACAAACCCAAAGAAAGGTTTGTAAATCTTGTTCTTTTACAAAGTTATCTCAAATAAAAAATTATTTGAGATTTGTCTCAAAACAATTACAAAAGTACAAACATGTTGAAAACTAAGAAAAAAAATTCTTTCAATTTCACATTTTCTGCTTAAGGAGTTTTTCGTGGTGAAATAAGCATAACCTTTCACACATGTTGACAACAAACGGAACAAAAACATAACTTTTTCACTTCATTTAATTAATACATGTATTGTGATCTGTATCTTTTATAATGGTCGTTAACTAGGACAAAAGATGTCCTTTTAAAGATAGAAAATATATAAATAACGCCATTAACATTGAGTCCTGTTTAGTACATTATGGATATAGAGGGTATGGCCATAAAACATAGCCGCAAACCAATATGTATATTTTAGGCCTGTAAAACTCATAAACCTCGCAAGTGGATAACTTTTTTTCCAAAACGTATTTTCTGTGTTTAAAAATAAACCACACAAGTTTTTATAACAAATAAGAACGTAAGAGAATACAAATGATATCGGAGACAATAGAATACCTATTGCGTTATGAAGTAAAAAGGTTTAACATAAAAAAGACATGGATAACTGAAACATATGCTCTTGGTTACCGCCAACGCAAAAATGAGCATGACACAATACAAGTAAATGTAATTATAACACAAATACCTGTTAATTTTGATGTGCCATATGTGCACATTTCGGAAAATTGTTCTTCATCAGTGACACCATAGGGGCCGAAAAGTTTGAGATAAAAAACCATAAATCCAAAGTTTCAAAATTATATAAACACAAATCCAGCTAAGGATTGCTTTGCATGAAGAAACAAACCTTAGTTTTAAATAAATTTCACAATTTAAGACGCCTGAAAATTTTGCTAAATGGTACATTTTCTAAAAGCACAAAGTACTGCCTGCTTAGTCATGGATGCCCTCGGGGAGTTTTACTCCGCGAGCAGCGGTACCCGCTCAGGGGTAGTAAATTTATAACAAAAATACCTAAATTAAAAATCAAGAAAGATAATAAAAGACAAACACATGTCGGAACATGTTATAAAAGTTTGAAGACTTTTAGACGGGCACTGGAAAAATATATATCCAGGGTTGTGGTTAAAATATTACTAGACAGACCCTACATATAAAATCCGATATATGAATATTACCGTAAAAAGAATGATAGAAACAATACAAAACCATCTTAGCTTTATGAATGTAAAATTACTTAATAGTACTAGTAATTAAAAACAATACAAAATATACCAGATACAGTATAGAGTGAATAGTCAACAACAGAAGATTAACGCCGCATATTTTCCCGTTATCAACATAACTATATTGATAAAGTCGGTTCTGACAAAATATTCATTGATTACTTGCATGTACTTGCACTTATAATGACGGACAAGATGAACATCTCCAATCAAACCGGAGATGGCGGTAAACTACATGTAGATTTATTTGATTTACATTGTTGACTATGATTTATAATTTATAATTTTTCAGAATCTTCGGGTTTTTTTAATCGAAAAAAAAACCCAGAAATATTAATATCAAATGAATAAGAACATGACAAGGTTTGAGAAATAACAATTTTAATTTATAGTTTGTTTATCTAATAAATTATAAAAAAAATATAAACAGCTTACGCTCACCTTATCTTGTCCTAGTTCCCATACTTTTTTTTTAAAAAATTGACAACTAAAACAAACATATTTATGATAAATTACCTTTAAACGTAAATATTATATAACTGACTTCATTTTGTTTTAGATACTATACTGTATAAACTATGATCTGTATTGTTCCTTACAATTTGAATTCATGAAAACTATTAGTATTTCTAGAATACAACTTGTACATCTACAGTTGACCTATAGATTCTACTTTCTGTTCATATTTTGTATATGATAAAATGGGGTAGAATTCACCAGTTGCTTTACTAAAGCGCTAAATATAGATGATATAGCTCCGGTAAAAAACAATTACCAGTATTTGATTTGAAGATGTCATTTAGTCGGTTAGAATGAAATGTGACATTAAATTCAACTAGACGTTCCCTGGTCATGCACGCTAATTGATTGTCTTACTAAATCTAACGGATTATTAATTCAACCTCAGTTTTTCCCGTGAGGAAAAATTCACGTGCTGATAATCATTAATTTACCAGAAAATTTTCATGGAATGGAAAGCTCTGTAGACTTTGAATTTTTAAAAAGTTATATAGTTATCAAAAGCTTGTTTATTTTGCATAAACTTTTCTTTGAGGGGAAGAGAACTAAACTCGCGTGTTTAGCGCTTTGATACCCGTGATAATGATTCAATGTGTTTGAATTGGTCATATTGTTCATGGCAGATTATATGATAGTTACAAAATTAAAAAAAAAAATTAAACCATTTTACCTTGTGTAGCTTTAATTATCACACCTTCCAAAGCTTTAAATAAAAAAAATAGAAGATGTGGTTTCCATAGCAACCATTTTGCCTTTTAAAACAACAAAGGTGTAATACATCTGAATACAAATTAATGCATCGTTATCGGCACGAAAAGTGTTTTTATTATGTTTGTTATTTCCATTTAGTATGTGCCCTAAAATTGTTATAAACTAAAAATAAAAAGAATTTAAAAGCGATTCCGTGAAATCTTAAAATACACGTATCTACGTTTTAGGCTTTCATTGAACACACGCTACATTCCCGCTTCATTAGTTAATTTTAATCAACAAATAGTCATTCATTATATTAATGTATCACAATCAGCTTACCTCGCCTAATACAATATCTATAAAAACATCAATCATCCACTAGTGGACCCTAGTGGATGGAAGTCGTACGATTTATACTGTTTTAATAACAATGATCGGTAAAGTAAATGTACATCAACATTATGTAAGTAAGTATATACTCGAAAAGGTTTGAGAATAAAATTATCTGCATGTTAAGCAGTTTCACTATACGATTCTAATTAAATTAAAATTTTACCTGGGCAGTCATGTAAAGAAATGGAAATCATTCATGAAGTGAAAGTACATGTAAAGTACATCGAGTTTCTACGTTTTCTTACTTGTGTGATCGCTGTATGTTTTTTTTTTTTCCATCGGATTAAATAATTACAAAGAAGGTTCTTTAAAACATTTTGAAGACATAACTGTAATAGTTAATAATCTTTAGTTTGATTGGAGATGTTTATCTTGTCGGTCACTATTAAACCTTCAATAAAGCGAGGTGCATTCCTAAACAAGAAACTAGAAGTCTCCTAAACTTATGCGTTGAGCAATATTGAAACTGAAATCATTGAATAAATGTGCTTCAAAAAGTAGCACTTTACACCAACTGAAATGTAGTACAAGAACTGCAGAGGGAGAAAGCATAAATGTCATAGACATTCCCTAACATAGTTGAGTAATATATCTATATACTAGTATTTGAAAGTTATTAGAAGTTCCTTGCATAATGTAAAATATATCAGAAATTAAAGTATTTCCAAAGAAAAGAATACTGATTTAATTCGAACGTTTTCATCCTTCAAGGGAGTAGTACCCAACTCAAAATGAAATGAAACACGGGGGATAAATATATGGATTTATAGCTCAATAATCTGTTACTCTTTTGAAGAAACATAATAGGCATTGCAGGAACTTGTTGGTAGGGACTGACCCGATCACTTGTCCACCTGCTCTGCTAATAATCCAGTAAGCTACCTCCAGTGTACAAACTTCTTATTCATCACAGTAATATATGTACTTTTTCTTAGTTACGCAACACCAAACCAACTGTATTTGTTTCAGGTATTATTATTATTATTATCATCATCATTATTACATGTATTGTTATTAATTGTTCATCAAATAAATTATAAATAAATAGATTGTATTAGTACTGTTAAACTTGACATGCATGTAAATAATGTATATAACCATAGTACCTCTTATACCACCTCCGGTGGTCTTGAGTGAAATAAATGAACTTGAACTTGGTGCTTTAAGTTGGAAAAAATATCTTTAATTGTAAAAAAGAAGAAAGCCCTTTGAAACAGCTGTATTAATTCTTATAGTTGATCATTTTATGTATAGAACCCTTATTGTTTAATGGTGACTTATATCACATAAATGCGATTGTTGCACAAAATTCGGTTATACGTGAAATATATATACTAATATGTACATATCTTTGCTATTGTTTAGAAATGGTGTATAATAGAAATGGGCACGATTCCGCAAAATTATCTCAGCGAAATTAAAAAAAAGTATTCGGAACCACGAAATTATGACCCCATAAATTTCTAGTACTTCTACGGTATAGGTGTAATATAAAACTCTTGGTTTTTCTTAATATATGCCAGTAATTTGGGTAAAAAATTGTTTACTGTTGTATTCTAGTTTAAATCACCCCTTATATGACAAAAATGTTTACAAATTGAATTTTTTTTTCATTTTACAAATGGATAAAGTAATATTTTTTCAAATAACCGTTAGTATGTGTGTTACAATGATTACGCAACGTTAAAATAAAGATTTGTGGAAATACATTACACAAACAGCAAGAAAAATAAAACATACAACACGCCAGTAAGTTTTGGTTAATGATAAATGTCTTTTCATTTTACAATAAAATATGATTCATATGCATCTAACAGGTGTCTGGATATTTAAAGTTACAATTGTAAGAAATGTTGAATTTCAGAGTTTCGATTTTTTTAAACAAATTTTAATTTATCTTTTAAAAAACAACCTTGACGTAATAGTTCTCTCTTTTTTCTTTTTCTTCGATCACATGCATATGATCGGAATCAATTTGTTCTCAATGATTACCACACTCCTCTATTTGTTTTAAAAGTTATATATTTTATATGTGTGTATTTTAGGGATTACTAAATTTGAAATCAGTTCAGTAGATGATTTTGTTTTGAAATGTACTTGAAGTCTTGAATCAAACGTAATCTATGGTCAGTGTCCGTTCAAAGTCAGAACATTGTGTATTTATCAGTTGTTTTATACTTCTTGTTTTACTGGGTTCCATTGGCATTATTGCATATTAAAGCGATACGGAGTTTTTAAGTGACTATTCACGACGGTCAAAGAGTGGGGAGGGGTCTTTCTATGCACTCTGTCCATATTACGACAAGGTCATGAATGAGGGGGTTATTGATAGATTAAATAATCATGTCGTGTAAACGGACTGAAGTGGGATGGCGTTGCTGTGTTAAACACCCAAATCAAGAATATTTTATTTGTATCGAGGAGGTCACTTGTGAGATGGGGATGAAACTGGAGTACCTGTAGAAAACAACCGACCTTCAGCTCATGTAAAAAGACAACTGAGCAATAGAAACTGAATAAAGTTAAGTTTTCTTTCCTCTTTGTTTCCTGTTAATAAAGACTGAGTAGTCGATGTCCTAAAATTCAATCAAGTGAATAAAATTCAATAATAATGAAAAGAATTACAACTTATTGAAAAAAGATAATCAAAATTTCTGAAATTCAATATTACAGTATTACATAAATAAAAAAGTCTTTCTTTTTATTTTTACACAAATATATTTAAAAAAAATTCTTTAGTAATACGGCCGCAAAGTAAGATAAAGTTTTCAATGACGCGTGGACTTTTACCTATTAAATGTAATAATGTCTTGTAAATTATAAAACAACCCTCCTTCTGTTCTGTAAATATGTATTAAGGAAAAAAGATTCCTTGGTATTAGGTCAGTCATTTTAACTGCAGTCTGTTTTTATGTTAAGCGGCTTTTAAAAAATGAGAAAAAAATTAGTAACATATGACAAATTAAGTACAAATATTATTACTAAGTGTCTTTTTTGCCATTTTAACATTTTTATCCACTAAATTGCTACAAAAAAAAAAAATGTCGCAAAGTGTCCTGTTTTTAGATAAAGGCGCATTTCATAAGAATTCACAAGTTTCTTATTTTGTTTATGGAAAATTTGAAAAATTCATTTTATTATATTATTTTTTTCAGATCGTACAAATAATGATGATAAATCGATCAAAAAATAATAATTATTACCTTTTCCATTATGAAGAAAGACAATTCAATTCAAATCCAATATCATAAACTATCCGTATATGAAAAATTCACTATCCGTGGGCTGCAGTATGACATTGAAGTATGAATTTACCTGTAACTGCAGGTAATGATCTCACAACGTCACCTGTATCTGTAAACAGCTGGTGCAGTCAGCCCGATATAACATCACATTTGTATTGTCGAATGATATCGTTAGTTTTATGATTTAATTTGCCGTTTAAACTAGTGGATGAAAACGATATAGAAGCACTTTCTCACTAAATTGATGTTCTGAATTGAATTTCTGTGTTTTATTATTTTTCATAATAACGAACGTGGGCGTTTTGTAATGGTTTGAGCACGTGTAAGTAAAATAGAAAAAGTGTACAAAAGTTTTATAACTTACCTGAACTGTATGTATATATGAGATGCTACCGGCTTTAGTTATTGCATGATGAGGGGTAGTGATGGCCCAATTCGCAACACATATGCCTTTCATGATTTCAGATGGAATTTTTCGGCTTTTTTAATTATGAATATATCTTCATCAGTTTGACTCGATTGCTAAAATTTAGTTAATACTTTGGTGCAATTGTATGAAGTCGGACAAGAATATCTCATGATGAAAATTTTGATACACATAAATTTTTTCACTGCAAAATACTGGTATTTGATTGTCTAGAAAATAACTAGAGTTTAGATCGAGGTGTTTGTAACTTGAGTTTGGGATATTTCTGTCTCGTTTGAATTTTTAAAAATTTTTTTTTTCAGAAAATAATTTTAAAATGCAACACTTATGAATTGAACAATCAAGGCGATTCCATTAAATTATGTAAATAATTAGGTATGTCCAATTTAATGCAAAACTCTTATTGTCCACGTTAAAAGCTTTAATTTTTCAGTAACATTTTAATCAAGCCATTTGCTTTAAATCGTGCTAGTCGTGTTGCCAGTAAACAAATAGAAAGAAATCAAGTTATATAGGCTAATAACTAAACGGGAAGTAACATGTCATCGAGTATTTTATTAGAATAAACTTTCAGGAGAGCCTTGCTATCTTCAATATTATGGACCAGGCACTGGGACGCGCCAAAATAAACAGCCTGGAGGGTTGAGGGCTCTATACTTACGCCCCTGGGTCACTTAAACATGTCTAGTGTCTCCCAAATCAGGAGATATATTAAATACGTGCCAGTGTCTTGTTCGGTAGTTTTCGTATTATATCCGAAGTTACTTTGGTTCTTCTCAAGTACGCGCTTTTCACTGTTATAAATTAATTCCAAATAGAATACTTGACTTGCAACAACAGCAAACAAACGACAAAATAAAGCCAGATAAACCTCGTGACAAGACTAAACACAATCCTCATGAGATCACTGATTTTAAACTCTCTTTATAAAGAAAGTTTGACGACCACCGAGTAAAAATAAAAAGTTATTATTATTTAATTCAATGTGTATTTTTATTTATTTATTTATTAATTAATTTATTTATCCTTTGCAGTGATTCCCAGCTACACTATTTGAACTTTTTGTAATTTTCGCGCCAATATGCAAGTGAACGCAAGATGAAAGGAAACCAGTTTCTAAAATTTAAGAAATCCGTCTATGTTTATATTCGTTCGGAACTCACCAATATTTTCAGTGCTCGATATCGATAAACCCCGATAATCAAAACAGATGACTGTCATGGAAGAAGATGGATTTTGACTTGTCAGACGGTTGGTAATTTTTTCATCTCTTGTTCCTGTTTTGACGGAGATTAAAATCTAAATGACCCACACTTTATTCTGTGTTGTTTAAACTCGTAAATTACCGATTTATGATTCATCAACCGATTGAACCAGGCCCATTTACTTCCTTTTGCGTTTTACGGCTATCTTGTCTTTCTGCCTTGGTCAAGTTTCCTGTTCAATCATTAAAAAATTGAATGTTTCTTAAGAATTGAAATACGTATGAAAAAGATTCGGGACAAGTGACAGCAGAATTATTTTTCAAATCAGTACGTTCAATGTTGATTATGACAAATTTACTAGATAAGACGGTCCAATCACAGACAGTGCACATGATGAAAAATGTCAGACCATCAAGTTTACCTAAAACTGGTCAAAATGGTCCATTTTTTTCCTCTTCTATAATAGTTGTAATTTATGGAATGTGAAAAAGTTTTCAAAATAAAACAGTAAAATCAACACATTTTTTAATCTTCCCATAGAGAAACGGATAAACAGGGAGAGTATCAATATGGTCAAGCAAATGTGTATGTAATGCAGGGTCAATACTCATGGTATACTATGCAGCACAGTTCATGATACATGAAGTCCATTCCTCTATTTTATTATAATGATTTTGTCAAAACAGAAACAGTATCATCAGTGTATATATATATTTTTTAAAAAGTCATTCAGAGCCATGGAATTCAAGTTTACAATACATATATACCGGTATGTGATATTTTAATGTTAAAGTAATTTCCATTGCTGTCACTTGTCAGTTAATTTGTTCTTTTCAAAGCTAAAATGAGAATACCCACATTGTAAGTTATTTGGAGGGTTTTAAAAAATGTCATGAAGTGATGACATAGAGACATATATATGTCTCTGGTTGACATTAATACAGTAGTTGCTGTCCTGTTGTTTTATTTTCCAAAGTTCTGTAATAATGGAAGTCAATATAAGAATAGAACCAGCAACAAAGTTAGATGCAATCAAATGTTCTCATTTGTTATTAGTTTTTGCTCATATATGTGTTGCCTATAGACAGACCCTCCCAACCCAGCCCAATGGTCTTTGCTCTTAGAAATATGTTATAATCCTTAGGTAAAAGACCTGTATGTGTTAGTAGCCAGTGCTTGCATACTTAAAGGAAATACAGTAACTTTAATCATTAAGTTTTATCTTGGAGTTTTTCAGGATACAAGATTCAGTTTTTCTAAGCCCACTTGTTTGTTCAGTATTTAAACCAAATCTGTAAATATGCTTTTTGCAATAACTTGGGTACTTTTGCTGAGTATCATGTTTAATTTTTTCTCAAAATAGGAGGATTGATAGTACATTCACGGTGTACTAGTCCTGTCCCACATGTGTTAAATATTGTTCTGGTAATATCAATGCAAGATGAAGATGAATAAACAACTGACATTTTTGGAGTCTGTATGACAAATCATTACATCTCATTTTTGGACTGTGTTAGTGGTTTTAAAGTGCTATAAACCCATCTTGGTTAATGTCATCTAAAGCATTTACAACAACTTCATTATTATAGATTATGGTCATAAGTTTCACTAACATTTAAGGATCTTGGAAATTATGTAGTTGATCAGTCATAATAACATCAGATTTTTGCAGGTAATATAGACAAAAAAGAAGGGTTAAAATTCAAAGTACATGAAGTGTATATAAAAGGCATTTAAAAAATGTATTTCTTTAATTTCAGTTGGAACCTTCACATATGAAAGTGGACCAGTACATTATGATGATTTTCCACAGAATGATGAACCAGTTTATCTGCTAGGGAACAAATACAGTACAATTTATGGTAAAAACTTTATACCATTTTAACATTTACAGATAAATGCTCTGATACCTGTAATTAAACTTTCTGTTTTGTCCAGAGGACTAAAGACTTTCAGTACAAAATGCAGAGTCTTTATAGTAAAACTATTGATAAGTGTTTTTAAATTTGTTTGAAATTGTCTTGGGCTCAAACCCCCATCTTTGCACATCTGACCTACCATAGCATGAACAGCATTTATGATCATGATGATGATGATAAAAAAATACAAACAATAAAAAACAAAATAAACTTTTATTTTATGTATATTAGACAGGTTTTGGATTTGAACTAAGATTCTGCTTTATTTGTCTCAACAAATGTACAAATTTTTGTATACGTATACATGTACTTGTATTATATATATACATATTATAGTATATTGTTGATCTCATAAAAACTAAAATTCTATCCTCTGAATTCATTTTTAGGATGAAACAATTACATTTACATGTGTATTTGTAGTTTTGTAAATAACCCATCTAATTCAACAAAATTTACAGTAATGAATGTGTTTGTTTGTACATTTATTACATTTTATAGAACACATGATAACAGTTTTATTTTATTTTTTATATTTTTTAGATCGTGATGAGCTAAAACATGACTTTTTATCAAAGATTTGGATAACTTATCGTAAAAACTTTGCCGCTATAGGTAGGTATAAGAGCTTTTATATGAAATATTTTAATAGAAAAATTTTAAAAGTAACAGATGTGACTGATGATCTGTCTTTAATAAACCAGTAAAATAAAAACCAGTATATTAAAAATGAATATCAATGCCTATAGTGACATTACAGCCACACATAATTCTCTCTCTCTCTCTCTCTCTCTCTCTCTCTCTCTCTCTCTCTCACACACACACACACACACACACACACACATTACTCTAACATTTCATTAATTTCATTTTATTTTTTTAAGGTGATTTAAAATTGTATTAATTGACAATTTTTTTTTTCTCAGGAGGCACAGGACCAACCAGTGACTCAGGATGGGGTTGTATGTTACGCTGTGGTCAGATGATGTTAGCACAGAGTCTCATTATGAGGCACTGTGGAAGAGGTATGATTTAAAAAAAATTCTCTAATTAAGGTCATTCCAAGAAATATTTAATAGAAAGGTATAAATTTCCTTGCCTAAGGTAATGGTTGATTTAATGTTGTTTAACGCAGCATCAGAAGTTTGTCAGCTAATCATGACAAGGACAAGTTTATTACACAAAGGATTGATATAGAACAAGTTCATATATTTCTGAGATAAGGAAGTATATTATTTTCTGCCTTGTACCTGTGCACACTCAGGTGGCTTTTTTGTTAACGTGCTAGATTACACGGTCAGTATGCTATAGACAAGCATATCACTTTCTCAGACACATTATCCTGGCTCTGGGTTAACCGATCTTATTAGTGCCGAATGCCAGAAGTGGAAACAGTATGTCAAATTTTAAAGTCTTATGCATGACGTGACTAAGGTTTAGAAGCTCCACTACTAAGCAATCTTAGTGGTTTGCCTTAATAATAGATCCATGTTAAAAAATTACCTCATGTTTATTTGTTGGCTGGAAATGAAAAAGTTATAGGCCTTACCTGTGAATTATGAGCAATACCAGAACAGAGTGTAGTTTGTATAGTACGAGACATTCCTTGATAAAGAGAAATAAATATTTATTTTGAGACATACACACAACAAAATGTAGCTCTATATTTTACCTAAATCATTCTGGGTAAATAGTTAGCAATTAGTTAACTACAATGTAATATTGATTAATTTTTTGATTTTACATTGTTGAAAAAAAAAACAAAATCATTTATCTACTCAGTACTTGTCATGATTTTCATTTCAGTTTGAATTTCTACATTTTATGTTTTAATTGTTTTATTTGAAAGTGTCAGGAACAAAAACAGAAAAGCCTAAACTGATTCTCAAGATCTGTTAGTAATTGAGTGAGATTTTGTAGCTTTTTGCAGCTATAAGCATATGAATAAGTAAAATATAGGTTGTGTACACATTTTGATAATTAAATTGCAGATTGGAGATGGACAGAAGGTTGTAAAGATGAAAAGTACTGGAAAATAATTCGAATGTTTCAGGACAAGAAGAGTTCCTATTACTCAATACAACAGATAGGTAATATATACACCATATTGTGATATTGGCTTATACTGTATATAGTACATCTAATTCAAGTAGATAATTTTGTGTTTGATTCTGATATAGAGATTTCAAATTTTAAATTACAGTGGCCATGTTTTCTTTTTGCTGATATGGAAACTGAATCTGTGAGGTTATTTGGTTGTAGGATATTTTTGTTATTTTCAATATTTTTTTTAAAAGAAATTTCATTCTTCACAGAAGATTTGGTATACGACTTGTCGATGGTTTATGTTGCTACCATACTTGATCATGGATCAAAACATGGTAAAATATATGTGTAATGCTTTTATTTTGACTAATACATGTATACTAATTCAATCACGGTAAGAGTTTTTCATATTGATTAGATTAGAGAATGATTGGTACAATAATGGTAAAACAATGACTGAAAGAATTTGTTAGCATTGCTAGTTGACATACTTAACATTAGAATGACTTATACATGTACTTGTACAGAATTTCAGAGCTTGATATTTTGTCATATAAGAAGTTAAGTGGAGTAATGGTGTTTTATGCCCAAGTTAAGATTCTTTCACATATCAAGAAGATCAGTTCAGAAATGGTGATGTAGGAAACTGGTGTACTGGAGAAAATCACCAACATTTCGGAAGCTAATTAATAATATTTCTCCTCACACTATAATCAGCCTGAGCAGGTATTTAACCTAAATAATGAGAGGTACATATGGTAAGCTTTAGAGCACCTGGTCATAAAGACCCTGTTGGTCATATAAGGATTTAGCAGTAGAAAATATATATGGCTAGTACATTTATCTGCAAATTGTAGATATGAAAATCACTGCATCATTTATTGATCATGATTATTTTCCTGTTGTTTTCACAGCATCTATGGGTGTATCAGAAGGTAAAAATATAGGACAGTGGTTTGGACCAAACACAGTAGCTCAAGTTTTAAAGTTTGTATATTTAATTATTACTTATACATTTACATATTATGTTTAATAACATTTTTGTATTTAAATATTATTTCATAGTATAACATAAACAATCTAAACATTCTAGGTGAAAACAGTATGAAAACTTATTGCTTTTAAAGTAAAACCACTGAAATAACAATTTTTGAAATTTTGCAAACAATAAAAATAAAGTAAACAGATTTGGACAAAGTAGAACATTTTTTGCTGTTATAGTACAGGTAAATAGCAGGTAATATTTTAACCTTAATTTTTGGTTTATTTAAGATGTTTGAAATAAAACGATTCTGTACAAGACAACAGGATGATAACACTACAACTTAACACATAGTTAAAACATTTGTAAAAATCATAAATATCATTTATTGGCTTGAGCCCTGTCACACGTAGAGGTCCAATGTAAACAGATCACCATAAATAAGTCTGATTATTTAGGATCATTCATCTAGGGAAACAGAGATTAACATCCCTCAGGACAAATCTAGTTCCCCTAAACAGGGCTGAAGACCAACTACATAGTAATTAGTAATACTTGTACCTTAATTCCAAATAACACCTGTATGTCATTGTCAATCTGTTGACCTAAACAGGGCTGAAGACCAATTCCAAATAACACCTGTATGTCATTATCAATCTGAGTGCTTTTGGAGTCGCTGTGTTTGTGACAGTGAAAAATGCAAAACTTTCATTAAAAATCCAATTAACATGAATTAAGTTTGGTAATTTTTACTTACTTGAGGTTAGTTGTAACAGAAAATCACCATGTGCATCTGCAAATAACATTAATATTTCAGTAGAAAGGAAACTGTTGTGGCTATTGCAATTTTACATATCAAAAATGGCAATGTCTAAACTGAAAGTGATGTTCTTGGTGACACACTGTAAGTGCAAAAGAATACAGTATACAATTTGCCTTGTTTTTCAACATTTAAAAGCCTTATATCAACTACTTTTTACTGTGTGAAGAAATATTCCTTGGTACCGGTAATTGCACATACGCATATCAATTTCCTGACTTATAACTAAACTCAAAGAAATGAAAAATACCAACTTAATTCAAATTTATTGGATTTTGTATGAAAGTTAAGCATTTTTCACTGTCACAAACAGCAACTCCAACAGTAGTCTTAAAATTATGTTGACATTCTAGTGTGTACACACTTTGGCCTCATTTGACCTTGTATACCCTTTATTTTTTATCAATGACAAATTTTAAATTGATTGAAGGTGTTTTATTATCATATACAGTATGCTGATTATTTTTTCTTTTGTGTTAAAACACACAAATTAATATTAGTAATTTCCTATTACACAAATACAAGTTTTTGGCCTCTCTGTTGTTTTCTTTTATAGAAAAGACAGGTTTTATATCTTTTTCTATTTTACTGGAATATGTAATAAATAGAATCTTGCATTTGTTGATCTCTTCATTCATTGAATCAAATCAAATGTAAATATTATCCATGTCTCATAAGACAAGGGAAATAAGTCTTACAAAAACCGGGTGTACCATTTTGGAATCATCAAAATTAAAAAAACAGACCTGACGCATTAAATACTGCACAGAACTGAAACATTAAATAATGCAGTTTTATATAATATCTCTGTGTACAAGCTTTGCATGTTAGATATTCAAAATACAGTTGATATAAAACAAATTTTGATTTTCTCCTTCAGAAAATTAGTAGTATATGATGAATGGAGTTCTCTTGTTATACATGTAGCAATGGACAACACAGTTATAGAAGAAGATATAAGTAAGTATATAAAGGTCAGATGGTTGAATGATGTATATGGTGTTGTGTATGTGTGGATATCTCCAAAACTGACATCTTTATTGTAAATGAGATTATATTAGCCTGGTTCAGGTTAAAAAAGATTAATGTTGGAAAATTTATGAAAGTAGGCCTGACATTTATATCTGATAAATTTTACATTTTTATATTCTGTTTATGAGTAAAACTTGATGATATTTTCTAATAATCATGCTGTAATGACAGGTTATTGGTGTTATGCCCCTTAGCTGCACCATAAAAGGGGAATAGTTGAACTCTTTTTAAAAAAAAACTTCTTGTCAGAAATTATAAGTGCTAAACCTTTTCTATTTAATATGGCATTTTTATGGCAAGTGCTTAATTTGGACAAAACTTTTTTTATAATGATTTTATTTCCATTTCTTACATTTACAGTCTATACAGCTTGATATACAAAGTATTGTTGGAACATAATTATCAAAACAAAATAATATAATTTTATATTCCATCAGACACTTATAATAATATGTAGTATCATTTGGACAAAACTTGGCTGTGAGTTTTAAAATGGGGAAACTGTCATGGTTGCATCTATAAATGGTTGAAATTATCTGTAAAAATCTAAGGTTAAAAAAAAACTTTACTTCAGTTATTTTAGACACAGCATCCTTAGGATACTAGATAGTATAAGATTTGCACAGATCTTATCTTTGGGCCTTTATGGGAAACTTATGACGGTCTTTTCAGTTAAAAGGTAAAATGTTTAACATTAAAATGCTGCAAGAGGTATTGGACATGTCCACATCTTAGCATAATAACCATTGACTCTTGCTTTGACAAATACAGGTTTTACTTACCTCAAAGGCAAACATTATTTTAATGATAATAATGTTCTCTCTCTCTCTCTCTTTCTCTCTCTCTCATACACACCTTTTGAATACACTAACAAATCATTAATTTCATTATATTTCAGAATGTTTATGTAAAGGTATTCAAAAGGATGAAAGTAGACAGATAATAGAATCAGAAAAATTAGTAATTAAGGGAGCTGAGGGTCAAAGTTCAACAAGTTCTCAGTGTCGGAACACGGGTAGTTTACAGCATACAAAACGAGGGCCAGTTAATGTAGATAAATGGAAACCATTGTTATTATTCATACCACTTAGATTAGGTCTTACAGATATGAATTCTGTTTATAAAGAAAGTTTAAAAGTAAGTAACTATGAGAACCCTGATTTATAAGCTGACCTGTTCATTGTATTATCAGAGATATCAACCATATACAGATTCTCTGTTATTATTACCACTACTAAAATTGTGCTATTAAAGTAAATTTCAATGGCAAAATAAATCAGTTTAAATTGAAATTGAATTTAAATTCCATTTCCATGCTTTGTTTTAGAATTGGGTATATATTTCTGGATTTTGGTAATTTTGTTCACAAAAATGAGCCTATATCTTGACAGTTGTTTAAAGCATTACACTACAGACTTTTATTAAGTATTTACTATTCATGTTGTCATTGGCAACAGTGAAAGCAAAATGGCTTCTGTCTTAAAGCTTGATCAGAAGAACAAATATTCAGCAGTATAGCTTTACTGTAGAAGGAAGAATATGACTATTTTGAAGAGGATATCTCTATACCTGTGTCATGTTTGGTGTCATTAATAGCAAGCAAGAAAAAGTCATTAAAAGGTGTAATATATGAAGATTTGTATTCAGTAGAAACTACCAGAATTAATAGATGGACACCAAATTCATGAATAAAGTAGATTGTATAATAGAATTTTGATGGTGACTTCTGTTATGATCACTTCATTTCTGGTCTCTGTACTCTCCTTCAGCAAAGGTTAACTTTTTAATTTGGAAGATTTTTCTCATGACCCAGGCTATAAAATTAATTTATTATTGTCTCAAATCTTTGTTTTATTTCTCAGATATTATTTATGTTTTATAAACTGTCATATATAACAACGTATTTGAATGAATTATTGCTGATTTTGATATTTTTATATTTTTTAAATAGAGTTGTTTAAGTTTTCCACATACTGTGGGTATAATTGGAGGAAGACCAAATCATGCTCACTGGTTTGTGGGCTATATAGGTATGAATCACTAGTTATTTCAGTAGTTTGTTTACAAATTTAGACTTCCCATAATTTTCATTAACTAATAATATTATCTTAGATTTCATTTCAAATTTGATGCAAATGTTCACCATTTTGAAACAATATGTCCAGTCCATTTTTATTTACATTCAAGATTCATTTTAAAATAGTCTTGGATATTTTTAACCAGTTTTTATTTTAAAATTTAGTTAGTTAAAGAAGTAAGAACTAATGAAACATTAAACGTTATTTACCCCACATTTATTTTGATTAAACAAAATCAAGTCATGTTCTCATCTCTATATTTCAGGTGATAAATTAATTTATTTAGATCCCCATACAACACAGTTAACGGTTAATTTAGATGATAAATCTCCATCAGACAACAGTTACCATTGTCCCTACCCCTGTAGTATGAACATCATGGATCTAGATCCTTCTATAGCAGTGGTAGGTAAACTACAATTACAATCTAATATCTCTGAAAAACTTTCATTTTCTGTCGACATATTGTTATAAGAACAGTTTAATTTATGGAAACTGTGGTCCATTTTTTTTTTTTTTAGATTCTGTCAGTCAAGACTTTTTAGAAGTAACATTTTGCAATTTCTG
This sequence comes from Tegillarca granosa, assembly GCA_029721355.1. NCBI lineage: Eukaryota > Metazoa > Mollusca > Bivalvia > Arcoida > Arcidae > Tegillarca > Tegillarca granosa. The sequence continues at coordinate 6,475,346 of CM056602.1, read as the reverse complement.
TCAGAAAAAAATTATTATGAAATATCATGATGTTTCCATTTCACACTTTTTAAATTTAAAAATATCATGTTTTCATTTCCCATTTTTGCCAGTTTTGCAACTAATAATGTCTCATTTACTTGCTCAGTAATACTTTGTAGATAGCGTGTACTGTATAAAAGTAGACATTAAATCAAGTCTAATTTATTCAGGGTTTTCCATTGCATCCTTTCTTTGGGAGTCCCTAGGACTCCCAGGGTAATTTTGCAGGGGTCCTTGACCACAATTTGAAACTCCAATTTATATCCATCATTTTCCAACACTAGTTTTGTGTGTTGACCATGTGGTTACTAAAAATGATGCAAGGTCACAAAAACACTTTATGCTTGTGCTTTACTAAAACGACAGTAGGACAATCCAAGTCAAAGAAGGGTTTGTCAGCTATAAAATAGATTCAGAGATTACTGCCTATATAGATCTGTTCAGACTGGAAAATAATTTAGCGAAGCATGGAATTATTTTTTGTGTTCCATGGGAAACACAGAAATTTTTCTGAGGGTCCGTTAAGAAAAATATGCATCACATATGCAGGAAACTTGAGTCAGGGAACCCTGTTTATTTAACTTTGAGGTAGATACTAACAAGGAATTTTGAGAATTCGAGATTATAAGTTAAAACATTTTCAGGGCTTTTATTGTGGAACAGAAGAAGAATTTGATGACTTGTGTTTAACTATTCAGAAATTTATTACAAACTCTAGTAAAACACCAATGTTTGAATTATATAAACAAAGACCAATGCATTGGCCACCTTATGAACCATATTCCAGGCATAAAGCGACCACATTATCTGGTAAGTACCACATATTAGGCTCAGTGGTAAAGTGTCTGCCTCAAGAGCAAGAGTTGTGGGTTAGAACCCTGGTTGTGTCATACATTACTTTAAAATTTGAGATAGTACTTATTAGTATGGCGCTTGGTATTAAGAGAACAAATTATCCACTTGTTCACTTGTTGCAAGGATAATGGACTGGGGAGTGGTATACTCATCTGTGACAAACAAAATTACCAGAAGTCACCCTAAGTGGGTGCTATTACATGGCAGACTATAATATACTTGCATATCATATGCATACAAAAACTTTCTTTTTGCAAAGAGGTGAAAAAATGCTAATGACAAAAGACTTAAAAACACATCTGTACATCTTAATGAGATCATTGTAAATAAATCATAGAATACATTTTTCAGATCTGTGATTCATTTTTTTGGCAAAAAGTTGTTGTTGCTCTGTCTGAGTTGTAAGGGCAAAGAAGCATTCAAATCAAGGTTGTTTCACTGTTTCGTGTATGACCCTTATCAATTGAAAGTAAGAAAAGGGTTTTGTTGGGTGTATACTAGTTGGCTTGGTACCAGTACTAAGAACCAAGTGGCCTGTCATGTTTACCTGGGACATTGTAGCCGAGTTAAATAGCAGATGTAAGATACATGTAAATGCACACTAGCTTATTTTACAGAAACATTTTTGTTTAGATAACTAGTATTCTTTGAGATTATTCAGAGAATGTACCAGAATTACCTAGCTGAAACTTAAAGTAAAAGCATGGAAAGTAAAAAAAAAATGTTTAACCAATCATCATTGATTGTGGTTAAGCCACGTTATCTCACTTAGTTTTTTAAGGGGATTTGATTAAGTGTGTTATTTGTTTATTTTAGGATGCATAAAATGCTTTGTCTGTCAAAATATTATCATTAACACTCTTGAGGTTACAATTTTAGATAAATTTTCAACAAATTTGCCCAGAATGGTTCTTTTGATAACACAGGTTTAAGTTTGAAAACCAATCATGTTTGAGTAAAGTGTAGGTCACAAGGTCAAGTCATAGAAAACCTTGTAAACAAGCTAGAAGCCATTGCCAGTATTTTTATTCATTTTCCTTTAATCTAAAAAAAGATTTTCATATCAAAGACAAGGTCAAGTTGCTATGTAGTTATATGAATCATATTTGTTAAAGAAGTTAAGTTTGTCAAATGATTGAAAATCTAGTTAACATGCCATAAGAACAAACTTTAAACTTTTATTCAATATTTTTCAAACTTTTTTCAAATGATTCTTGTTGAATTTTACACAAGTCATTGTTTATAAAGTAGGTCACTAGGTCAGATTATAAAAACAAACACCATAGAGGCTATATTTGTGGACAATCTTTTTTCAAACTTAAATAAGCAGAATGACTCTTGAAATAACCTAGGGAAAGGTCATGGGTCAAAAAGTAGTTTACAGATCAAATCATAGAGAAGACATCTTTTAACACCGTACACACACATATAACAGGCTACAGTATAAATAACACAACTAAGCTATTGATTTACTTTTCTTTTGTAGATGGACAACAGCAGGACAGTGATGAAGACTTTGAATTGCTTGGTTAAACCTGAGACACCTTTATTTCAGGATATGGTTTATGATTGGTTGAGAGCTGTCATGTGATATGATTAATGTATTTTAATTGGTTGACTATACACAGCATACCATTGTTCTGCTATTGTTGTTGTCTTTGTGTTGTTTTAAAATTAAAATAAAACTTACATGTAAATACCAACATGTGACTCTATAGACAGGTGGTTTTTATATAAAGGTTGTTTGTGGTTGAAATATGAAGAAAACAAACCTTAAATATGTTAAAACACTGATCTTAATGAACATTTGATCTTTATGTAAAGGTGGTCACTTCAACAGGATTTAATTGTATAGACATGTGGTATTTATATAGAGGTGATCTCTGAAACAGATTTTACCAAACAGACAGGCCCCAGTTTCACAATCATTCATTAACAAAGAGTTTTCTTCACTTAAATTAAGCAAAGTTTTACGATCCTGTGAAAATGATGAATAATATTTTTTTCACATTTAATTTACAAATGTCATCAGCATGATGTGATCTTCAAAATAACACTTTAAAACACTGAATACTTTCACATTTAACAAAATTACTTAGTTTAAAAATTTGCCTGATTTATGTTGAGGAAAAGCATATTATAAAATGATTATGGAACTGGAGCCAGGTGGTCAATGTAGCAGGTATAAAGACAACATACAGTTTTTAAAAAAATGTTAATTTAAACAGTGTTACCATAATTAATTTAGAATAACTTTATTCATTTATTTAATGGGAGCATAAGCAGTATAAAAATTGAGAGTGCCTTGTGTTGAAGTAAATACATGTATTATAAACTTTTATAAACTGTTTACACTAAACCAAGAATAAAGAAAATCTGTCTAAACTGTACTGTTATACATGAACCAGGAAATACCTGAAATATTCTTCTCTGTGTACTGAAATGCTGTCTTAATAAAGAAAAAACATGAGATTTTAGACCTAAAGGTGTTTTATGAGACAAATTCTATTATTTACCAGGTAACCAGGAACACTAGAATTATAAGCACCTGTTGTTCTGTCTTGTGTTTTACTGTTGGCTTCTGTTTTCAGCTACACTTGTTGTGATTCCTTTATTTGCTGATATATGTCTTCCTACATTAGGTTTGTGTTATTATGTTGATGTCTCTACACTATTTAGTGCTAAAAATTTGTAATTTTGTCTATCACAGATCCATTGAACAACTCTGTGTCATTTTCATGAAATTATATTACATTTTGTGATATACAGCTGAGTTTTAAGTTTAACTAACGTAATCCATGCCCATGTGTCTATTCTCTGCTTAATCAAACCTACAATTTATGTGTTCAGTAAAATATTTTTACAGTTTTCTAAAAAGACATTCCTGTTGTAAAATATAAACAGCATTTGATCTTTTAAAGAATTGTTCCCATAAATTTGTATTTGACAGATAATGATTTTTTAAACATTTGAGCCATTGAAATTCAATGTATTTATATAACACATACCCTGTTCATTAGAAATAGAGGAGTATTTGTGCATCTGTCTGTCTGTCATTCATCTTCCTGTTTGTCTATACAAGTATATTACTCTGCATCCCCTACACTTCTCAATTGATTTAAATTTAATGAGATACAGTTGTGTACAGGTGTAAGACTTTGTGTCATGTTCTAGCACAATGAAAAAGAATGTTTGTGTATGTGCAAACATATGTATATTTGTATGTGTCATTTACAAATACATGTACATGTACTTTGTAAAACTGTAAGCTTTTTTCTCTTGTATTTTAATAAGGAAATTTCTGTTGTCTACAACCTATTGTTGTAAATTGGCTGTTTATGTAGTAATTTCTATGTTTTTGGCACAATTAAAAAGGAATGGGTATGTATGTTTGTTTGTTTAATGTCATTGAAAAGAAGAGACAGCAAAAACTTCCAACATGTCCAAGAACAATTTCTAGATTCTAAATTGTGATAAATGTACTGTTTTATTGATTCAGCACTGTTGGCTTCAGTGTAGTCTTGACTAGCATCAATGTATTTGCTGAAATATTGTTAGTATATGTAGTCACCTTAAGGGGGACAACTTAATTACAATATCTTTTCCCACGTTCCTGCACATGTTGTGTACCTGATATTGTATTTTGTAACTTTATTAAAAATAAATTACTGTACATTTTAATTTCTTAAATTGATTTGCATGGTAACAAACAGTTATTTATATTTCAATTCAGTATTAGAACTGACATGAATATAAACATTTACCAGTACATAGATACATTATTCTGATGTGTTCTGATTTCCAGTAGTTATTTTACATTAAAACTGAATTACAATATAAATGTTAAAAACTGACATTATGTACCAAACTTGTTGTGTTTTTATGTTTAAAAATATTTTTAAAATGTAGCAGAGATGTTTCTTATCTATGATTGTTTCATTATGTTATGGATTTTTTCAATCATTTGCCAAAACAATAAATCGTTTTATGTACTTCACCTACAAAATAAAATGCAAAATTGAACCTATTAGATTTGTCTTTGACTTGATGTCTGTTGGTGCTCAGGTCCCAGGTTTCTGACCATCACTTTGCCCAGGAGGCCAGCCTGTAAAACTTTGTTCTTTTAATTTTCTGAGAAAAGTTGGAGATTTGTTGATAGACTTTTAATGTTACTGGTTTGAAACTATTTGACCAACAAGAGATTAAATAGGATATTTTGAATTCAATGTGGGTCTTTTTAAAGTACAGTATTCGAAAGTTAAGGATGCATTTTGATAAAATGAAAGGTTTGTGGCAGAAAAAAAAACCCAAAACAAAACAACCTTACCAATTTTCTGTACATGTAATGGAATCATTATCATTTTACCAGCATTAATTTGCCAATTTTTAAATTCAAATCTTACCCACATATGTATCATTATAAATTGGTTACAGCTATTGTCTATTATCTTTTGATAAGGTGCATGATAAGGTCTGAACAACCCTTTCTTTTTAATGATACCAATGTGATAACCTAGATCAATTAATGTGCGTTCTTTATTATTTCTCCATTATATAAAGTTGTGCTTTCAGTATTGAGAAATATTCTTGCATCATATTTCTATTGGTTCTAGCTACTGACAAGCTACAGATGTCTAGATTTTTCTTGAGGTGGGTTATAGCAGAATGATGGATCATAGTGTCTAGGTTAGCATATACAGATCCTAGTGTGAAAAAGTTTGTCAGTTTGCTTGTTGAAGATTATTGATTTTTTCCAGGAACTATTTTTTTTATCACCATGGTATATATGACAGAATATTAATTTTAGTCTAAAACACCATCACTACTCTGCACACATGTATTTATGTCCAATATGAACATTTTACAGGTCATTTTTGATCTGATGGTTAAGTGTTTACTAGTATACTATACTTAAAATTTATGTAATTTTCATATAAAAACAATAGTATATAACTAATGTGAGGTGGGTCTTGTGCTAAGTACTGGTCACATCGAAATGAGCTTTTCTGTTCCTGCAACTGATCTTAAATGATCAGGCTAGGTATGGCAAAACAAATAACCCATAGGGATGATTGATCTGGGTCTTTTTAAACAGTCACAGAGTTGTCTAAATAGCTTACTAACATATCAATGTGCTCCTACCATAAGACTCAAATTCTAATATGATAAAGTTTGTCAGTTCACTTTAAGAAGAGGGGTGGTTTTCTCTGTGTATTCCAGTTTCCTACACCATTCAAGAACTGCTTATTTCGTTTTTAGTGAAACACCTGACTGAGGTTAAAACTTCAATCTATGCTTCAATGCACATTGATATAACTGTCTTGTATTAGATATGATGTTTTCTATATCTTTATAAGTTGAAGATTAAAAATATTAGGATTTGAATCTAGATGGTAAGACACATTGATAAGTCAGTAAGCTATATAGACCACTCTGTCACCGAAAATTACATAAATTTTAATTGTATCATCTGCTCATCTTTTATAAAGATCTATTTGATGTGTCTAACAAAAGCTAAAATATGACATTAAATTGTACCCCAGTACAAATAAAAGAGATTTAGCAATATTTTTCATGAATAACACCAATTAATTCAATATATTTTTATTTACAAAATGTATATATATCTGTATACAAAAAATGCAGAAAAATATATGATAACATGTATTGTGACTAGAATATATTATAATCTACATTTAAAATATCAAGTTTATTTTATCAACAGAAAAAATGTAACAGTGATACAGTAATATCACAAAATATCTTTATAAACTGAAATTTGTAAAAAAAAAAAAAAAAAAATTATCATTTCACAATTTTTGGCACAGCAATTAACCAAGAATCAAATTTGCATCAATAATTTTAAATTCAATAAATAAATAAATTTATAATTTTCTGTAATAGAAGAAAGAACTTCAAAAGCTTTTGCATTGTTAATTATCATGAATAATATTTCATACTAGGATTTTATACCGGTTTTTTACAGGTGTTAACAAGATATACAAACATTGATATATAGAAGTAGAACACAAATAAATTCATGTATTCCTGTATACAGCCCATTCTGCAATAGCATATGACCCCGTTTTTTTGTAACTTTTTGTCATAGATGACATGTATACTGCAACTTTCTGTGTTAAATGACCAAAATTTGGCTAATTCAACACAGTTTGTTATTCTGTCGTTATGCCCCCCTTTTTACCTACCCCCCTGACAAGTCACAACAGTACTCTACTAAGGTTCTTGAAAATTTCCTCTGTTTAAGACAAGTGACCTTTATACAAACATAAAATCTGCCCTGTATAATACAAGTGCCCTTTAAACAAAGATGTTCTGAAAACAATCAAAATGTTTTGTTGTGCTTGTCAAAAGATGAAACACAAAACATAAAAAGTTAATGATGACAAGGTAGATACATAATAATAGCACAAAATTGCAAATGATCACAGAAATGATTAAAAATAACCCTACCAATGCTTCCTGAAACCACTAGAAACCCATCAGATTCCCATGCTGCTCAAACAAAACTTGAATTCTCTCTCTCTTCACTCACAGATGTACCATCAGACTAAAATCGACTTTCTAAGAATTCAGTTTCATCAGTGCATTAAAATAAAAAATCAAAATCGTGTTTTAACATAAACTAAATATTGCAAATAAAGTCATGGCAAAATCTTCATCTTGTTGGGGTTTCTAGTAAATAAAAGATTCTAGATAGAGAAAATAGAATTATATTTGGCACACTAAAATTGCATAATCACATTCATAAGCTATAGGTTATAGACCAAAAAAATCACTTCTCTAGATATTTTTTCATTTTCAGATGTGAAAAATATGCATCACTGTAATTGAAACACATCGAAATCCTATTCAATTTAAAACAAGATATTTATAATAGAATATGAAAAGTAATTTTTTGCATAAGATCTTATACTTAATATAGGTACAGAACATAAAAATGAAGTGTCATAGTTTATTGTATATATATATATATAATGTCTGCAAGTTCACACAACCAGCATACAATTCCTAGGTAAGTAAGTTGAGCATGATCATTGTTAAGTCTAGTAGGGGTCTTTGGGCCATTGGCCCAAAATTAATAATTTTAGTAATTTTTGGGCTTATAACTGATTCAGTTTAGATTTTTACACTTTTCAAGATTGTTGATACTTTTCTTTGAGTTAATACTGATCTGTGCAACAATTTATGTTATTTTGTTGACCAAATTTTTGAAAACATGCCCCCCCCCCCTTTTTTCAAGGCTGGGGCCAGGGTGCACTACCTTACTGAACTGCACAATGCAAGAATTGAACAAGTAAGAATTCAAATAATATGGAGAAAACTTAATTTCTATTTTTGATGCAACTCAAGGCAAAGTTTGTTCTTGGATGAAAAATTTTCAGCAAATCAAAAAAAAAAAAAAAAAAAAAAAAAAAAAAAAAAAAAAAAAAAAAATTCAGATAAACTTACAGACTCTAATATTTGTATTTACATATGTTTCAACTGGTTAACATTTAACATCATAAAATAAAATTTCAATAAATTAAGTATAGAAAAACAAAGTACACGTATTATGAAGCATTTGAATTGTTACAATATTTAATTTTGAATTTGTACTGTTGAATAAATTTCTGAAATAAATGCCCTGTACACTACAGCAAGGTCCTGAGACCAGTTATTAAGTTTCTATTACTAGCAGCTTGATGTCTAGTAAAAATTCAAAATGTTGTTGAAAACTGAAATGTTTAAATAAGACAAGTTTTGAAGTTAATCAAAGCTTCTGTACTATCTAGCATTGGAATTGTTAACATACTTAAATCTGAAGTTGTACTGTTAAGTAAGTTCATAAAATAAATGTCCTGTACACTACACCAAGGTCCTGAGGCCAGTTTTTAAGTTTCAATTAGCTTAAATTAATGTCTAGTAAAAATTGAAAATGATGTTGAAAACCAAAACATTTAATATAGGCTTAAAGTTTTTGAAGTGAATTAAAGCTTCTTACTAACAACAATTGTATGCAGAAAAGAAATTTTAAAATTATTGCTAAATTAACAAGATGCATGAAGTACTTTTCAAAAAAATTCAATATATTGGTATTTCTAATTCTACATAATTGTTATCTATAGTATATCATGTATATACATATAATGCTGATCATCATTAATTTATTAAGTACAAAATACAATTAAAGATAATTAATTAACATATATGTTACAAGAGGTTATTATGATTTAAAAAAAATTATAGGTCATTATATTTAAAAAAAACAATTAACTTTTTTAAGTAATACATATTTAAGTAATGCTGTAAATAGAAATTATAAAATGATAAAATATTTTTTAATAAGATTAGCATAGCAAGGTGTAAATATTGCTTTAAATAAATACTTTAACAGGGTCAATTTCTTTCAAAATTTTTTCCATAGTGGTCATTCATGTCAGTGTGAGATTCTCCAAAATTCCAAAATGATCTTAAAAATAAAATTAGCCACCTTCTTAAAATGCCTTCAGCATAATCCAAATTGTGCAAACTTTGTCATAGATATCTTAAAGAAAAAAGTGCATAAATATCAGCAAAAATTGCATCAAATTTTAAAATCAAGTACTTTATATGCTATAGTTCTAAATCATATACAAAATCTAATTTCTAGTATATCCTACATATAATGAAAAAAAAGAAACATCTACATAAATATCAAACATTTAATGCATATATAGGAAAAATAGAAATGCTACAAAAAGTCAAAGATGGCCATGTCAGTTTGACTTATCTCCCTTTCTATACATTATCATTAAAAATTCACAAAACTAAATGTTCACAATAAAGCAATCAAGTAAATGTGTTCCAGGTTTCAAGTTTCATTGGACATGAAATATCCCTGTCAAGTTTCACCAGGACAGAAACCCATCCCTTTCAAGTTCTACCAGATTAGGGAGCTCATCACTGTCAAATTACATTGTCACTGTCTACATGTTTCTGGAAAAAGTCATTTATGTGAAAAGTTCTTAGATGCATAGCAAAATAGAATTGCAACAGCTCATAAAGAGAATTGCTCTGGTGAGCTCATTAAACTGACACAAGTTATAAGTGTTACACAAAATGTACACAGAGTTATGATTTATCTTACCAAAATACTACAACCTATAGACAATAACTTATATAGTACATGTACCTTAAATACAATCAAAATAAACAACCAAATTGAATATACATAATAAAAAGCAACTACTGTATATGTGTATTAATTATTTAAAACACACACACACACACAGACACACACTATTATACATACTGACAAAAAATCAAGAAAACCAACCAAAATATTAATTTGTATATACATTTACATTATTTTTGTTCTGACTCAACTTTAACATGTAAAATAACAGCTATTTTATTCAGTAAAACCTGAGTACTGGTAGAATGAGAACCTATCTAAGCCATGACTTGTTATCAATACTGTTTGTTAAAAAAAACAGAAATCCTATCACACAAAGCATAATTATTTCCAGAATGTGTGCAGTTTAGGCAAGGGTCTGTATCATTAATAAAAATGAAACATCCATTTTCTGTATTTCTACTATAAAGTTTTACCTATTTAAAGTATTTGATAATTATAACTTTCAGACAAGTTGTTTCCTAAATGCAGCATCATTGACCCAAGAGGTAGAGTGTAGTAGAGTAAAAGTGTTGGTCTTCTTTGTCCAAGTCAAAATTCTTTTATTTAAATTTAGATGGCCATTCTGAAATGGTGGAGGAAACCAGAGCCAAGGAAGAAAAACATATCATGAAGTAAACTCAAACTTTCTCATAAAAGAACTTGCTAAAGAGAGTGGAGTGGAGTAATGGTTTTTTACGCCCCAGTCAAGAATCTTTCACTTATTTCGAAGCGGTTAGTTCTTGGATGGTGGAGAAAACTGGAGTGCCCAGAGAAAACCACCGACCTTCGGCAAGTGAACTGACAAACTTTCTCACACTAGGATCTGTCCCGAGTGGGATTTGAACCCAGGCGGTGAGAGGCACTGTGATCCATAAGCGCGCGCTTTAGACCACTTGGCCACTGAGGCCCCACTGGCTAAATAGGGAAACTAACCTTGGTCATGAGGCCATTTGATCCCAAGAAAACTATTTTTGAAAAATTATTTTATACAGGTTTATTTTACAAAGAACAAGGCCAAGAATAAAAACCATTTTCTTAACATTACAGTATGTATTTCTTTTTATAAGGTTGTTTTGAATAAAGCTAAGAATACTGGTCACAGTATAGTTACATGCTTAAAGCTACCTCTATTCAATAACCATGTGTTCAAACAGGCAAGCTTGCTTCTATTACAGGTTCCCTTTAGTGACCTTTACAACAAACGTTGGCAGTATTTAACTAATATAATTTTATATGTATGTGTCCACAATCTAATAACAAAGAAAAGATTTTGAAGGAATATTTTATGCTTCCTAAAATTTTTTTTTCATCTAAACCAGATTTATTCTAAGATGAAAAGGATTAAATAGACTTTATTCTGAATTTCGATCAATTTAAAGATTTATTGGTTTAAACTTTTAATTGCTCAGTAAAATACACTTAGTAAAATTGGCAGATACATATTTATACTGGCTGTTAAAAATTTAATGCATATGTTTAATAACCAAAAGGGGACACAGACATGATTAAATTACTAGCTTCAAATTTATTACTACAAATACAACCTAACTTATAAAATAAGGCACAAGTAAAATGGAGAGTTTTCACGAGAAAACAAAATCTGGTATTTTTCTAATCAAACAAATTTTCAATCTCAAAGATGTTTAGTGCAGACATCTCCACTCTAAACAAAAAAATAGTGATAATAATTCTAATAATTTTAATATATAATAATAATAATAATAACAAGCAAAAATTAAAAAAGACCTAAATTCAAAATTTTACAACCTTTTAATACATCACAGAAAAAAAAAAGAAATTCTTTAAACTCTGTTAACAGTGATCGACTTGTAAATTCTACAAGTACCCAGTCTAACAGCAAATATAAATCTGAAAATAACCTACACATTGTACATGTTATATATATCATTAAGCTAAAATCTACGCTACACCCACCTAGGTATAAAAGTTTTACACACAAAGTATATATTTAAACAAACAAAAAATCACTTGGCTCTTCTTGTAGTATATTTGTAAAGGAATAGTTTTGTGAAAGAAAATATGGTCATTTTAACTCCACCAATATTAAAACATTTTGCAATAAAAAAAGTATTTTTCACAATTTTGATAAATATTTTTTGCTTAAGAGGAAAAGGAAATTTTTGTTTTAAACTCGGATCATGATTGGTCAATTTCTAATGGAATGAGGAAGAAGAGGAAAATCTTAATTAGCCACCCTCTACATGTAGACAATTGGCCTTATATAAGGTTCTTGCCATATAAGTGGCCTCTTGAGAGGTACTTATAATGGGGGGGGGGGGGGGGTACTCTTCATAAACAATAAGGCACACAAGTTTTTCCTCATTTTTAATTTTGTGCAAAATGAAGATTAAAGAATTTAATTCTACCGGTAATTATAATTTATAAATATTTTGTACACATTACAAGGCACTGAATTACTGATGTAATCCAAACAAACAACTGATACAGCAACTTTTCATAATGCATTACAATTAACCTTGACAGTTAAACATTTCACTGAATAAGTCTGGATGCCTTCAGTTACAGATTTTATTTTCACTATGATGCTTATACATGCCTAATAAATGGGTCACTGTTCTTCTTTGAAAAAAAGCTGAGTATCTAACCAAAATTTTTCTTATACAATTAACCCTGTGAAAACTGAGTAAACTGAAAATGGGTCTATAAATGTATTCACCATTTATGAACTTTTCAAAATACTAGTAGGTATTTAAAGTTATAAGAATCTTACCAGCTTACCACAAATAAACCTTGTCTTCATGGAAAAAGCCTTCATTAACACCATATTTATACACATACTTTCTAATGCAAACACATTTATAAATCACATAAAACTTATAATTCAATTAAATCCTGAAAAAAAGTATTTTTCAAATCAAACAAAAATGAAAATATTATCCTTGGCAATGATTACCTGTACTTGAGTTTTAGAATAAATGCAAAACAGAAGAGTTTTCTCTTTTAGTGATTTAGATCATAATGGTTTTGCAAAATCATTGGACTGTTGAAAACTTTCTTACAAATATTGCATGTATAGGTACGACTTGAATTTACTTGACTTTCACTGTGGCACTGTTTAAAATGCTGCTTCAACAATGTCAAATGGCGGAATCGTTTACGACACAAGAGGCATAGATATGGTCTGGTCTTGTTAGTTTTATCTTTACGATAATGAACTGAGAAAGTTGGAATAATCTTGTCCAGTTTTTTGTTAAGCTCAGATTCTGTCATGGCTGTCTGGTTTCCCTGAAGTGCTTTAGCCATCAGATTACCTGACGTCTGCTTGCTAAAGGCTGGCCCTGGTTTTTGAATTTTCTCTTGTTTAACTTGTACTTCATTTGTTGGTATAGATTTCAGGGTTAATTTTGTTCCAGAATTACTCTGTTTCACTTGATAATGTTGTTTATACACTTGCTGTGCAGACTGACCTGATGCTGCCTGACCTTGACTTCCAACCTGCTCATTTTGGCCATAAAATTGTCCATCATATGTTTGATTATTATTTGTTCTTGAAGGACTATAAAATGGCTGTACTAGACCAAAATTTTGTAAATTGACAGCCTGGTCAAACCAATGAGACGAAAATCGAGCTGTGTCTGGGATATGATCACTGTTACAACCTGTCAAGTGATTTTCTGCATGCTTCACCAATTGTTCTACACTGCCTGTTCTATAAAAACATAATGAACAAGCAAATGGTCGAAGTGAAAAATCATCAAAATCTGATACCAGTTTGGCATATCTGCCAGATGTAGGAGGATGCATAGCAACACCTTCCTCCAATGATTGGTTGGTTCGTTGATGTTTCCATGACAACATAGGTTTTGAATTTAACTCATCCTCATCAGCAGAATCATCTAGCGAAGCTCGTCTGTTATTTTTGCCTGTTGGTGGACCTTTTAATCCAATATGTTTTTTACGTGGTTGTGAGAACTGTTGTGGTGAAACACCAACTACTTTGTTATGTTCAGATTCACAGTGAGCTTGTAAGCTTGGAAGACTTTCAGCTTCAAAAGCACAATATGAGCACTTGTGCTTATCAACGGTCACTTCTTTCTTTGAAATTGGCTGAACATGATCTGGATGATTGTCACGAATATGGCGTTGAAGATGACCAAATGTTATAAATGGCATACGACAAACATTGCATATATGACATTCTAGATCATGCTTTTTAACATGTCGATCATATGTACTTTTGTAATTAGTTGCATATGCACAAAATGGACACTGATGTCGAGGCTTATTGTACATGCCTAAACTGTTTGAGGGAGTTGCATCCGAGGTTGAATTCTCAAGTTCCTGGATTGACATATCGAGAGCAAGTTCATAATCATCAGGATATTCAACAAACATGCCATTACCTCCATTTTTCATTTTATGTATATTGCGTAAATGATATTCCAAAACCATTTTCCTTCCAAAGGATTTATCACAGTATGGACAGGTATGTTTAGAGATTATCTCATTATCTGATCTGTCAATTGTAATTGATATTTCTGTTTCTCTATCTGGTTCTTCATATGTATATGTCTCTTTTTCACCATCATTACTTTGTGTATCCATTTCTTTCTCTGCTTCACCAGCATTGTCAGAATTTTTGGTGTCTGCTACACCTATTTGATTTCCATTCAAATTTTCAGCAGTTGTTTTTGGAGTATCTGATCCATTTTCCACATTATCATCAGATTTTTTAGTTTGATTTTCCATTTCCATTCCAGCATTGCCATTTATTTGTTCACCTGCATTCTGATTCCCTTCCACTTCAGCAGTCTCCTCCCTTAATGTAGTAATATCCATTTGATTGACAGATTCAACTCCTCCCATTCCCATGACAACTTCTACATCATTCATGTTGTGCACAGATCTTTTGTGATGAACTAGACTACCAGAGGTCATAAATGGCTTATTACAAGAGTTACAATGAAACTTTGCTACATAATGTTTCCTAACATGGCGAGTCAAGTCGGAGCTGTACATTGTACCATAAGTACAATGTGAACACTTATACTTCAAGGCATCTACACTAGGAGACTCCAACATATCTGCATGCTCTTTACGTTTGTGAAACTCAACATTACCGACAGTTTTAAATGGCATATTACATATTTCACAGTTAAACGTTGCTACAGCATGTTTTCTTACATGACGGTTTAAGTCAGATTTGTATCTTGTTTTGTAAGCACACATAGCACATTTATATCTTTTTGGAAGATTCGATCTCTTACTTCCTGATCGTGGTCCACCTCCATTTTTAACATTGAAATTTTCATCAGAGAATCCACTGTCCATCATTTCTCCAGTCATTCCTGGTAAATCATATCCGTATCCTCCATACATCATGTTAGCCGCCCCTGTTGATTTTTCAGTCATGTACATATTTGCGCTATTTTGCTGGGCCAAACCATAAGTTGAATTGGTCGGAATTCCAGAATAAGGCATATTCATGTTTAAATCCCCATTTTTACTGTAGTTGTTTGCATCCACATTGTAAGCCATGTGTAACGAAGGCGAGCCATTCATAGAGTGTGATCCTGTTGTATTTTGAATGCCTTGGTATATGTTCTTGTCAGTTGTATGGTTCTCTCTGGTTATCGGTGTTGAAGCAGATTGTGCCAGGTTAAGTGGTTGTTCTGGTTCATTGTTAGAATAATGGCTTGGGCTAAGAGGTTCCACTTTGATTTGCACAAGTGGCACAGGAGATATGTCAGTGGTGTTTTCCATTTAAGCTGGATCCACCTGAAATCAACAATTTATTACAATAAAGTAAAGACAGTAAAACTCAAATACTATAGATTATAGAATCATGAGACCTAATGTATTATATAGAATCATGAGACCTAATGTATGATATAGAATCATGAGACCTAATGTATTATATAGAATCATGAGACCTAATGTATTATATAGAACCATG
The DNA here is from genome assembly GCA_029721355.1 of Tegillarca granosa. Lineage (NCBI taxonomy): Eukaryota > Metazoa > Mollusca > Bivalvia > Arcoida > Arcidae > Tegillarca > Tegillarca granosa. Next base: position 6,459,375 of record CM056602.1, on the reverse strand, counting down.
AGACCTAATGTATTATATTGAATCATGAGACCTAATGTATTATATAGAATCATGAGACCTAATGTATTATCAGAAACCCCAGCCTTAGTGGGTTTTTACCGTATGCCTTGGCTCAAGCAGAGCAAAATTTATTGTTTGGCTTGTGCAAAAGGTATTTGTATCTTACCAAATTTGAAATATGTCTTGTCCTTAATCTAGGACAAAACAATCTTCAGGTACCCTCAGTGGCTTAATGTCCAACTCCAAAGTAGGAGGTTGTGGTTTGAACCCCAGTTGGATCATACATAATTACACTTTAAAACTAGAGATACTGCTTCCTTTGGCTGCAGGTGCTTGGCATTAGGAGGATAGAGTATTAACTGGTTCATCCAGGGCCAGGATAATATGACCCGTGAAATGATATGCTTGTCTGAGGCATACTGACACAGTGAGCTAGCACTTTAACAAAAAGTGATAGTGCACTAGTATAGAGCAGGCCATATTACACTCCTTCACATCTCAGACATAAACAAACTCATTTTAACCTAGATTTTTTTAAAAGTAATTTGATTTTCATATATGATTTTATAACTCTCAATTTCAGAAACTTGATCTTAGATTAATCTGTAGAGATTAATAAAATTGCTCTCATCGGAAATAGCTGAAAAATATGCTGATGTGACATTAAACAACATTACAAAAACATGTCTGTTAGTCCTTCTGTCCATAAAAAGTTGGTACATGTATTAAGATTTTTTACTTTTCATTCTGTGACCTTAAAAAGAGATGAATTCAGCTACTTTACCAGAATGTAAATGTCTTCATGAGCTGATGGAACAAAAGAATTTTCAAACTTTTGTATCTTTGTCTCGTGGTTTAGTAGATATTTAACATATTTTACTAGTTTAAGTCACTTTTTATTAATCTAAATTGACAGTTTCAAGCTATAGTGTCATACATAATATAGTCTCTGACCCTAACACAATTTATGTCTAGTAGCTGTTTGTGGGCACAAAACACCAGGCAAAAAGAGTGTTAGGGTCAGGGGAAATTTGGACTATTCAAAATACTCAGATGAATGTCAAGTTGACCAGCTTCATAAACTTTTAGGGGCTTGAAATCATTCCTTTCAAGATATAAAGTCATTGATTTAATTTCTAGAATTTTTTAAGTTGAAATGTCACCACATGATGTAAGTAACAGCTTGACCCAGAGTCTAAATGAACTCAAAAGCTCTTGTACAAGTAATCTAGAATTTTTTTTTAATTACTTACTTTAGAAAAACTAAATCTTCTTACAGTTTATATGTAATCTTAGTAAGTAGAAATTTTTATAAGAAAATTTTAACTCTAAACTAATTGATTTATTATTATTATTATTATTATGTTAGTTTTGTTCGGTTCATACACAACACACACACACACACACACACACACAGAGTACACTTGTATTCAGTTCAGTCCAAAACACATATTCCTTTCTACCCTATTTTACAAAATGGGATGTTCGATCTAAAATTAGTTCTAAGCAGCTTACATTTCTACTGCAGACTTGACTAGGTCAATTCTATTTCATATACACTAAAAGCTACACATGGCCGTCTGCTCGATAGAGTCGGTGCGTGTTACCTATCACCACACATATACATAGGCGTATATAAACATATCAAATCGCCACACCAACTTTTATGTAACAAAAGAAAAATAAACCCATACTTTGTATATACAATAGAAAAACACACCTTAAAAAGCTAATTATAGTGTATACTTTACTTGTATACAAAAAGTTACTAAAAAGTTTACAAATTAATTCGATACATAATAAGTTTGCGAATATCGTCTGCTGGCACTCCATTGGTCAGGATGACATCCGTTCATACTACAACAAATATTTACCGTATGGTTGGCTTATTATAGCTTTACAAAACAAATAAAAAGTCTCATATAAGTTGAACTAGTTATAAAAGCAAAAGTAATAATATTAACTAAACAACTATGAAATTATTTACACTTACCAAAGGTGTTATTTTTAACTCTCGCAAACTTTCTTATATACTCAGATAAGCTAGAAAGTCCTATATCAACTTGTGTGAGAAAGAACGTTTCAGCCTATAAAATGTCTGTCTGCTAGGCAGCTACCAGTCGGTATGTGTGTGTACGTGGTTAACAGCTTGGCATGGGATCAAGTCATGCTGTTTCGTATTCTCTCGGTGATTGGGCCTTGGGCTGTATTCTGATATCTTATATCGTCTGCTTTGACATAAACGATTGGCTTTTCTTAAGCCTTTGATCAGAACCGATAGTGGTCGGCTGTCAGGCATATCAACGCAGTAATTATAATCTATACTTTTAAGAAGCTTTTTATTATTATTATTTATTCATGTTTTACTATTTAAGCTTTTTATTCATAACCCTGGAACGGACCTGTCCTGATTTGGATTTCGGTTTAACCCCGGGACTGGTTTACTCAATAAGCATCATGGCGTAAGTTACAGAAACTGGTTTCTCTAGATTCAGCAATTTTTCCAACTTTATAGGATAATAGTGTAAAATCGATGCCTCTTCGCTGCTTCTACAGGAAATATTGATTTTTGAAATCCTAAGCCATTTGGTCGAAAATCGGCTTTATAGCTGCTTAAGTTGCCGGTTGTTATAGCTTTCATTACTTCTAAATATACATGTAGTTAGTTTTATTTGGTCCACGGAAAGGAGGAATTGATTTTATTTTGATGAAAATAAGTTACACCTTCAACAGGTCAAAGAGGTCAAAATCATATTAAATGGCATGGGTGAGGTCAGAAACCCAACCTACCAATTGAAAAAAAAAAAAAAAAAAAAAAAAAAAAAAAAAAAAAAAAAAAAAAAAAAAAAAAAAATTAAACTATGCTTAATTTCTTTCTTTTTATTTAGTATTGCCTTCAATTTATTAATTAATAAACAAAAAGATAAATAAGTAAATGATTAAATAAATATTGAACATAATACTTAATAACCAAGGGCCGCAAAGTTTAACATTTATAAATCCGTGACATTGTTAGAGGCACAACTCCTAGTTTTGCATTTTATGATGGATGGGCTTATGCTTTCTAAAAATAATATATGATAATCTTCTCTATAATTCTCTATAAATTCAACTGAAAAAATATGCACTTGGCGAAAGCCAACACAACCAAAAGCACTTCAAAACTAGTTAGCTTTAACTTGACAGAATATCGCTGTTTTGGGTTATATTTCAGCACATTACTTTCCGCTGTTTACCTCCGAACACTTTTTATGTCACAACGGTATTATAATATATAAATTTCTCTTCCTGCTTCCGTCGTCGGTCGGTACACCTGTTAGATAAGTTATATTATTAAAAATTCAACTGCTTTTTAAATCATTGAATCACGAAGTTTTCCTAGAAACAACAGCATAGGATGGATATTAGGTGCCGCCTTTTAAAATTAAAAAAATTATATTGTACTTTTTCTCTAATTTACTTAAACAATTCTATTTCTCAATACCAGAGAAAACTATCACGAGAAAAAAATGTTTGATCAAACATTTTAGTCTGTTGTTTTATTGGAGATGTTCATCAAGGCGGTTGTAGCAGTTTTATCCAGCTACTGAGACAAATATTTGATAAACACACGCTACTATCAGGTCGCTAATATTTCCATCTCCTGACACCATTTGAAGGCCTGACATATGCTAATTCTAGCCATCGTCACTATGATAACATTAAAAATAGTCGCAAAGAATTTTTGACAATCCCTGTTATATTTTGTATCACTAATGAACACTTTGCACAAAAAATGTTTATATACAAAACAGATGTGTTGGTGTCGCATCAAATAAATAAATAAATAAATAAATAAATAAATGAATGAATGAATGAATGAATAAATAAATAAATAAATAAATAAATAAATAAATAAATAAATAAATAAATAAATAAATAAATAAATAAATTTACCAGCCTGGTTCCGCCATGGTGTATCTAGTGATCTCAAATGATTTTGCATGAAGTTTCAATGTAAGTTCTTGGAATGCAGTTTTTTTTTTTATTGACAACTATTTTATAACTGAAACTGAAAGGCAGTAAATATAGATATTTACAGACCGTGGATGAAGCTTTTATTTCTCATCTTTTATAAACATTGCTCAACACCTTGATTATGTCTAACGGATCTATTTTTGTCGCAACTTTTTTACTTTAAAGAAAACCAATCAATTAATATCGAACAATAAACAATGTACAACCAAATTGTTTTAATCCACTTCCGGTTATCTGTCAAGGGAAGGATTGACGAAAGCGACAAAAGAAGTATGGCGATTGTTGATAATGACAAATGAATGTGAAATGATGACCAAGAAATTGATGACGTTTTCCCTGTAAAAATGATAAAATTGTCATTACAAAGATAAGAAAACAAAAGAGGTAAGAGTTTTGGTTTGAAAAAGAACCGAGTCTTTTACATTTTACAGAAGACATTATTTCATTGTAATAAATTTATGTCATTCACAGGCATCCCCACCAAAATCACTGATCAACTAGACTCGTTTTAAAATTGTCATTGGCATCTCTCTCTCTCTCTCTCTCTCTCTCTCTCATTCTCTCTCTCTCTCTCTCTCTCTCTCTCCTCTCTCTCTCTCTCTCTCAAATTATTTAAATAAAATACGTTAAAGAAAGATTCTAAGAATTTTATATTATTAAAAAAGAATAATTTGAACATTTTTTTATAAAATGAAAAAAAATCCAATTTTGTTATATTAACTAACACATTAGTTACTGGTTAACAAACACAATCATCTGTTAATGAACCAACAGGTTAATTAGATCTGATATAATACAGATATTAAGACCTAAATAATTATGATAGTAATCATAATAATGTTATATGTGTGACTGGCTTGACTTGTCTAGTGGCTGATGACCACATTGTTAGTGTTTCACATTAGTATTGAGAAGGACCTGGGTTCGAATCCTGGTCTTCATAATTTGTATTCCCCATTTCCTTATATAATTGACATATAAATTATAGTACTATTTGACAGTATACCTGTGACAAGAAATTTTTCAAATCTTTGATATTGGAAAAAAGCCTAAGGATTCTGTGTAAAAAAAAAAGTAGTCAACATATTAAAAAATTTGTACCATTTTATTTTAAAATGTCAATATCGGGTAAAAGAAAAAAATAAATGAAAAGAGACAAAATTAGATTTATTCAGAAATCAAACAGGACTAAAAAAGATGGATCATGGGCATGATTGACCCATATACAGTATTTTGGGGGACAGTATTATTATTTTGGAGCCAATGGGGCAATCTTGGTCCCATTCTGGATTGAACTAAAAGGTCCGAACATCAATACAACTGAACATAATAATATCTCAGTATTGAAGTTTTTTAACAAAGTAATTTGATTTTATAATTTGGTTTAGTGTTTGATATTTTTGCAAGCAATTTAAAATTACAGGTATTTCATGTAACATGATATGAAAAAAATATATATTACTAAACTTATCTACAGACTGCTTGTAATTATTTAGTTTTCAGATAAAACTAAAGACTGGTAGTAATTATTTAGTTTTAAGATAAAACTAAAGACTGCTAGTAATTATTTAGTTTTAAGATAAAACTACAGACTGCTAGTAATTATTTAGTTTAAAGATAAAACTAAAGACTGCTAGTAATTATTTAGTTTTAAGATACTTTAAATGAATATGTTTGTAGTTTGTTATTTATATAAAAATTGTAACAACTGTGAACTGTTCATCATTTACTACAAATAGAAACTAATGTTGTTGGTGTTGATAAAAAATGTTTCCACAATTTTATTAAGATAGTATAATTTTATAGCAGTATATTGATAATAGTAGCTATATTTTAGCCTTGGTAGCTTTTTACCAATTTTATTTAGATAATATAATTTTATATTCATAATAGCAGATTCTAGCCTTGGTACCATTAAAAATGAAACAAGCAACAGACTTATGAAACTATAGATAAGCTCATACTTTTTTAAGTTTACTCTCTTTTATGTTTTAGTGTTAATTAATTCAGCAGTAAGACACTAAATTCATTACCCACAGTTAAATTATAATAATGGTGTTTGGGATGAAATTGAGAGAAAACAGATAAGAAAATTGGTAAAAATTGAATATTTGGGTTGTTTGAAAAACTGACATATCAATAAGCAAGATTGAAAAAAATAGGGATTGTTATAATGAGATTTTACTTTATTTATAGAACGTTAGTATACACTTTCAAATTTCAATATATATGTATAGTATTTGTCAGATTAGTCACAGTGTTATCATTATTGATCCAGCTAGTTCTGTAGCATTCTTTGAGACTTAGTACCTGTATGATATATTAATGTGTGTATAAACAACAATATTGTCAAGAGTGTAGATAAAATGAACATTTACAAGTCAAGGCTAATTAAGGGTTACTGTTAATTAAGAGTTTTAATGACTTGTTTTGTCCTAAGGCATTTATATATATATATAATATAATATGTCAAGTCACATTACATTACACAGATTAAAGTTACTGATAACAAGAATGTATTGTGTGTATATACATATATGTGACTAAATATACTGGTATATATATAAATATATATATATATATACATATATATATATATATATATATATATATATATATATATATATATATATATATATTAGATAGATGGCATTAAATTATTACTTAAAAAATTCTAGTTGTGGGATATACCACAATGAATTCCTGGTTTTTGCCACTTTGATTATAGTTCATAATGCTTTGTAGACTTGTGCCTTGATTTCACTGAAATGTACATTTCAAGTTAAATATTTCACTTAAAGTGTATTTTTTTTCTTAACTGTATATGCCTCTCATGAAAAATGTAATACTTAGTTCCATGATAAAACCTATGTTTACATTGAAATTCACAGGAAACCTATTGCAAGTTTGATCTACCAAAGATCTTATTTTAGAACATTGATCATGTTTGATGGCCAATAGAAGCCAGGCACTTTTGAGTCATTTATACTTTAATTGTGTACCATGTTACACTTTTGTACACTGTTTGTCTACAACCATTTTTTAATCTGAGTCTGGTCGATTCAAATACTTTGTGTTTACAGCCATTTTTCAATCTGAATCTGGTCGATTCAAATACTTTGAGTCAGTTTGTCCCAGTTGGCTCTTGTTCTTTTCTTTGCAGAATGTGTTATCATTCTCGCACGAACACTTTATTTGCTGACGCAATTGTTTACATACATGGACTTTTATGCATGCTTCAAGCTGATAAATTACAATGTCAGTTCGTGTGCCAGAGTTCAGTGGTTTTCTCTGGCCACTCCAGTTTCTACCACCATCCCTGAGCTGAATGAAAGAAATGAAAGATTCTTGATTTGGTCATAAAACTCCATTCATCCAGTCAATCCCATCCAAAATGTTTTTGATTCCATATGCCAGAATCCTATTAGAACACCTTGGTGAGCTAGTCAGATAACTTTACAAAAATATTTGCTTTTTTTTTGCTTTTCCACTACCTTGATTCCAACTCCTGACCTCCCCCCCTTGAGAAATAATCTTAACCACATTTACTGAGCAGAATTGTTAATAAACTGTCTTTGGGGCTCACATAGTTCATTAATTCACCAGTAAGTCTACTCTAGATACATTTTGTTGTGATCCCTTCATTACATTACCCAGCACAAACATGTAAGATAATTACATAGACTGACAGACTCGCCTCAGGTCATAACTTATATCTTATGGTCATTTTGTCTTTTATGGGTTTAAATGGTCAGATATTATCAGATATGTATGTACATGTCTGGGGAGAGGGGGAGGGGAATAGATGTCTGACCAATATACATGTACCGTATATTGTAATAATCTGATGGATTAACTATTATCTGTGGAGTATAGTGATGTTGCCAATTTAAGCGGTCATCTGCGGATTCTTCTTACCATATGTGTGTAACATTATCATAATATAATGGATTATAGGAAGTTTCTGTGTATGAGATTTTTAGTATTGTTTTTTAAAAAATAGGTTTGCTTATTGACATTATATACAGGGGAAAATATATATATATTCACATTCATAAAAAAGAAGAATTTAAATTTTTTTGCCCGTTTTGTAAATCCATGGTCCATTTTCAGTGTATTTTAACTATCATAATTTTTTATTATTGTGGAATGTTTTGGGAGAATTTGCTTTTAAGTTGTGTTTTTGGAAAAAAAATGCATAGATTTTCTATTTTTCAGTATACAACAGCGACATTCAAAACGGTTTTAAATGTTGCTGACTGCACATTCTTTATAAAGCAAATATAGAAATACTAATAAGGTTATTTCGGTAGGGGAAAAAAAATCTTTTAATAAGGAATTTTAAAATTGATTTACTATATTCCTCCATCTAATTATTATTCACAATTAAAATGTGAAAAAAAATTGCATTTGTCATGTGGCAGATCTGTTTTGATCTATAAATTACGGTATAATTTGTTTGCATTTATGTTTTATTTGAATATGTGATACATTTATGAAATATTGCTGAAAAATTTAAAGAATTTTGAATTAAGTAGAAGTTTTTCATATTTGTTATGCTAAAGGAAAAAGGCAGTTAATTACTGAGTACATGTAGTACTATATATAAGTATTTTACAGTATTGTATAATAATACTAGAAGGATGTTACTGGTATATTCAGTGATTTTACATTTTACTTCTGGTATACAATGCACTTACCACACACTACTCATAATTCTACATCAGGGTGTTAGTCATATGTTGTGTGTGTGTGTTTTCCAGCATTAGACTGATAACCATTGTATCTATGTACATGTTTCGAAAGGTAAGTTTCCATTATGGAAGTTTTAGGTAAATTGGCATTTAAATAGAGAAAAGAAATATTCTGTTCTTATTATAATTTTGTACAAAATTCACAAGTTATATGCCATTGTTTTGTTCTATTATTTAAAGTATTGTGCCAATAATGTTAGTGTTCTTGAATGAAGTAATATATAACTTTAATTGTCCCTTTGCAAGAATATGTAAAATTTGCAGTTGTCAGTGTTGGAAAATTTGCAGTGTTGGTGTTTGATTACTTATCACAAAAGATTTAACCTTTTTTCCTGAAATAGACAGTTATTTGAAAAGTGTGAATAGCACGCTGTTGTCATTGCTGGCATCTTCATTGCTGCAGCTTTATTGTCAGATGGTCCTTAGTATTGTATTGCAAACATTTTTTTTGAATACAGTTATCTGAACACGAACGAGATACTTGTACCGGTGCTTTGTTTGTCGTTGCTATTTGTTGTTTGTCTTTGCTATGTGTTGTTTGTCATTGCTATTTGTTGTTTGTCTTTGCTATGTGTTGTTTGTCATTGCTATGTGTTGTTTGTCGTTGCTATGTGTTATTTTCGGTGCTATTTGTTGTTTGTCATTGCTATTTGTTGTTTGTCGTTGCTATTTGTTGTTTGTCATTGCTATGTGTTGTTTGTCTGTGCTATGTGTTGTTTGTCGTTGTTATGTGTTGTTTGTCATTGCTATGTGTTGTTTGTCGTTGCTATTTGTTGTTTGTCGTTGCTATTTGTTGTTTGTCATTGCTATGTGTTGGTTGTCGTTGCTGTGTGTTGTTTGTCGTTGTTATGTGTTGTTTGTCGTTGCTATGTGTCGTTTGTCGTTGTTATGTGTCACTGTGTACCCGTAATTGATGTTTGTGTACATGAATTCGTTCTTTTACCATGAAATCAATTACATGTGTATTTGTATAAAAATACCCTTTACATTGTATTGTCAAAACATTAGGGTTTACATACATGTAGAATTATTGTTTTGTTTGATATATTGGTGATATTTACATAGTGTATATAATGTTAAAAATGTGAATAATCATCCATCTTCATATGTTGTGAAAATTTAACTAAAGAATTACAGAAGGCAATGTAACAATATTTAGCCTTGATTTGTCATATCAGACATATTTTTTTATGTTCATATTTTATCTACACACAGATGTAGTAGTGCTAGTCTCTAACATAATGTATCTTAAAAATCACCACGTTCTTGGTGTCTTATTAGCAGCACTGTTCTAAAAAATTGTTTTATCGTACATGTATTCAAGAAATAGAACAATCTTTAAAATTTGTAAGAACCAGTATATGTGTATTGTATAAACGGGCGTCCCCCTGGACATTATTTATTTAAGATATTCCTCTTGAAATTTATGTGTTACTTTCTTTATCACACTGACTCACAGAGTGTTATTTGTTTGATATTTAGACATCACCAGCTGACTGATGTGCACAAATGCAAAGATTACTGATTACTTCAAGGAAAATTTTATATGGTGTAATAGGAATGATTAGAGTATTAAGCCAACAGTTTATTCACTTTATAAATTCTAATAAAAACTGGGTTATAAATATGTCTTTGTGTCATAGGTAAGACTTCCTTTTGTACCCCCCCCAACCATTAAATTCAATGTAAAATTTTTGAAAAATTATTTTTTACAGAAATGTTCAAAATGGCATGAATGTATTATTTTTATATCATTTTAGTTGAAACTAATATTGGAGGGTACAAAAGGAAGTCTTTCCGTGTCATAATAAAATCTTTGTTATATAGTTCTAAATCTTGATGTTTGAAAGTCATTGACATGGGATTTTCAGTTTGGAGCTTTTCAATGCCTTACAAAGTAGATTCAGGGTCATAGGTCAAGGCCATTTGTGCTTTTTTATGACTGACCTTAATTGTGCATGATTTATAGCATTTTAACCATACAACTGGACACTATTTTGGTCATTATGTTATCTTAAGCTTAACAATGTACGAAGTCACAAGTTCTTTGAGGCAATAAATTGGGGGGGGGGGGGGGGGGGTCGTGAAAAAAAAAAAAAAACCACAGAAACAAAATAGTTAAAAAAGATTTATTTGATAAAATTTCTTCCTTTTTCAGAACATTTGACCTAGGTTTGGAGGAAATCTTTTGTTATGTTTTTAACTCACTAATTAGTACATCTAATAAATATCTTTAAACATCTTTTGTTATTTTCAGAATGATGTTTTCCAAGGAAAAAATGAGATAATATAATGACTTAGTTTCGTAAAAAGTTGATAATTGTAAAACACAGATAGGATGGTGACACATGCCAAGTTACAATATTACAGACATAACTATGGACTGGTGTGTATGACCGGACTTCTAGGGTGTCGCTGGCACCGCTATAAACAGTCAACTCAGGATAGTAGAAAGGTAATTATACATATACACAGTAATGTGACTGTATTGTAAAGACTTCTAGTGTGTCACTGGCACCACTATAAACAGTCAAGTTAGGACAGTAGAAAAATAAATTTGCATGTACATGTGTGTTAGATGTACATGTTATGGAGACTTGCCTTTTGATTGGACACTGACATTTCTGCCATTACCCTTTCATTTAGCAGCTAGGTTCACTGGAGCTATGTGAGACTATGTCTTACTCAAGGACATACCATATTGTTTATATTCCACAATATTTGTTTCTATAATCTCCACTCAAATTTACTTCATGTTACTGAAGCTCTACTGTGAAAAAATACAATGTTGGATTGGGTCAAATACAGGACCACCCATACAATAGTTGTGTTCTCTTCCAGCTGATCTAGCAAAAAATTAACTGTACAGATAGAAATACAAATACAACACAAACTAGCATAAAAACAAGTTAGTCTGGTGTCAAATGTCACTGGGACCACACATACAATAGTTGTGTGCTCTACCAGCTGATCTAGACAGACTTTTACAAAATGTTCCACAAATGCAACACAAACTAGCATTAAATCAAGCTCAGTCTTAGGGTCAAATACCGGATCTCTCATACAATAGTTGTATGCTCTACCAGCTGATTCTAGACAGACTTTTACAAAATGTTCCACAAATGCAACACAAACTAGCATTAATCAAGCTCAGTTTGGGGTCAAATACCGGATCTCTCATACAATAGTTGTGTGCTCTACCAGCTGATCTAGACAGACTTTTACAAAATGTTCCACAAATGCAACACAATCTAGCATTAAATCAAGCTCAGTCTTGGGTCAAATATGGGATCTCCCATACAGTAGTTGTATGATCTACCAGCTGTTTTAGTCACACTGTTCTAAAAATAAAACATAAACTAGCATTAAAACAAGTTTAGAATTTTTATTGATCAATAAATCAGTTAATGATGACAATTTTATTTTTCTTTCTGATATTACTTCTTTATCCTGACAAAGGCTTCAGTTATTGACATACAGCCAGATATCTGTATAGAGGAGGGTAATTGTCATTCCATTGTCATTGATCTAGCTCTGACATAGTACTAATCCCACCCATCAGTGTACAGACATATTGAATCAAAAAGTAAATTAATCTCTATAGATTGAAGAGTACATCTCTGATCAGGACAATCCTTAAAATGAATTTAATCTAGTGATTTGATGGTTGGTTTGAAAAGTTTTGTGATAGATCTATCTGAATACTATAAATTTACCGATTATCATATTTTTTGTAGCTTACTCTATACATGAATCATACAAATTGTGATGCAACTATATTTTTAAAGAATCTTTATTGGATATTGCTAGAATCTGTATCTGTCTAATCCCTGACATCAGTTACACATAATTATAATTTGATCATTTGATGTTGGTTTGAAAAGTTATTGATTATAATCTCTTTTTAAGGTTATAGAATGTAATCTCTCAACTGTTTTATAATTTGACAAAATTTGTGTAAAATTGATTCTTGTCTACATTTGGTAAATATTGTAAACCTTTTTAGGTTGGAATGTTTTATTTTGCTAGCTCACCATGAAATATTGCCTATATTCTGTAAATATTGTTAATATTTTTGGGTTGGAATGTTTTACTGTGCTAGCTCATCATGAGATATAGCTTCTTTCTGGGATAGGTACATTATTATTCTTTGTAAATTTTAGGTAGGCTAGGCTATAAAAAGGATCCCTGTAAGGGACCGTTAAAGTTGTCTGATTAAAAATTTGACCTTTTTACACAGGTTATAACATAGCATAATATGTGGACTTTATGGACAGGGACTTTATACAGTGGTTTTTTTCAGTTGAAATATGAAGAAAGGGACTTTTAAACATCAATATCTTAAAGGACAGGTGATCTTGTACATAGAGGTCATCACTAAAGCAGTTTTGCTGTATTGGCTTTATAAATAGGTGATCTTTTTATATAGGTGATCTCTATTGCAGATTTACTTATAGACAAGTGTTATTTATTTAGAAGTGCTTATAAGACTATATGGACAGGTGGTTTATATATATTGTGGTCACTATTGCAAGTATTACTGTAGATAAGCTATTTTATATGAATGTGGTCACTATAGCAGGTTTAACTGTATAGAAATCTAGTCTTTATTAAGTTTGGGTCACTGTATCAGAGTTTACTGTATGGAAATGAACTATTTATTAAGAGGTGGTCATTGTATCAGAGTTTGCTGTATAGAAATGAAGTCTTTATTAAGAGGTGGTCACTATATCAGATTTGCTGTCTATGCAATTAAAAGTCTTTATTAAGAGGTGGTCACTTTATCAGATTTTGCTGTATAGAAATGAAGTCTTATTAAAGGTGGTCACTTATCAGATTTTGCTGTATGAAAATGAAGTCTTTATTAAGAGGTGGTCACTTTATCAGATTTTGCTGTATGAAAATGAAGTCTTTATTAAAAGGTGGTCACTTTATCAGATTTTGGTGTATAGAAATGAAGTCTTTATTAAGAGGTGGTCACTTTATCAGATTTTGCTGTATGAAAATGAAGTCTTTATTAAGAGGTGGTCACTGTATCAGAGTTAACTGTATAGAAATGAAGTCTTTATTAAGGGATGGGCATATCAGATTTTGATGTATGAAAATGAAGTTTTAAGAGGTGGTCACTATATCAGATTTTGCTGTCTAGAAATGAAGTCTTTATTAAGTAGTGGTCACTATTAAAAGTTTGTTGAAGGAAATATAGGAGTTTGCTGTATTTTGTGAACAGTTGAGTTTGTTTTCCATAAAGAAGGATGTCATTCTTATTATATTAAGACCAGACAGCTATAAGCAGCAATTTTCATTCCAGTGCTATTAACTTATCAGTGTAAATATGTTTTGAATTATTGGTAAGAAATCAATCAATACCTATAAATGGAACAGTAGATCAAATCTCTACAATGTACAATCCCATTGTACCATCCCAAAAGTCGATGAATGATTGGTTTGAAAGCTTTGGAAATTTACTAATATTCATCTCAGAATCAATTTAATCCATCACCATATTTTTGTATCATGTTATAAAGTGTGAATCATTCTCAATGTGATATATCTGTATAAATAGATAGATCTATTACTGGTGATAAAGCTAAAACAAATAAAGGTAAACAAGCTTTATTGTACTAGGGAGAGGCCCATTTGTTTTATTTTTATGAACTTTACTATGTTTAAAGAAGAGCAGTCAGGCTATACAGAATATCTTTGGTAGTTGGGATACTAAACTTAGGCTAGTCCACTTGCTCAAGATCTGTAACTTTTCAGTCAGACTTGTAATTTTTCAGTGAAACAAAGTCTTGTAACTTTTCACAAATTATTTATCTTTTAACTTTGACCAGTAACTTTCCAGACAGGCCCATAACTTTTCATTTGTACTGAGTCTCGTAACTTTCCAGACAGGCCCATAACTTTTCATTTGTACTGAGTCTCGTAACTTTTTAGTCAGGCCTGTAACTTTTCACTCAGATCTGTTATTTTTTACACTACTACTGTAGCTCAGTTGTTAGCATGCTTGCTTTGTATGTGGGAGGTTGGGGTTTGATCCCTGACTGGGTCTGACCAAAAATTGAAAATAGATAGTGACTGTTCTTTTGCCAAGCACTCATGGCTGATGCCCCACCCCCCCCCCCTCACTCCCCATGTCACAGCAGACATAGCTTGCTAAAGAACCTTCCTTGCACATTAACCTTAGCACACTACAGAGGTAAAAATTTCTGCCACATTACCTATAGCAGGTGACGTCTCAATATAAGTGAAATATTCTTGACTGGGACATGAAAACTGAATAAATCAAATCAAATCAAATCAAATCAAATGTAACTTTTCAGTTGGACTTGCAACTTTTTAGTTCAGGTCAGTAATTTGTTAGGAAGACTGATTTATTTTTACTCCAGTCCTTAGCTTTTTAGTTAGACCTGTTCTTTTTAATCTGAACTGTCATTCATGTAATTTGTAAATTTTCTAATATGTTCTGAATAAGTTTGAGATTCAGACTGGTAGGGATTTCAGACTTATTTCACTGTTTGCTAATGGTAGTGTCAGAATGATGTTAGAAACCTAGAAATAATTTACCCTTCATTTCCCTCGGACACCTTCTCTCGAAATAGATTGCCTTTGGACAAAAGTTAAATTTTTATATAATTATCAGAGAAGTTTCACTTACCATACCTTATATGAGAGGTCATACTCGCCATGTGTTTTTAATCGCACAAATATTTGATCTCGAAGCTCTAGTCTACCATCTCCACCTCCCACCCACCAGTATCAGTTTTACAGAGGTTGTGTATAGTATGAAGATGAGGTATAATTATGCTATCTGAAACCACCATTCCACTACTATTCTACTCATGAACATGAAGCTCTTTAATAGACAGCCCCTCTCTTGGTAGCTCAATTAGAAGAGTACTAACTATGTATGTGAGAGGTTGGGTTTCAAACCCTGGCAGAATTCTTCATTATTTTATTGACAACTCTAACTTTTAGCCACAAGAACACTTCAAATATGTAAAGTTCATCTACTTCTATTGACATTCCTATATATACATATTTATGTTGACAATGTTATATAAACATTCCTGTAACATTTGTTTTTTGTATTTTTTCTCAATATTTTTACATCCTGGAATTTTTGTATCATAATGTTATCATCATTTCATTTTTATATTTGATTTGGGGCTTTTTAGCTCACCTGAGCACAATGTTTTGATTTCATTTTTACCTTGTTTAGTAATTTCACTGTGTTATTGTGTTCTTTGTATTTCTACCTGTATATATCTTTATAATTAGTTATTTTGTTTTCTGTTTCAGAGGGATCTGTTAGCATTTACCTTGCTATTATTGACATTCCTGTATATTGTTTTTTACCTTTATTTTATACTGATTGCAGAGAATAATTTTGATGATTTGAACTGGTAAGTCAAAATTTTAAATGCACATTTTATTTATGACTTTTTATGTTGCCTAGCAACTTAGGTTTTTACAGGACAGTGTCTTTATGCTCAACCTTTTAAAGAGATGGTTCAAGGGTTAGCATTGGCTTTCAAAAAAATAATAAATTAATTAAATAAAAAAAGAAAAAAAAAGAATAAAAAAAAATTAAATAAGACAACTTTAAAATTAAGAAACCTATTTATAAATTTCATATTTATATGAAACGGCACCAGTATGCTTCAGAAAGTAAACATGACATTGAATGCCAGTCCCAAATTTAATATCTGTTAATCTTCTGTATTTGATTGACAGTTCGTTACACTAAATTAATTTTCTAGGGAAAAAACCCTTTCATACTTGTGTGAAAAGAAAAAAAAATATCAGTGTTTTTTGTAAGGCCACATCATAAACTTGACAACAATTTTGAAACATTATGTGTATGATTTAGGGAGGAACTGGAAGGGGGTGTTATCAGTCAGCAACTGTTTACATGTAATTATATTTATAATTGTAGGTTTATATATGGCCATTTTAAACAATGGATTCATTCATATACAATACTACTAGCTGTGATATGTGTGATATTTTCTTATCTTTGTATTGTGATGGTAAGTATAATATTTATATAAATACCTGGAGTCAAATGGTTTGAAGTATACATTTATATATTTACATTTGCTTTGCAACTTTACTATATAAACATGTTTGAGACATGTGGCAAATACCGGGCAATAACTGACATTGATCACATGATCACTACACTCTGCATATAAATATTTCACTATCCGGAACATTTTTTTAAAAATAGTTTCATAGCAAAACAACAAAAAATACCTGAGAAATTTTTTTTATTAATTTTAAAATATACATTAAATTGAATTCACAACTGAAATCATCAAAAAATTCTAATTATCTTAAAAGTACCCCAATTTCTCCCATAATACTAAGACAGTTTTTATGGTACTATCTATCTATAAATTTTGTTTCTGGAGCTATGGAATTTCACCACAAGTCAAAACCACAGTCATTTGAGTTTCACAATGACAAGTCCGGAGAATATATCACTTTAAAATATGAATTAAAACCAAAAAATTTTCAGGGGTGGGGATTATCTTGTGCCAGTATACAGAATCCAATTATTTCCCTCCATGGAGCTTCTATTCTAGGTCTTAGATGGCAAAATGGTGTCCAGTGCCTGTATACAGAATTCCAGGGTCTTTCTCCATTGAGGTTCAATTCTAGGTCTAAGATGGCCAAATGGTCTCTAGTACCAGTATACAGAATCCCAATGTCTTTCTCCATTGAGGTTCAATTCTAGGTCTTAGATGGCCAAATGATCTCTAGTACCAGTATACAGATTCCCAATGTCTTTCTCCATGGAGATTCTATACCAGGCTCTAGATGGCCAAATGATCTCTAGTACCAGTATACAGAATGCCAATGTTTTTCTCCATGGAGATTCTATACCAGGCTCTAGATGGCCAAATGGTCTCTAGTACCAGTATACAGAATGCCAATGTTTTTCTCCATGGAGATTCTATTCCAGGCTCTAGATGGCCAAATGATCTATAGTACCAGTATACAGAATGCCAATGTTTTTCTCCATGGAGATTCTATACCAGGCTCTAGATGGCCAAATGATCTCTAGTACCAGTATACAGAATGCCAATGTTTTTCTCCATGGAGATTCTATACCAGGCTCTAGATGGCCAAATGATCTCTAGTACCAGTATACAGAATGCCAATGTTTTTCTCCATGGAGATTCTATACCAGGCTCTAGATGGCCAAATGATCTTTAGTACCAGTATACAGAATGCCAATGTTTTACTCCATGGAGATTCTATACCAGGCTCTAGATGGCCAAATGGTCTCTAGTACCAGTATACAGATTCCAAATTTTTCTCCATGGAGATTCTATACCAGGCTCTAGATGGCCAAATGGTCTCTAGTACCAGTATACAGAATCCCAGAGTCTTTCTCCATTGAGCTTCAATTCTAGGTCTTAGATTGCCAAATGGTCTCTAGTACCAGTATACAGATTCCCAATGTCTTTCTCCATGGAGATTCTATTCCAGGCTCTAGATGGCCAAATGGTCTCTAGTACCAGTCTACAGATTCCCAATGTTTTTCTCCATGGAGATTCTATTCCAGGCTCTAGATGGCCAAATGGTCTCTAGTACCAGTCTACAGATTCCCAATGTTTTTCTCCATGGAAATTCTATTCCAGGCTCTAGATGGCCAAATGGTCTCTAGTACCAGTATACAGATTTCCAATGTCTTTCTCCATGGAGATTCTATTCCAGGCTCTAGATGGCCAAATGGTCTCTAGTACCAGTCTACAGATTCCCAATGTCTTTCTCCATGGAGATTCTATTCCAGGCTCTAGATGGCCAAATGGTCTCTAGTACCAGTATACTGAATTCCAATGTCTTTCTCCATGGAGATTCTATACCAGGCTCTAGATGGCCAAATGGTCTCTAGTACCAGTATACAGATTCCCAATGTCTTTCTCCATGGAGATTCTATTACAGGCTCTAGATGGCCAAATGGTCTCTAGTACCAGTATACAGATTTCCAGTGTCTTTCTCCATGGAGATTCTATTCCAGGCTCTAGACTGGCCAAATGGTCTCTAGTACCAGTATACAGATTCCCAATGCCTTTCTCCATTGAGGTTCAATTCTAGGCCTTTGATGGCCAAATGATCTATAGTACAAGTATACAGAATCACAGTGTCTTCTCTTTCTTGATTTATTTTACAATCCATGTGGCCAAGCTCTCCTATGTGCCAGTTTATGGAATTGCAATGTCTACCTCTATCTGGGTTATATTTTAACAAAAAGTTTGTGAGTTTGTTTACTGAAGACCAATTGTTTTTGTTTATTGAATCCTATCTCTATAAAACGGTTGTAATATTTTCACTTGGAGTAAAACAGTGGATATATACCCATGGGCTTTAGAATTTACTGTTTACAGACTTGGGGAAAATAGGTAATATCTGAACCTACTTATGTCATCATTATGTACTCATTGACATTTAATACATCAACATTTGGTATTATAACCCACAGAGTAATTGATGAATCATAGTTAAAAAAGCTTTCCTTATTTTGCAAATCAATATCCTCTTTTAATTAAGTTATAAATGTTAGTTGAAGTATTATTTGTAATATTGGTTTTTGTATATAACTTTCAGTATGTTTTATATCATTCTTTTATTAGTATCTTATTAACCAAGGTTTGTGGAGTATGATTTATGACTTTTGATTTCATGACAGTTAAAACTTCTATAAAGACTACAGTTAATATAATTAAAATTTTATATTACTAACTGTACTTTCTAATAAAAATTTGTCTTTCGTAATGAAAATAAAAATCTAATGTGGCAAAATGAGCAAATATAGTTGACATATTTCAGATGCTTGTATCCTAAACCTGCAAAGTTAGTCTGAAGGTGGAAACTACTAATATAATGTGACAGAGTATAAAATTACAATAAAACTTGTTTTAACATCTTCCTTAACATAAGACCATCAGTTTATACAGTAAACCCTGCTAATTATGAAGATATCTTTATATAAAAATCACCTCTTTATAAAGTTTATCTGCCTATATAGTAAAACCTATGTTAATGACTCCCTCTATGTAAAATGAACTGTTCATTAGACATTGTTTGAAGGTTCCTTAGCTTCCTATTTCAACCTATAAAATTATAAAGCAACTACCTGTCTATAAAGTTTGAACATTGTAAATCCCATGGGTAATCCTTGTCTACAAGTTTTACTGCATTGTGAGCACAAAATTTGTAGTGAAGTGAAGGGTGTACACACACTTGTACAAGCACTTTTTCATTTAACATTTTTTATGATGCCATATTCATAGTCAAAATATCATTTTGTGGAGGTGTAAATCATTGGTTTGTGTTTCCATTCTATGTAATGTATATTTAATTTTGATCAGGGTATCCATGGAAACAACAAAAATTTAGACACCAGTGATTTTATAGTGTGTAACTTAATCCTTTTTAGATTCCATAGCACTTTTGGTTACCAGATTGCATTGGTTTATTTGAGTGTGTCCCACCCACTATATGATGTGTGTATCATATTACACTATTTTTCTAGTGTGTTCCACCCACTACATGATATGTGTGTTAGATTGTACTGTTTATTCTAGTGTTTCCCACCTACTGTGTAATGTGTGTATCAGCTTGTGCTGTTTATTTTAGTATGTCCAACCCACTTCATGATGTGTACTTTTGTTCTAGTGTGTCCAACCCACTACATGATGTGTGTATTGGATTGTAATGTTTGTTCTAGAGTGTCTCACCCACTACATGATATGAGTATAAATTTATCAAAACTGATGTGATATTATGTTTTATATTTCAGCTATTATCATTATGTCATATTTTACATGGACATCAGTTGTTCATACATCCATGTCATGTTGTCATAGTGGGTTTGATATGTGGTCTGTGTGTAGCTTTGACAGTTGTCATACAAGAAATTTGGAAGACTGAATGGGATGTTATATGGCTTTCATTATTGGTAAGTAATTTGAAACCTTGAAAATTAACCATATGTATGCTTTTTTCACCATCCATCTTGGTTTATTGGTGGTAAACTGATATTGAAAACCATTTGGATTTAACTTAATTTTTGCGAATTCTGTAGTTATACTCCTTCCAAATATTGGAGAGGTGTTATATGATAACCCTCTATTTTCATTAACAAGTGTGTATCCATTTATCTGTCTACTCTTCTGCCTTTCCATTCCTTATTGGTTATCAAAAGAATGTTTGACGGCCTATTAATACTTTGTACTTTTGTCCAATAGAACTCTGAATACAGATCAAGTTTGCTTTGGTCCATCTTATCTGAAAAAAATAGTTCGTTTACAAATGAATGGTTCTATGAAACATAGTAGAAAGAGTGAGTAGAAAGAGAGAAAAAAGTTGTTTATTGATTGAAGTATAACTCTCACTGAATGCATTAAGCACATTAAATTTTGTGAAGTGTGTAGTTATACTCCTTCCCATATATTGGAGAGGTGTTTTGTGATAAACCTCCATTTTCATTAACAAGTGTGTATCCATTTATCTGTCTACTCTTCTGTCCTTCCATTCCTTAGTGGTTATCAAAAGAACTGATCAAAAGTCTTTTAATACTTTGTACTTTTGTCCAATAGAACTCTGAATACAGATCAAGTTTGCTTACGCCCAATTTATGAAAAAAGTTTGTATACAAATTAATGGAACTTCAAAACATAGTAGAAAAAGAGAAAAGAGTTTTTTGTTGTGGATTAATTAAAGCTCTAATATAAGTATAACTCTCACTGAATGCATTAAGCACATTAAGGTGGTATATATTTTATAGATAATAATGAAATAGTCTGGACTATGATATTTAGCTACCCTTTAATCAACCTTGCTTTGCTCCACTCTTTTTTTTGGGGGAAAAAAACCCAGTCTTTATAATTGTATTGGTTTGTCAACTCTTACAATTAAACCTAATGATAGTTATACATAAATATTATTTCAGATAACAGGACCATGTTAATTGTTTATAATTATTATTTCAGATAACAGGACCATTTTTACAGCTAGGTGCTGTCGTGTTTATGACAGCATTAACTTGGGTGATAGTTCGTCAGTGGTTTACATTGAATAATTTGTGTAAGTGTTAATATTGGAATAAAGTATAGATCTTCAAGATAGATCCGTATTCAGTTTGTTTAAGGTACACATTTTTATCTCCATTAGGTTGATTTCATCAGTTCTGTTCACTGAACTCTATGTCCAGAGTCACCTGACAGCATTTTTTTCAATTTGAATCATCTAATGAGTGAAGTAGAAGTGTTTTACACCTCTGTCAATTTTTTTTTCACTGATACTGAGATGCTCCCTTTGTGGAGGTAACCAGAGTACCCAGAAACAACCAGTAACCTTCTGCAAGAGAACTGACAATTTTTTTTACATATGATTTTTTAAAAATTTATTTGGTTGTTTGTTTGTTTATTATTTTTATTACCATGTCTAGTTGTCAGTATTTTCAGTGCTTTAATGATAAGGTTTTTTTGGTTGTACTTTACTAATCACAATTATTTATTTATTACACCACTATAGTATTATTTATACCACCCAGTTGGTATAGTGCTTAATTTGTATGTGGGAGGTCAGGCGATAGAACCCCAGCCAGGTCTGACCTGGAAGAGACCTTAAAAACTGATGCCTTATGTCACAGCAGATGTGTCACACTAAAGAACCCTCCCTGGACATAGCCCTAAATGCACTGCAAAGGTCAAAATTTCTTCCACTTCACCTATAGCTAGCGATGTCTTGATATAAATGCAATAATCTTGACTGTTACATAAAATCCCATTAAATCAATCTATTTATTAATTCACCATGTGTTGATCAGTACTTTCAGTACTTTGATAATAATTATCTTTAATTACAGGTGTGAAGTTATTCTGGTTGTTAACATATTTATCTATTATGGTTGGACTGTACATATCACCTTTATTTATTAATTCACCATGTGTTGCATTTATTGCTGATATTCCAACAAAACCTAAAATAATAGCACACAGAGGAGCATCAGGGGTAAGTCTGAAATTTTCAACAAATACAACCCGCTTAATCAAACACGTTTTAAACCGAGCATTTAGTTGGAACAAAATCTATGTAATGAACACAACAAGTAGACTGTTTTGTTAGATTGTTGATTGGTCGGTTTGTTGGTTGTAATGTTGTTTAACGATGCATCAGCAATTTTTCATTTTGCTATTCTCCAAAAGTATTTACTCCAAGAACAAGTTCGTGTATTTGTGAGATGTACCAGTGTGTATTATGGTCTGCATTGTACTAGTGTGCACCTGGGACAACTTTGTGTTGAAGTGCTAGCACAAAGAGTCAGTATACCACAGACAAGCATACCACTTACCCAGTCACATAATCTTGTCACCTTTCAAGAAAAATATGTAAGGGAGAAAACATAACTTTTTTGTAGTGTTGAATTTTTTATCGGATAAGTTATCTCCTATCACCAAGTAACGGGAAAGTTTATTATTAGCTGTCAATTGTATTGTATTGATTTTGTTTTTCACATGTAAGCTTAAATATGCAATTGTTGCATTTATGTTTATATTCCTGTGTATTTGTTCTCATTATTGTTATTTACAATTTGAAAAGAATTTAACTTAAAACTTGTTAAAACTTGAAAATAGATACCAGGAAGCATTCAAGTACATAGGCTGACACCCTAAATAATTAAATTTAAAATTAATATGATGATTTCCTTTTTGCATTCAGACTTTATTCATTACATTTTTATACCCCCACATCAAAGAAGGGGGGGGGTATATAAAATGATCCTGATGTCCGTCCATCCATCCGAGAAATATTTGGTTTCCGGATGATAACGCAAAAGTCTTCAACTAAATAATTTCATATTTATATGCAGTGCTAATGGTTAGAAAAGGAAGGTTCCTTTTGATTTTGGGAAATTTCCTATTTATCGTTCAAGAGTTATGCCCCTTTTTCTGTTATTTTTAAGGGTTTTTTTTACCCATTTCTGGATGATAACTGCAAAATCAGTGTGCCAATCGATTTTATATTTATATGCAAAGCTTATGGTCATGAAAGAAAGGTTCTTTTTGATTTGGAAGATTTCTCATTTTTCATTCAAGAATTATGGCCCTTTTTCAGTTATTCTGAAGTTTTACCCATTTCTGGACGATAGCTCCAGAATCAGTCTGCCAGTTGATTTCATATTGATATAGAAAGCTTATGGTCATGAAAGAAAGGTTTGTTAAAATTTTTGAAGATTTCCCGTTGTTTATTCTGAAGTTATTCCCCTTTTTCTGTTTTAAAGTTTTACCCAATCTGCAAATTGACTTCATATTTATACACAGTACTTATGGTACTATTAGTTACCCTTTGGATCACCAGTCTAGTTATTTCTGGTGTCTAATTAACTGGTCACACATATGTAAATATATATTTTAGACAAAAATTTATTTTCAGTAAAAATCTCATGTTTCGAAAAAAAAAATTGTCGAATTGTACTTTTTGTCATAAGGCGTCACATATTATACCCCCAACCTCAGTGTCTAATGTTTAACAGATTTTAAATAAAAAAAGTGTAAGTTTTAGATAGGGAAGATATGTAATCGTTTCATTCTTCAGACAGGTTTATTTTTTAAATCTTCAACCAGAATTTCATCATAATCTCTGTGTACACAAGGTTTGAATCTTGCTCAGACAGATCCTACAGTTATAGGTGAAATAATCATAACTGGGCTGAAAACACTGTTACTAAACTCAACTCTATCAACATAACATAGCTAAGCTTTACTATCATCAGATGTAGTTTGCAAGATTGATATCCATGTTGATTGGCCAGTGAAGTATTTCTTTTAAAGTTACCTTGATTAACTGTTATTTGATATATGCTAAACCTTGATTACTTCATCAGCAGTCCACCAAAAAATCTTGATTGCTTTATCAACTGTTGCCTAAAAAACTTTATCACTTCATCAACACTTCACTAAAATGTTGATTGCTTTATCAACAGTTTCCTAAAATCCATAATCACATTGTTGATTGTTTTCATACAAATCATATTGTATTGTTTTAGATTGCTCCAGAAAACACAATGGTATCATTTCAGTTAGCTGTAGATAGAGGTGTATTAGGTATAGAAGCTGATGTAAGAATAAGGTAAGTTTATGTATCATTTTATTTTACTAATGTTAGATATAAGGTTGGCTGTTGATGAACTTCTGTATTATAAAACAATTTAGGGGTAGTATAACCTTTGTTTAATATAAAACTCAGACTAATTTTGACTTCTTTAATACACATAACATGGCATATAATCTGAGCTGTGACGGATGCACAAATAACAAAAATGCCATTGATGCACAATTTTTCTCAAGCCTGGCATCACCATAAGGTGAGACTTAGGTGTTACTTTTCCAGTGTTGTCATAGGCGGCATGTTAAAATTTAAAAGTTTATTTTAAAGAATATTTTTTTACTTGATCAAAAATTAACCAGGCAAGACATTTAAATCTGTGGAATTCTTGTATTATACATGTATCTATGTTTTCTGTTGAGAAAATTTCGCAAGAAAAATATATATACCATTAAAAATAATAATAATAAAAAATATAAATAAATAAATAAATAAATAAATAAATTAATTATTAATTAATTAATTAATTAATTAATTAATTATTAATTTCAAAAAATCCAAAATGATGAAATCTTACAAAGTGAAATTGCTTACATTTTGATTACATTTATGCCATGGTCAATCAAGAAAATGTAATGCTTTTACTAAAAAATGAAAAGGAATTTTTGCAGCTAGGGATTTTGCATTTACTGAAATCCATGTTTACATTGTAGGTAAGTCATCTGGAACAATGACTGCTTTTTAAATAATAAAAAAGGTGTTTATTTCATTTTGTCATGTTTTTATTTTGTAGTTATGATGGAATTCCATTTTTGCTCCATGACGCCACATTTCGCAGAACTACAAATATCGCCAGTGTCTTTCCAGATCTTGTAGATTATGATGCTTCATATTTTAACATGTCACAAATAAAACAGCTAAATGCAGGAAGTTGGTATTTGGAGGTAGGGTTAAAGAATAAAAATAAATAATTCAGCTTCGCAGAATCACAAACATTCTTAGATACTCATTACTAAATATCTTCATATCAGTGTACAATTTTAACATTGAAAAAAATGATAAAAGTTCATTAAAATTTTTTTAAGTACTATAAACTTTTTGTTGTTTAAATTTGATATTTTTCATGTTTTAAACTGTGGCATCAACAATGAAGAGGAGTCTTCTTAGACTCATATTCACAAATAACACCAAGATAAAGGAAATACATGTATATATTTTGCAAAAAAAAAAAAAAAAAAAAAAGCAAATAAATAAAAAAAATAAAAAAAAAAAAATCCATTTCTTTTGCGAATATTTGTTTGACACCGACAGGCACATCATGTGAGGTATATCATATGAAATGCTGTTGGACATCATTTTATTTAATTTATCTCAAGAGTTTTGAATTTTGTCTCAGATGATTGAAGAATAATACATTGAGAAGTGTTAAAAGTTTGTCAGATTTGAACCAATCAAAATTTCATAATCTTATTTATATTTTCATTTTTAAACAAACCACTGTATGTAGAGTGTTTTAGGTTTTTCAGATTACCAAACAGAATTGCTCTTACTTAATGTAACCACTACAATAGCTAAGTTGGTAGAGTGCTTGCTTCATGTGTGGAAGTCGATGGTTCGAATCCCCTGCTGGGTCTGATCAAGATTTGAAAATTGGTAGTGTCTGTTCTTTCACCAAGAACTGAGCATTTAGACATGAAAGTCACAGGGTCCTTCGGATGAGACCTGAATACCCGATGCAAGCATGACATAATAAAGAACCCTCCCTACACATTGCCCTAAGAGCACTGCAAAGGTCCAAATTTCTGTCACTTCACCTAAAGCTGGTGACCTCTTGATATAAGTGAAATATTCTTGATGTAAAACCCCATTAAATCAATCAAGCTTACTTAATTTATATTGATAATAGAGTGATCCATTGAGTAGCTTTAGCAGATGATTAGCCAATCAGAACTGTTTTAGCTAGTTTTAAATTTATTGTATATATGATCCATTATCAGGTGTTGGGTTTCTAAGATAAAATTATAAATTTGATAGTCTGATTGAAATATGGACCAATCAGATTTTTGTATCTTTCGTTCAGATTTGTTTTGATTGTAGTATGATCCAATGGGGAGTGTAGGAGGTTTGTTAGAGACTAGCCAATCAGAATTGCTTACATTATTTTATTTTCATTGTAGTATAATACGATGGGGAGTGTAGGAGGTTTGTCATAGACTAGCCAATCAGAATTGCTTACATTATTTTATTTTCATTGTAGTATGATCCAATGGGGAGTGTAGGAGGTTTGTCATAGACTAGCCAATCAGAATTGCTTACATTATTTTATTTTCATTGTAGTATGATCCAATGGGGAGTGTAGGAGGTTTGTCAGACACACAAAAACAACAGTATCATAACCAATCAGTACCTACACTGATAGATATACTAAAATATGTAAACAAAAGTGACAAAATTCTCATGTTTGATATCAGAAATCCTCCAAGATCTCATCCATACTATAACCAAACTGTAAATAAAACTGTAGAGGCAATAAAACAGATTGGCATCAGACCTGAAAAGGTAAGTCTTAGCTCATCTGGTCAAAGGCATGTTTTGTGTTTTCACAGAAGTAACCACTCTGCCTTTTTATGTTAAATAAATAAACATGGATTCAGTTGCTTAGTGACAAGACTAAATCTGTTTATTCTGTTTCTTTTTATCTAAAGTGTATCTTTCTTTTTTTTTGTTGTTTTATTTCACTTATTTAGTAGTAAAATGTTCTTCCTTTAATGAGATACTCTTATTTGAAGCAAATGTAAAATTGAACAATATGACTAAATTCTAATATTAAAAACACCACACCAAACTTTAAAGGGGCTGGGTGTCTCAGTATCTGAGTGGTCTAAGGCATGTGCTTACAACTAACAGGGTCTCTCCTCACCTAGGTTTGATATGGCAAATCCTAATGTATAAAGTTTGTTATTTGCTTGCTGAAGGTCGGTAGTTTTTATGGGTACTCTGAATTTTCCTTATCATCCCAGAACTGACCACATTTATATAAGTGAAATAATCTTGAGTGGGACATTATTTACTGAAGTTGCTTCGTTGAAGCACAAACTTGCTTTGTAATGAAAAAAATAATTTTTAACACAAGTTTCCAATCCAAAAGTGTCATCTTGGAGTACCATTCTTCTTCCACCTTAGGTTTTAATCCAACTAATGTAGATTGCTGTGTAAAAATGTTATTGGTCTAAGATTTTTTAAGATTTTCAGTTTGCCTGCCAAATAAGTGGATGTTTACTGGTACTCCAGTTTTTTCCATCAATCCAGAACTGACAACCTAAATATAAATGACATAGTCTTAACTGGGCTGTAAACATGATTATACAACTACTAACTTAACTTCCCACTCACCCCTGATTTACAGGTACATGTAGTAGAAAATTGTTAGATTTATTCATCATAATTGTAATTTTTTTTACTTGTTTCAGATTTGGTGGCTTTCAGGACTTAACACTTCTAGTAACCCTCAAGATTTTACCTTTGTGACTCAAGGTTATCATGAAGTAGGTCAATTACGGGTAGCTGGTATATCACATGTTAATTTAATGTATAGTGACATATCATTGTCAGGAATAAGGTGAGTACATGTGATTCTAGGTCCTTTTATTTTTTCCTTTTTCTGTGTGAAATTTTGTTATTTTCCCTTTTTTATAAAAAAGAAGTTAAGGAGTTAATGTTAGACTCACCTTGTCTATCTGCCTGTGGTTTGTGGTTCAGTATTCTAGGTTCTGTTTATTTTAGCTATTTTGTGAATTGTTGTTATTACTCCACTTTATAAAAGAAATTGAGAGAGTTATAATAGAATGATCTTGCTCATTTGCCTGTCCTTCAATATTTTGTTGGTGCCATAATTTGGATGGATTTTGATAAAACTTAGTCCAAATGTATATTAACATGAGGCAATTAGGTATGAGCCAAATTTTGGTTACAGTGTTCGACATTAACCCACGTCCGACCGACAATGTCTAGTAAAAACGTGGTCCGGACATGTGAAAATTCTTATCAATAGCCCGACTGGTCTTGTTACAGCCCTGGATGAATTCATTTCACATCGTTTTTTTTATTTCTAATAAAATTGTGTCCTCTTTACCTAAAAAAACCTGAGGTCAAGAACATAAACAAATCGGAGTCCTTTAGGCCCTTTACTCAAGTCTTAATTTAGTCAAGCGCCGATATGATTAAGATGCAAAAAAATGCTTTCCGGCATTTATGTTAGCAACGGCAACAGCGATAACTAGTATGTCTCTCTTCAAGTTTGGTTTTACAGGGCCAGGTAAAGATAATAAAGATAATCCACAAGGGAAGTGAGGCTTGGAGCCCCTGAAGAGGAAGCTCCTATTTTTAAGCTAGCTAAATTGCCCACTGTATAAGTGGAGTGTGAAAATGAGATAAATATGCATATGTCCATCTACTGGCAATTTTTGGGGGCTAGTAGAATTTAGTTCAGGGCTAGTAAAAATTCACAAAACTAGCCCGACTGGTCTAGTGTTTAAAAAAATTGTGTTGGCCACTGGGTTATAAGTGAGAGGTCAATAAAAAAGTTCAAATCTTAGATTTTGTCACCTGTGGTCACTGCTGGCCATGTTCTGTTTGTCTCTGGAAAGACTGCTTTAGTTGAAGTTGTAATCACAGAAGTTTGAATTTTTGTTAAACTAAATGGAGTTTAGTCATTTTGCTTTAGTAGATGTATATACAGCATAACTTTCTGGTAAAATGGATTTTTTATAATATTGTTATAAACCGTATATATCAGTAATGAAAATGGAATGCTAATTGACTTATATGTTTTCATTTAAAACCATTATATTACTTGCATACATTTATGATATATGCTTCATTCACCCAAATCTAGATAAAAAACTTATTAAAAACAAAATTAACAAAGAAACAAATCAGTTGACATTAAGATTGATAATATTACAACATATGACAGACAAAAAGTATGGTAAATACAGTATTTTTACCATTCATTACTGCAATGTCCTCTGGAATATCAGTGGCCGAGTGGTCTAACACTCGCACATACGGATCACAGCTACTCTCACTGCCTGGATTCAAATCCTACTCGGGACAGATCCTAGTGTGAGAAAGTTTGTCATTTCGCTACCCTAAGTAGTAGTTTTCTTTGGGCACTCTGGTTTCCTCCACAATCCCAGAACTGACTGCCTCAATATAAGTGAAAGAATTTTGACTGGGGCATAAAACACCATTACTCTATTCCACTCTGAAGTATCAGTTCTCTAAAGTTCATTTTACTTGACAGACTCTATCTTAACTTCTTAACTATTTCAGAGAATACAGATCATCCAATATTAGTACAAATATATATTTAGTGAATACTAAATGGTTTTATTCCTTGTATTGGTGTATGGGAGTTACATCAGTAGCCACAGATATGTGTCATATTTTATCTCCTATGGAGGAACCTGTCTGGCATCTTGTAAGTATGAGAGTTACCTCTCTTGTATAAATTTGTCATCAATGTATGTTAAATTCTTTCACAGAATTACCTTTCTAGCATCTATCTTTGTAAGTATGAGTTACCTACCATGTATAAATGTAAGGAATAATCCTGGTCATGTGAAGCAGTGTACTGGTGTGACATTGTGGGCCAGTGTACTGGTGCGGCATTGTGGGCCAGTGTACTAGTGTGACATGGTGTGTGAGTGTACTGGTGTGACATTATTTGCCAGTGTACTTGTGTGACATGATGTGCCAGTGTACTGTGTGACATTGTGTGCCATTGAACTAGTGCAATATTGTGTGCAAGTGTACTGCTGTGACATTATGGGATAGTGCACTGGTGTGACGTTGTGAGCCAGTGTACTTGTGTGACATGGTGTGCCAGTGTACTTATGTGACATGGTGTGCTAGTGTACTGTGTGACATTGTGTGCCAGTGTACTAGTGTGACATGGTGTGCAAGTGTACTGGTGTGACATTATGTGCCAGTGTACTGGTGTGACATTGTTCGCCAGTGTACTGGTGTGACATTATGGGATAGTGTACTGGTGTGACATTATGTGCCAGTCTACTAGTGTGACATGGTGTGCAAGTGTACTAGTGTGACATTGTGTGCAAGTGTACTGGTGTGACATTATGTGCCAATGTACTATGTGACATTATGTGCCAGTGTACTAGTGTGACATTATGTGCCATTGCACTAGTGTGACATTGTGAGCCAGTGTACTGGTGCAACATTATTTGAGTTTCCTGGTGTGACATTGAGGTGTAATGTATTAGTGTGACATTGTGAGCCAGTGTTCTGGTGCAACATTATTTGAGTTTCCTGGTGTGACATTGAGGTGTAATGTATAAGTGTTACATTGTGAGCCAGTGTACTGGTGCAACATTATTTGAGTTTCCTGGTGTGACATTGAGGTGTAATGTATTAGTGTTACATTGTGAGCCAGTGTACTGGTGTGACATTGAGGTGTTATGTATTAGTGTTACATTGTGAGCCAGTCCACTATTTGACATTTTTATACCTCACTGAAAATTCTTTAACTATTATTGGTCAATTTCTAATCACGTGGTATGAAACAATTCACAATGTTTGAAGCAGTGGTCAACATTGCCATGGGATATTGCAATCTTCATCGCTAGACATGGAAACTTACGAATGTTCATCAAGGAAACTAACAAGTGATCCTACTTAAGATTACCTAATCTATAGACCAGTAACTTTTAGAGTTTTTTATTAGATGCAATTTTAGGCATTTTAACAGGCTTTGTTGGAATAAAAGGTAAAAGAAATCGCTTTTTTGTTTAGTATAATAAAGTAAATAGTGCCCTTGGTTGAGGAAATATGCAGGATGTCTCCCTGAGGGAACATTATCTCCCAAGCCGAAAGACGAGGCAGATAAGTTCCCAAGTGGAGACATCCTCCATTTTTCCCTCAACCAAGGCACTATTTATATATTGTGTTCTATAATACTGGTGTGACATTGTAGGATAGTGTATTTATGTGACATTGTCGGGAAATGTACTAATGTGACATTGTGGGGCAGTGTCTTAGTGTGACATTGGGCCACTATACGGGTGTGAATTTATGGGTCAGTGTGCTAGTGTGACATTGTGTGCTTGTGTACTTTTGTGCTTTTGTTACATTGTGGTTCAGTGGTTTAGCACTTCATAATTACACATTGAATAAAGCAGAGAAGAAACTCCTGTACAAATTCTCAACAATGACATAAAAAGTGTCTTGATATGAACTTAATCATAGATTTATAACATTAGACAGCTAAGAAATCTAGACTCAGTCATTTCATATCACTTTATTTATCTTAATTAGTCAAATTTATTGTTATTTTTTCCAGCCGCCTCAAAGTTATTTAATACTTTGGACCACGGTAGATGTTTTATCAGCCATTGTAGTTATAACTATATTTATTGTTCAACGGTAAGTCTACCATAACATTTTTAACATAGATAATTCATCAGATGCATGTTAAGTGCTAGACTTACAAAGGTTAAATGAATAACATGTTACCATTGAAGTCAGCAAGCTGCCATATAAGTTATGTAAACTCTTATTGCCACCTAGCTATCATACCATTGGCATGTACTTAATGAGTCTAGTGAAACACAGGCTTGCAGTTTTCTAGGTGCCATACAAGTGACTCTTGCCATACCAAAGACACCTACCAGTTCCCTATCTGCAGTACCAGTGACACATACCAGTTTCCTATCTGCAGTACCAGTGACACATACCAGTTTCCTATCTGCAATACCAGTGACACATACCAGTCCCATAGCTACCATAATAGTGACACTTGCCATACCAAGGACACCTACTGGGGGCCTAGGTGGGGAGTGGTCTTAAGCGTGCGCTTATGGATCATTGCACCTCTCACCACCGCCTGGGTTCGAATCCATTATGGACAGATCCTAGTGTGAGAAAGTTTGTCAGTTCACTTGCTGAAGGTCGTGGTTTTCTCTGGGTACTCCGGTTACCTCCACCATTCAAGAGCTGACTGCCTTTAAGTAAGTAAAAAAATCTTGAATGGGGGTAAAACACCATTACTCCACTCCTCTCCAAGGAGAGTTCCTACCAGTTCCCTAGCTGCCATACCAGTGACATGCTGTTAAACAGACCAGAGCAATAAACTCTTGCAGTCCTCTAGCTGTAATATCAGAATCATACACTTTTGGAGTCATCAAGCTACTTTACCATTGCCACTCCTGCAGTCTTGTAGCTACCATACTAGTTTACATGACTGCAGTTTAATAGCCACCATCGAGTTAACACTCCTGCAGTCCCCTTTCTACCATACCAGGGACACACTTGTAGTCTCCTAACCACCATACCAGTAACACAGTTCTAGTTCCCTAGCTTTCACACAATTAACAAGCTTCCATCTTCTAGCTACCATACCAGTGGCAGTCCTGCAATCCCTACATACAGTACCAATAGCATACTTGCTTTGCTAGCTTCGTGGCAGTGCTACTCTTGCTGTTATCTAGCTACGTTTAATCATGATTTTTGAGGTCCACTAGCTACCTTATCAATGTCACTCTTGCAGTCCACTAGCTATCATACCAGTGATACACAGTCCCCTATCTACCATAATAGTTACACTCTTAAAATCTTTTAGGTACCATACCAGGGACAATTGTGCAGTTCCATAGCTACCATACCAAAACACTTTTACACTCCCTTATCTACAATACTAGGTTTACTCTTGAAGTTTCCTATTTACCATACCAGTGACATACAGCCCCCACCTACTATTATACTCTTGAAATCCTCTAGCTACCTCTAGCTACCATACAAAGGACAATCATGAAGTTTCCAAGCTGCCATAACAGTGACATTTACAAAACCAGTGACACATACCAGTTCTCTGCCTTCAGTATAAATGACATTCTTGCTGTTGTCTAGCAACCATATCAATGATTCTCTTGCTGCCATCTGGCTTTCGTACCATTTTCACTCATATAGTCTTCTAGCTACCACACTAGTGATACTCTTGCAGTGTTTTAGCTTCCAAATCAATGATTCTCTTGCTTCCATCTGGCTACCATTCCATTGATACTATTACAGTCTTCTAGTTACCATAATTTGGGCACTCTTACAGGTCTTTAGCTGCCAAAGAAATAATTCTCAAGATGCTATCTGGCTGCTACCAGTGACTCTTCTAGCTACCATAATTTTGTCTCTCATGCAGATCTGTAGCTGCTATACAGATGATTCTCTGATGTCATCTGTCTACATACCAGTATCACTTGCAGATCTTTAGCTACATATCAGGGTCACTCTTACGTTTCTGTACTATAATCACTTTTCCATTGTAGATAATTACTGTCCAAAATCTATGATCCTTTTTAGAAAACATTGTACACAGAAATAGTTTTTGTCTTATCAAAAGGTGGGAGCAAGAGGGACATCTTGGTTTAGTGGTCAAATATGCCAGCTAATAAATTGCTCTAACTCTTACCATCAATCATAAAGATTCTACCATGTGTTTTAAGGGGGGGGGGGCATTCAAGCTCCTTACTCTCAGAACTGATTACCTCCAGATTGAAAGCATCTTGACTTGGGCATAAAAAAACCATTGCTCTACTTCACACTGTTAGATGTATTTTTGAGAGAATGGCTTCAAATGTTAACAATTTATTGTGAAGTCAATCTTATTTATGTCACAATTCACAATTAACAATTTAGATTGCATGTAAAGCATGAAAATAACAAATGTATTGTGGGTAATTTATGTAAATTTATTGTATATTTAGTTTTAGTTATATTTATAAATATATTTTTGTATCAATATTAATAATTATTCATGTATGTTCTGCTAAAGATAAGTAGTACATACAACAATAAATTATGATGGTAAAATGCAGTTCTTATCCCTTTTTTGATTCTGTATCAATTTTTTTAGGATTTTGGTTTTATTCTTTTCCAGTTTTATTTTTAAAAATTCCCTGCATAGCTGATGTTTTTCAAATGGTTTCTTTGATTGGTCAAATCTGACACTGCTTTACACAGGCAGAGTTTTTTTTTTAACCAAATAGAATTTGTGTCAATTTATTTTGAGGCATTGAGCAAGTTGTTCCATAATTGGGACCAGCATGAATTTTACGCACAGTGTCAAAACTGGGGATCTTAGTAACAGTTTTGGAGATATTTTAGTTTTTTCCTGGTGACAAAAGGTGCACAAAATGCAAGTTTTGATCTGTTCTAAGACTTATTCAGAAATAGATAAATAAATGGATGAGTTAGACTGAAGAAAGTAATACATAACAGTTAAAATGTTGGTGTTATTTAACTGTTTCTAGCCATCTATTTTGTAGTTAAAAAAAAAGAGATCATAAAAATAAATTGGTTCTACAAATAATAACAAACTGTTTTCTAATCAAAGAATCTTGGTTTTTATATTTACTATTTAGTTAATCAAAGATGAAATGCATTCATTTTGAATAATTTCCTTACAAGATGTCATTGAATGATTATCAGATATGACATATGAGTTTTGCTTGGCTTAAAATAAATTACATAGAGATATTTATTTGTTTGGGAAAATTTTTCTTTAGAAAAATGTTAAATCAGATTGAAATTAATTACCTAGACTACAGAATCAAACCAAATTTTTAGATGTCCAAACCATTGCACCCTTACCATTAATATATGTAATTTTTTAGCTCACCTGAGCTGAAAGCTCAGATGAGCTATTGCGATGGTTCACCGTCCGTCGTCTGTCGTGCGTCGTGCGTCAGTCCGTTGTGCGTCATGCGTCGTGCGTTAACTTTTTACATTTTAATCTTCTCCTCCAAAACCACTGGGCCAAATTTAATGAAACTTGGTAACCATCATGCCTGGGTGAAGCCCTTTCAGATTTGCACAAATGAAGGAGTTATGTCCCCTTGGGGCCCCATAAGGGGGGAAAGAGTGAAAAACTTTAAAAATCTTCTCCACTGAATGTACAAGAGGAATACCTTAGTTATTTCATTTATAACATCCTTAGGTCATGTAGTTTTCAGATTTGCACAAATGGTAGTTATGGGGCTCAAAATGGGGAAATGGTAAGGTAATGAGTGGGGAAATTGCTAAAAATTATATATTTGTCACTATATCTTGAAAACTATTAACTTTTTGTATAGGCATGTATATCAGAATGTTGTAGATATTGACATGACGATCATTTTGATATATGGTTTAAGGTCATATGTTGAAAGGTCAAGGTCACAGCTGCAAAAGAAGACGAATTGCTAATTATCTTGAAAACTATTAACTTTTTATATAGGCATGTAAATTAAAATATTGTAGGTGTTGACATGACGATCATTTTGATATATGGTTTAAGGTCATATGTTGAAAGGTCAAGGTCACAGCTGCAAAAGAAGACTTAAATTGCTAACTATCTTGAAAACTATTAACTTTTTATATAGGCATGTATATTAGAATATTGTAGGTATTGCAACAATGATCATTTTGATATATGGTTCAAGGTCATTTGTTGAAAGGTCAAGTTCACAGCTGCAAAAGAAGACTTAAGTTACTAATTATCTTGAAAACTAATTACTTTTTGTATAGGCATGTATATTATTATATTTTAGGTATTACGACAATGATCATTTTGATATATGGTTCAAGGTTATATGTTCAATATTATATAAGCTACTTATGAATGAGATGTGAGTGGATATATTTCTGATTAAGTTTTGTGGGAGTTCTTAACTTGAGAAAACATTTAAAGTTTCTGTACGTAATATATTGTCTATTGCACTTTGCAAACAATATTGGACATATCTTCAGGTGAGCGTTAAGGCCCATGGGCCTCTTGTTTATACTTAATGTTAAATATTTTTTATGAATCTGTTAACAAAAGATTTTCTTTGCTTGCATTGTTATTGCTGGCATTGAATGGAGATTTACTGATTACAGGGTCTATCACTGCCTGTGGTGTATCACTGCCTGTGGTGTATCACTGCCCGTGGTGTATCACTGCCTGTAGTGTAACACTCACTGCCTGTGGTGTATCACTGCCTGTGGTGTATCACTGCTTGTGATGTATCACTGCCTGTGGTATATCACTGCCTGTGGACTGCCTGTGGTGTATCACTGCCTGTGGTGTATCACTGCCTGTGGTGTATCAATGCCTGTGGTGTATCACTGCCTGTGGTGTATCAATGCCTGTGGTGTATCACTGCCTGTGGTGTATCAATGCCTGTGGTCAAATTCCACAAATAGATCTGTGTGTGAAAAGGTTTGTCAGTTCACTTGTTAAAATTGGGTTTTCTTTTGGCGCTTTTGTTTCCTCCACCATCCCATAACTATCTCTGTTTTGCCTTGAAGTTCTGTCGTCCACAAAAGTTTTAAAAAAACCCAGTGAATTACAGTTTTAAGAAATTGTTTGTATGAAGGATTTTTTTAGCAAAGAATCAACAGTGAAAGAAAATGCACATATTGCTGGTTTGACATTTTTTTCCTTGGAGTTATTTCCCTTTGAAGTTTTTTGTCTAATCTTAAGCTGTTCATTAATAGTTTAAATTTAATTATACCCCTTTAGTCATCTCTATGATAAGAATTTGTCAGACCTCAAGTAGAACATTTAATATAAACAGTAGGATGTTCATTTAACTCTTTTATTCTTGTATTCAAATACAAAATGTAGATCATAAAATTGTGATAATAACATGGCTATAATATATTGACCCAGACTTTGAAAACTTAAGTGCATTAAGCCTAAAATTTGAGTAGATTTTATGAAGTTTTAGTTCTCTATTTTTTGGGATAAATAAACAAATTGGTTTATAGATAGAATATTATATAATAAAATGTAAGTTTTTGAAATTCTTCTGTTCATCTCATGTTTGTGCAGGGAGGCAAATATTTCAGTATATAAATAGATTTTATCCGTTTAAAAACATATTTCATCCTATAAGTAATTTTAAGCTTAAACCTTGTTTTGTGAATTGTAGAGTACATCAGATCAGAACCACTTATACCCCTAAACGTCACCACTTGACCTCCATTTCGAGCAGCGACAGTGGTGTTTTCATGACGGATATAAGTAATGTTAAAATAGTGTATTAAGGTATCTACAACAAACAGCACAGTAGATGGATCACATGTAACTCAACTCTTCTGTTTTTCACTGGACAGTTAGCCTGTTCACCCCTGTTATTGTACTTAGACTGTCCTTTAAAAAAAAACTAAAATGGGATATTCAGTTTTAAATGTAGGGGTGAGAGGGTTAGTTGTTCAAGTTTTTATATAACATGGATTTTGCTTTGTTTTATCTTGCATGTGTATAAACCAATATATTTGTATATATTTTAGTTAAACATAACTGCATGCAATTTTTTTTAATCCACAGCTTTTTAGAGAATTCCTTTGCTTACAGATCACTTGACTTGCTTTTTGTATCTTGATTCATATATATTATATATACATGTGTGTGGGGAGTGATGTGTGTTTGTGTAAAAAATTTCTTTAATTTTCATATCTTGCTTAAAATAAGTTTGAAGTCATAAAAATGAACATACAATTATATTTATACAAGAAAGTAAAATCCTGCCTGATTCGTGCTGTATATAAAACAAATGGTTTTACTTTGGTTACTGTTTTAACACCCAGTAGGGGGCTTAATTAATGGCCAACTGGATCATATCATCAGCTTACTGATTTCTCTTATGGCAGATCCTAATTTTGGACTCTTTTAGGACTCTGGATTTTTTTCCACCATCCCTGAACTGAAAAATAAAAATTATCTCTGAAGAAGACTGGCCTTGATAACCAAGTAGTCTAAAGTCACAGCATAACTTTTTCTCGGATCTTAATGTTTTTCATTGCCTATTTTGGGAATCCTTCTTGGAGTAGATCCTAGTTTGAGCAAAATGTCAATTCATTTGCTGAAAGTCAGTTATTTTTGATTATAATCAAAGGCTAATGGTTTTACTGAACACTTCAGTTTGCTCTTACATCTCATAATTGACATCTTGAGTAGCAATGAAAAAAGTCTTAAATGATGTGTAAAACATTACATCATGACTAGGAGAGGTTTTATTATAGGAATGACATGTCTGTATGAAATAGAAATCAGTCTAAAGTTTAGACTGATTTCTATTTAACTTGTATAAGTTAATTAATTACCTGTGAATAGGGCAGTTCAGTGAATTGTGACACTGTCCTGAGTACTCTTTATTGGAAACAAGCTGACATTAAAGATTTTTTTTATCAGATTTTGTCTTACTCTTTGTGGAAAAAAAGCCGATTCAGATATTTTTTCAATCAGCTTTTTGAAGTTTGAATCAGCATTTTTCATCAAAAATCGGCGTTTGTGAAGGCCTGGTCTAAACCTCTTATAACACAGAAATAACTTTATTCTTTTCTTAATAACTTTATAAAAATATTTCTTGTATGTTAGAAAGGTATCTTAATTGTTTTTGATTAATTTTTAATGCTTTGATTGTTTTTAATGCTTTGTTTTTTGTTGCTTACAATGTTTGATATAATTTCACAAAACAGATTTCAGGCATTTTCTAGTTGATAACATTTAGGTGAACAATCTTTTTCTGACATATCTTCTTTCTCTTTGTTCTGAAATGTAAGATTCCATGGAGAGAGAGAGAGAGAGAGAGAGAGAGAGAGAGAGAGAGAGAGAGAGAGAGATTGTTTCATAAATAAGCTCATAGCTTATATTTCAGCCAATCTAAAGTTTCTTATATATCTATCATTGTGTAATATTTTTATGTTAGAAAGTATAATTTTGAGAAACACTCATTGAGTTTTATTCCAACTTATACACATTATTTTTTATCATTTTATTGCCATCATTTATGAAAATAAGAATCAGACTTGCTTATCTCATTGTTAGGATAAGAAGTATTTAATTCAAATCTGGCAGTATGACATGAAAAATGGCCCCTATTAATTGTATAAAAACTCTTTCCAATAAACAGTAGCCAGACTTAAACATTTCAAATTAAAAATTTTATCCTTAATTCCAGATATCTTACTATATTAGTAACTCAGGTAGTTGATTGGTTATCTTGTAAGTGGTGAAGTCATTAGTTGTTAGAAAAACTTGTCATGGCCGTTCTTTCTTCAATCACATGGGAATAAAAAATTCTATTGGATGAGGTATTTAATATGATGCATGTTAAACTTGCCAGCCTTGATAAAGAATTTAAGTTTTTTGTCTTTATTCTGTGATGTCACTTTTTTCATGATTTTCTTGATTCAAGAGCGGCATTAAATGGTGTCGTAATGAAACTACACTTATATTATACCTTGAAAAGAAAGGACCTTATGTAATTTTTTCCTAAGAGACTCGGGCAAATGAATATATTTTTTGTATTAGGAAAATAATTTCTTATCTCCGTTTTTTTTTTTTACAGAATCCAAATGTATGGATCAGAATTTAGCCCAGAGACTGTTTCATTGAATTCTGGGAAAATTAAACGAGGGGATGAAACTTATCGAAACAGACGATCAATGAAAGAAAAGCTTTTGATGACGGATGTAGCTGCCGATTTATTTGAGACAGATCCAGAGGTAGAGGATTATGGGATAGAAAGCAACTACACAGTAACTTCAACGGATGGTCAGATCATGGCTCGTAATTTTCATAACAGTGTTTCAAATGGACAGTATCAAAATGGAAGACAGTACCAGACTGAAGTGAGAGTTGAAGTTGCATGAATGTTTGTGATATGACATTTTCTGTTTAAAGGGAGTAATATTTAACAGACATGACTGATTATAGAACCCCTAAGGGGCTCTAAGGTCAACTTGTTTTAATTGTGTTTCTTAATGACCCTGAAGAGTGATACAGGATCATAACAGTTCTATCCACCTTAATGAACTATTTACAGATGTAAGTCATTTAGGACATTTGGCAACCTAAACACCCGTTTAAAATTTTTTAATTTTGATTTTTCCAAAAAGGAAAAGAAGTTTAAATTTGGTCCATTTATGAACCATGTTTTACCAGAAGCTCTTGCCTTTTTTAAGGCTGAGAATTGGAAAATATACTAGTGTGGAACTTGTTTAAGTCAAACCCTAAAGAATTTGTTCTGATAAGACACATGTTCAATTTACAAAGGTTAATTCATCAAGGACAGTTAAGGGTTTTTCCTTAAGAGCTTTTTTACTTTAGCAGGTTTTCATTTTTGTTTTCAGATTCCTCTTAGTTAAAGAACCATTTATGATTTTACAATTTAAAATCTTAACAATTTTTTTAACTACATATTAAATTATAAAACAGTTAGTAAATAATTACAAAGCCTGGTTATCACATGGTACATAGATGAGGTCAAGACATAAATTGATAAGAGCCCTATCATCCAAACTTTTTGATGGAACATTCCACTTCCCTATAATTTTTGGACCATTCTATTTGTTTGTTGGGAAAAAGACCAATGATACAGAACTAATTTTGCCTCGATAAACCTATGTAAGAATACAGCAATTTATTTTGTCGTTGTTGTAAATTGGTATTTGAATTTAAAAAAAAGAGCAAAAAGCATATTTGAAATAAATTTGAAACATTTGTGTTTTTGATAAGAAAACGGACATTATATTTGTATACTCAAATAATTTTTGCTTGAAAATTAGGGGCAAAGTTTGTTTTGTATTTTTGGTCAATGAGTGGTCAGTAAAGTGGCTAATATCTGCTGAGGAATTTTTGTGAAGGTCTCATATTTCCATGGATACACTTAACCTACATGTATACTGCTATCAATTAATTTCATTACACATGTAATCCTATTTTTTCTAATTATAACGGAGGTTTTTTTTTTTTGTAGAAATAGAACTTTGCTTTAGTATGAAGTTTTTTAATTAAAATAGTGTTTTTATTTTTATAAAATATTGATTTAAAATATTTAATAACAGTTTAAATAACATAAATAAGTTGCATCAAGATCAATTTGCAAGTTTCAAGTGAAGTTGTGTTAAACAGGTTTTTCTTCACAATTAGAACCATTAACAGATTTACTTCCTGACAAGCCAACTGGCTCTCAATCCTTTTATATCTCAAGGCCTAAAGGGTAAACCCTTTTGCATCTCTAGCTGTTACAGATGTCATGTTTCTCTAATCAGACCAAGACTTGAAAATAAGAAGTGGCTGTTCTTTCACCAAGCATTCAGCATATAGACATGAAAGTCACAGGGTCCTTCGAATGAGACCTTAAAAACCATTGCCCCATTTTCACAACAGGCATGGCATGTTAATGATTGCCCTAAGAGCACTGCAAAGGTCAAACTTTCTGTCTCTTCACCAATAGCTGGTGATGTCTTGATATAAGTGAAATATTCTTGACTGGGATATAAAGCCCCATTAAACCAATTAATCAATCAAACAATCTGATCAGTCATATAATAAACCTGGTTTATCCACTTAAGAAATGAATAATTAGTAAAACTAGTATTTGTTACGATATAAGTTTTCTAATATCTTCAGGAAAAGTCTTGTTATTTTTACCTAAATTTTGCAAGCCATTAGAAACAATTTATATTTAGCTAAAAATAACAGCATCTAATTTAGTAAATATGTGGTCTGGAATCAACAGTTTTAGGTTGTTTAAAATTGAAAGACAACATTTAAAATGAGTATCTTTCATATAAAATTGGTTTAAAAAAGTATGTGATGGTATTGGTGTAAATGTAGGGATACACCCTTGTAATTACCTGTTAGTGTAATTTATACTCACCTGGTTTATAAAAACAATTATATGTTGATTTTAAGCTCTAATGAGACCTTTTATAAATCAAACATTGAGAGCTATGAAAAACTTAACTGTATCTTGTTAATTACTCTTAATGTGATGGTGTGACTACTCTACTCTTAATGTGATGGTGTGATTAATGTAAAAAAAACTATGTTGAATTTTAAAAAAAGATCAGTAAAGATTTTTATTGTTAGCAGTGTATATTTTTTTTTAACTATATTGAATCCTTAATATCTTAATTAACATTCCAAATACATTCCTGGAAATATGAGCTTCATAAAGAAATTTATGTGATATGTGATTATAAGTGAACCTATATCTTTATGAGGTTGAT
The DNA here is from genome assembly GCA_029721355.1 of Tegillarca granosa. NCBI lineage: Eukaryota > Metazoa > Mollusca > Bivalvia > Arcoida > Arcidae > Tegillarca > Tegillarca granosa. The sequence continues at coordinate 6,416,422 of CM056602.1, read as the reverse complement.
AATCCATTCCATATTGTTCAATGTGTTGTGATGTTTTTAAGTGTATTTTTGATAAAATTTTGTAACAGTCCGTGATATCAATGTTTTTTATAAACAAATATCTTTGTTGTAATTTCAAAATGTGTAGTTCAGTAGTAGTGTAATGCTGTTTCAAGTTTGAAATAGTCCAACAACGCAAAGTGTGTGTGTGGATGCATTCATGTGTGTTAGTGTGTATATGTGTGGATGCATGTCTGTGTGGGTGTGGATGTGTTTCTGTGTGTGTGGGGGGGGGTGGATGCGTGTGTGTGTGGGTGTTTTATTTCTCAAAAACTTATGTACATGACATTGGTTAAAAAAACCCCTTGTTTTTATTTATTAACAGTAATATTTTCGTTTTTTTCTTTATTTTTGGCAGCTGTTAAAATCAATAGTTTTAGTCATCATTTAGTCAGAATTTGCGGGTTATCAGAGATTTATTTTTAGAATTAATGTTTTTGATTAGACACATACAGTATAAAATTCTTTTCATCAGTTCATTTTCTCATTAGAAACAACAATTTGTTAAAACTTCGAGTTATTGATGTTTGCTGCTTAGAAATATAACTTTATACTTCTGATTAAAATCTCTCAACGTTCATATATCTGTATTATTTGTATAAACCGATCATTGATTGATCAATACATATTCAAATATCTTAATATATAAACTGGCCAAGTTTCACAATTGTTCCTCAACTAAGATTTTCCTTAAACTAAATTCAGTAAATTTCAGCAATCTCTTTAAAAACTAAGAATTAACATTTTTCATAAAACTAAATATGCATATTAAGGTGATCTACAAAATGACACCTTAAATTCCTGTATATCTGAACAATTCAGAAATTTATTAAGATTTTAAATTTGCCAGATTGAAGTTAAGGAAAATTTTAGTTAAGGAATGATTGTGAAACTAGGACCAGGACATAAGACAAATTTTTTTTTTCTATTTTTCCAGGTAAAAAGATTAAATAATTTCCAAATCAACCAGGTTGTTACTCATACTACAATAAACTACATAAAGGCCTGTTTTTGGTCTCATTGTATGCTATAATTGGGCTAACTTTATTGGTATTATTCTTAATTATACTTGTCTAGAATTCCTAAAAATTCAATCATCTGGTTGTTATTTCATTTCACATGAGATCAGGGGTCCGGAAACGGTCATATTTGCCGGAAATGTCCGACAAAAAATATTTTTGTCTGATGTGAAAAATCACTTGTCGGACATATTTAGTTAATAATAGAATTCAGTTAATTGGACAAGTAAATAAATATGTTTGTCGGTCATTATTTTACTTGAGTATTGTTTGCTATCACCTGTCAACCGTCTTCAATAAATACTACAGATCTAATAATTAGGCTTTTGTTTATTAATGAGTTAGAATCCATGGTCTCAATCTGTTCCTTTTATTGTCTGAACCCTCATTAATTTTGTTGTTAAGTTGTTTATTAAGTAATCACATCGCTTGACAGACGAAAGCCATAAACAGCTGATAACGAGGGTTGATCCTTGAAGGTCATGGTCGATGGACTATATCAAAGAGGTTCCATGCGGGATGTTAAATAAGACTACAATCCGCATCATATGGTCTTTGCAAGCTGTTTAGTTATAAATAAATACTTTTAAAAAGTCTAAATACAATCAAAGAGATCTAGAAATGAGGTCCGGTAAGGTTCGTGTAACTTCGAAAAAAAGAAAATCCACGATTGTCAATAAACAATGATGGCCATCAAACCTTGTGTCGTCAATGCCAACAGTACAAAAATCGACACTATGTGGACACATGAGCCTGACCACATGTACAAAATAACCTCTATATATTTGATATTAAAAATTAAAATCTTTTTTAAAATACATTGTCACTAACAACTATATTTTCTATCCACAACATCGGTGGTACGTTTTTTTATTTTTTTATTTTTTTTTTTTGTTTGTTTTACACAGCATCGTTGGTACGGTTGTTTTGAAAAAAATGTCAGACACCCCTGTCAAAGTTTTCCGGAGCCCTGCATGCGACATATGTGGCATAAGTGCTGATAGAATGAATATTTTTATACAAAATTTGGGTTTTATGTCCAATTTGTAGTTTTTGCTTTTTAGCAAATTATTTTTTATATGTATTGAGACATTTCAGCAATAAATGGAAATAAATTCAACAGTATCATATTTATGCTTTAAAAATTTTAAAATGCTATACATATATTTAAAAATTTTTAATTTAAAAAAGATTGAATTGACTTTTGATTGAGTTATCTTCTCCTGGGTTAAATCTTTTTTATTGAATTATTCTCCTCTGGATTTAGTATGTGTTTAAATTAGTTATGTTTCCATACTTAAATCTACTTTTGATTGAGTTAGCTTGCACTTTGTTAGATTTGTTATGAAGAAGTTTTCATCCCTTGGTTAAATCTATTTTTATATTGAGTTATCTTCCCCTGATATTTCCTTCCAATAATAAAATAATGTAGTAACAAATTTTTTATGGTGCTTAAAATTATAGACTTAAATACAGCAGATTTTACCCTATGTTTCTCTGTGTTTTACACATAACTTGTTCACAATGGCCTTCTCCATTGCTAATAACGGTTATATTTAGAATAACTTCACCAAAAATGTATCTTTTTTCCAATTATTATTATTAAACACTAAAAAATATATAATATGCAATTTTATCTTCAGTGTATATATCTGGTGTAAAGCTTGACAAATCAAGAATCAAAATTGTAGATAAAAAAAGTTACCAAAAACAAAAGTAATACAATAATAATACTTGTCAGAATGTCACACTTTAAGAATTATATTCGATAATAAATTTTTATATTTGGCATAAGAGGAGTCAGTAATTGTAAAATACTAAAGTTCTCAAAATATTAGACATTACTTATTACTTATTAATTTCAATGGTGGTTGATTAATTTTTGTATGAACCTTAATTGTAGTGGATAAATGTGTAATATACTGCACATATCAAATTGTCTTAGTTTAAAATGTAATTTATAGAGGTTAATAAATTCATGTATTAACCACAATCAGTTACAATGATTATACAATACTGCAGTTATCCAAATGTCATATATATAGGTTGATAAATTCTTGTATTAATCTTTACAAAATATAAAAAAAATATATACTACCATAGTTATGATTTCAGGCATATAGATTGATAATTTCTTGTATTGATAAATTCCTGTATTAATTACAAGTGTGTATAGTTTTACAATACCACAGTTATCAAATGTCAGGCTTATTGGTTGATGAATTCTTGTATTAACCATTACAGGTGTCTATAGTATTATACAGTACCACAGTTAACAAAATGCCAGATTTGTATAACATAAATTTTTGTTACAGTTTTCATTACTTTTTTTTACACAATTATTCTGATGATCTTGTTTTCATGTTTACAGTTTGTAGTTAAGATTTTTTTGTTTTGTTTATTTTATTTTTTTTTAATTAGACTAGAATCTCATAATTATTTTTTTTTCAATAATTATTGATTTTTTTTCAATAATTATAGCACCTAATAGTTATCAAATGAATGTTTTTGAATTGATTTTTAATTTTTAACACTTAATTATAATTTTGTCACTGATGTGTCTATGATAAAATTTGTTTTATCAGAAACCGTTATCTGCATTTATGAAAAGTTACTTCCCTTTAATTCTACAATAACTTTTGTCTCCATGGCTTGCCAAATCAAAAGTTATGCTGATTCGCTTGGCTTACAAGACCATGTCAGACTTCATATATTGAATTATCTCCACTATATTTGTTTCTTGAAGTCTGAATTTACCAATATGTACATGATTTAACTTGGAGTATATGTAAGCTAGAAATAGATATCCAAAACTTTTAAGTCTTGCAGGCTAGAATAAAAACCGATAAATAAATGACGAAATGATAATAATAAAAATGATAACAATAATAATAATTAGTTAACATCTTTCATGACAGTATAACTATAGAGACTAGATAAAATTTACATGAAAAAGCTATAAAAGACCAAGATATTATAGACTATATACAATGGCCCTTGCAAAGAGATGGTCTTTTAAAATTGAAAAAGGCAACAAAGTAAATAGCCATAAGATTGTTCATTTTTAAGATATTTTTTATACTTCTGTTATATTGTTGTCACTCAGAATAAAACAATATTTGACAATTATTAACGAATAGGTTTTTTTGTTCAAATACAAATAAGACATCTTGAAGACAGGTTTTATTGAATAACAAGCCTTATCTTTTCATTTATGTTATTTTTATTTATGTAATGATGAAACATTGATATATTTATTTATTTATAATAATAATAATATAAGTATCCATGTCAGTGAAGCATATCTCTGACATTACACATGTACATATCCCATGTCAGTCAAAAAAAATTTTAAAAAAATTAAAAAAAGATCAAAAAAATCCTATATATATTTATATAATTATTATCAACTATATTTACAACTGTATAAGTAACTATACCTATTTATAGTACATATTTATACACAGTATAGCACAATAAATAATGTGTACAGTGTAAAATTTAAATTTTAAATCTTAAAAGGAAAACAACTGTTAGACATCAATGAGTCAAACTACATTAGAGTGTCTAGGATCTTGAATCATAAACAAATAAAAATTAATGAAACATACTCCTGGTAATAATGACAAGGTTATCCATGAATTTCCAAAGAAAAAAGACAAGGTTGGAATTTTTGAAGTTCTATGGAGCCTATAATTTTATTGGACTGTAGTTTTTCACCTCATTTACTATCATTACATGTTATGATAACAAATAATATTAATGTTAAGCGTCATTAGTAATTTTATTGGACTGTAGTTTTTGTCGAGCCTGGCATCGCCATAAGGCAAAACTTAGGTGTTACTTTTCCGGTGTTTTCTGTGACGAAGGTGGCGGTGTGACAAAATGTGAAAGTTTATGTTAAAGTCCATATCTCTTAACTGATACTGTTAATGCATTGAAATTTGCAACACAGTTTCATCATGCAGTTTAATTATGATTGCATGAGTATATAAGCTGATGTTTTAACTATTTTTGGGATTAAAACTTGTTTTTTAACAGAAAAAAAGGAATTTTGAGAAAATGTGAAAGTTCATGCTAAAATCCATATCTCTCGAACTAAAACTGTTGCAACAGTTCAATCATGTAGTTTAATTATGATTGCATGAGTTTATAAATTAGTATTATATATGATCATTTAAGTGCATGTACTGCTGCTAAATATTAACTGACAAAATATGGCTGTATATACAGTATACATTAAGCTATTCGTATGGTACATGTAGGTCGTGGACCATACTTTGCCTTGTTGTTCTGAAGTAAATTTTTCAATAGATGGAAATTTTGGAAAAGTTGCATAGGTATTTCTGTATAAATAGAACAAAAGAGGCAATAAATGCCTGGATATAAGTACATCTCAAAATCCTTTATCATCATTAACATAAGTGTGAAATTGCTATTGCACTTGACACTGAAAAGGCCATGAATTGACATTCCTTGTGAAATTGCATCAGGAACTTTTTTTATAACCAGAAAAATGCTTTAGGACTTCATAAACCAAAGTGGATATTGCATGGTATAGAGGTGAAGCCCATTGAGAAATTCTAGATTTATCTTGTATGAAGTTTTTTTTTTGTTTTTTTTTTTTTTTTTTTTTTTTTTTTTTTTTTTTTTATAACATGACTTAATTGTTCTTTGTTAAATTGTTTGCAATATTTGTTATGTTTGAATTATTTTGAATGAATTTGAAATTTAAATTTTTATACCTAATTTATGTCATGCATTGCATCTGTTGTATAGGAAAACATGAAATAAATAATTTTGAAATCTATTAAACAGGATATATGTAAAAGTAACTTTGTTATAGCTTGTTAGTTGAAAAAATTGACACCATTTTGTATATATATATAGTGAACTTTGTGAAAACCAGACCGGCTTCACTGCCCTTGATAATAAGTAGCAGATCCATTTATGTTATCTCCCTTTGGGGTGTGTAGCCATGGGTAACACATGAATTTCGGTTGACTGATCTCTTCAATCCAATAATTATTGTTTATTTGTGACACCTTTCACACATGTTAATGTATACTAAAGCCATTTGATGATGGTAATAATTTGTATTTCTTACAGTTTTGTTTTACTTAGAAGTGAAATGATGTTATTTATGATATCGGAAATTACTTTTACTTTTATTTGTAGTTAATGTTTTTATAATATCGGAAATAACAGTCATTTTGTTACAAATTTGCAAGATTAAAAAATTTCAATAAAATTCTCTGTTTCGTTTTCAATTGTTTTCATAATCAGAAAATCGAATCCGGTTTACAAAGGTGAAAATATATAGGTTTTTTATGATCTGGACGGTGAAATTCGCCGGTTTTCAGAATTTAAAGGATCCGGTTTATTAAGGTTTCTATCATATAGAATAAAGAAAAGAGTAAATCAGGACAAGCATACACGTTTATTAAGGTTTCTATCATGTAGAATAAAGAAGAGAGTAAATCGAGACAAGCAAACACGTCCGGTTTTCACAGGATTCCGGTTTTTCCAGGGTCCGGTTTTCACAAGTTTCACTGTATATATATATATATATATATATATATATATATATATATATATATATATATATATATATATATATATATGTATATATATATATATATATATATATATTTACTACTTTGGTTTAATATCAGTATCCTATCAATGTAAAAAATCATTCTGCTTTTTAGAAATACTGTTATTCTTGCATTCAAAGGCAGTGAATCTGTACAGCAAAGCACAGCACAACTTGGTGTTACAAATGCATGTCTGGTGTTATTAGTTCACCTAGTCTTTAGGCTTGAAATGGTTAATCGTCTGGAAATTATCCATTCTTCTTTTATAAGTGACTACATGTACCTACATTTTTAGCTATTTTTTAATAGAACTCTGACTAGATGTTACTGATTAAGTATTTTTGCTGTTCAAAACGGGAAAACTTTGAAAGTTTCTGCAATAACATTTATTGTCTGTTATACTTTCCAATTTGGGACATATCCTCAGGTGAGCATTAAGGCATTAAGGCTTATAGGACTACTGTTGAACTCAATTTTGGATCCCACATTTGAGACGAAAATTAATTAAATAAACAAATAAAACTGCTCTCCCCTACTCAGAGTCGCAAAGGCTGGTTACGAGATTTCATGACTCATTTTCTACGATCCGCTGATCAACTGCTTTGGTTATTGAAATCAATAGACAGTTGTAAGTGCAAAAACAGCTTTAAACCATTCAGATTATCTTACAGATAAATCGTTATGGTTGTGAAGTTAAATGAAACTTAATAAAATTACAAAATTTTGTAGTGAACAAAAGACTGTCAGCAAGAACATGTTCAAACATAGCAGATATATAGCACACATACCCGTTAAATTTTGATGTGCCAGATGTGCACATTTTGGAAAATCATTCCTCATTAGTGACACAAGGGGCCAAAAAGCTTAAATGTTAAAAATAATAAGCCAAACAGTTGTAAATGTAAATAAAACAAACATACCAGTCCTTGTCCACATCACAATCCAAAAAACAAAGTAAAAACTTTGCAAACTGGCAATATATGTTATACACGTAAACTTCCATCAAGGAAGTGAGGCCGGGTGCTCCGGAAGGGTAAGCACCTCCTGTCTAGCTAGCTACACCCGTCACGTGCAAGTCAATTTTGAGAATGAAAGGAACAAAGAATTATGGTAAGTCAAATATATCCAGTATAAGTTGGGATATAGTGACTACATACTTTTCAGCAATATTGTGATGACGGCCATAAAACTTTTAAGGGCCCTGATTAGCCTAGGCTTGCAATATCCTTGTGTCAACAATTTAATTGTAAGTAATTTGCTTCGTTGCAGAAAGTCCCCATAGTGGGAACAAGCTCTACCGTACCGTATTAACTGTAAAACATATACACCATACGCAGGAGAAGCAGGGATATTACTGCAAAGAAACGGAAAGTTGACAATAGAAAAATTGAAGTCATCACGTTTGTCGTATAGCTTCAGATGTAACCTTTCGTGGGTGTCATAATTGAGGTATAAGTCCAAATATGAAGCAGAACATGGAGAATCTGTCGTGTCTTTTATTTCAAGCCCACTTGGATAGATGACATTCAAATATTCTCCAAATTTGTGATTATTTAGAGATAGAAAATAATGAATCTAAAGTTTCAAAATTTTATGAATCCAAATCCAGCTAAGGAATGATTTGCTTAATGGAACAGACGTAGTTTTAACTAAATTTCAAAAATTAAGATGGCTGAAAATTTTGCTAAATGGTACGTTTTCTGACAGCACAAAGTACTGCCTACTGAGTTATAGATACCCTCGGGGAGTTTTACTACACCAGCAGCGGTACCCGATTAGGGTTAGTAAATATATAGCAAACATACCTTTAAAATTTTGATGTGCCAGATGTGCACATTTCTAAAAATCATTCCTCATCAGTGAAACTAGGGACCGAAAGGCTTAATAGACAAAAATAATAAGCTAAACAGTTGAAAAACAATGAATATAAAGTTTCAAAATTATATGAATCAAAATCCAGCTAAGGAATGATTTGCTTTTGGGAACAGACCTTAGCTTAACTACATTTCAAAACTTAAGACGACTCAAAATTTTGCTAAATGGTACAGAGTCAGTATTTTGACTTTTCCTTTTAAAAGCTGAAATGAAAGACAGACGTATTTTTTTGTAAATGATAAACTGTACAACATAGCATTGGCAAATAATTTTTTCCAAAAGAAGACTATTCAGTTGTCTGTCTGGATTTTTCTTTTTCTGCTGTATTCTGAAAAGAATGTTTCTCTATACTGCAGATTTACAGTCTTTTAAAATTACACTGGTACAGGGAAGATAACGAGCAGACCACTAAAACATAATCATTATGACGATAACCCATATTTTTTAAAAAAAAATTGTAGCCACAGATAACTTTTGTTTAGCTACCTAATAAACAATGTCAGAATTGCTCAAACTTTGATTTGAAAAAAAGTATGAAAACTTGGTAGAATTTTCAATATGAATTTAACTCATGGAGCGGATCATATTATTGAAAGCATTGCCCTTATTCAGAAATACTGCTCTATCAGGCATCAAAGCAGATTTTTGCGGGTCGAAGAAGAGTGCAGTGCAGTGCAGCGGAATAATGAAGTTTTATGCCCAAGTCAAAACTCTTTTACTTATGTGAAGAATGGGGTAGAAAAACGGAGTGTATGAAGAAAACTTCCTGCATTCGGTAAATCAATAAACCTTACTTCCTTACACTAGAATCTGCCAAAGTGGGATTTGAACCTAGGTGGTGAGAGGCACTGTGAACCTAAGTTCGCGAATTAGAGCCCTCGGTCAACCAGTTAAAAATAACCCTTTAGTGCTAGTACTTTTTATCACCATTCTGAAAAAATATAATTGAACATAATTTTCGTTCATTAAAATGGAGAAATTAAAAAACAAATCATTGCTTGCATTATACACATATAAATGTATAGCTGGTGCTAAGCAGGAATTCTGGTTATTTTGTCAAACACCATACAACTGTAAACAAAAATATAATGAAGGTATTATTAACAAAATTTAGAGTTATTGATAGACAACATAATTGTTGTGTTTTGCAATATAATTTTCCAAAAGATATTTATATTAAGAAGAACTAATGCAGAACTTTGTAAAATCTGCAAAATCATTCAATATATTGATGATGTATTGTTTCTTTATTAATCTTACAGTTGGAGAATATATGAATGTTATTTATTCTCGACGCTTGAAATAAAAGATACGACTGATTCCTTATGTTTTGCTTTATAATAGATTTTATCCCTCAATTATGACACCCACGTAACGCTACAAATTTGAAGCTAAATAACAAAATGTGATATCTTTAATTTTTTTCTTGTAAGCTTTTTGTTTCTATGCAGTAACATCCCTATTGCTCCTGCGTATGATGTAATTTTACACTTAATGCAATATGGTATATCTTGTTTCCACTATGGGAATGGTCTACAACGATGCAAGCTGCTTATAAAATTTACTTGAGGATATTGCAAACCTAGGTTTATCACGGCTATAGTAATCGCAATATTGCTAATAAATGTTTAACAAAAGTAAATGCGTAAATTTTGATGTGCCATATGTGCATATTTAGGAAATTCAGTCCTCGTCATTGACATGAAGTATAAAACCGCTATATATCCAAACCTATACAAGATAAATTTGGCGTTCCATAATCCATGTTTCTTTCATTCTCAAACTCGCATGTTGCCGGTTTAGGTAGAGCTAGACAGGTAAACCTGACCTCTCTTCACTTGAACGTGTTTATGTTAATAAGCTGGTTTTCAAATTCTTTTATTTTTTCTAGGATTCTGATTTGGACACGGACTGGTATGTTTGTGTTTCTTTTCATTTTCAATTTTGATTTAAGTGTGGCGAGTGTAGCTAAGACAGAAGGTGCTAACCCTCACTTAATCGATGAAAGTTCACTTCACATGTTTAAGTTAATTCTCAAAATTTTAACCTTGTTTTTGGGAATGCTATTCGAACATGGACCGGTTTGTTTTTGTTTGATCATATAAATATATAAGATAAATGATATGCTGTTTGCATCATACCGATAAACAATCTGTCACTTAATCAGGTACTTGACGAAAATAATCATAACATTAATATCATTTAAATGATTTATTTGAAGGATCGCGCAGTTTGCACCAAACAGATAACAAAATGCCGTTTCATCAGGTCAGCGTCAAAGGATATTTATTATCTGTATGCGAAGATTCATGTGTAAATATTGATCACAGTTAATCATACTGATATTTAACTTAGACATGCATTTCGAATTTGAGTACAATGTCCATGTTTTTATCCCACGGCTAAAGTATTAAATGTAATATATACCCACAAAGAGAATGTATTATGAGTCTGAGGTAGAGATGGGTCAGATTGGTCAGATTTTTCATCTCAAACGAGGCTTTGCCGAGTTCAAGAAAAACAATCAATTTCCCTATCTCGGACACTGTCTGAGTTGAGTAATTAATAACTTTTCTCACATATAATTCACAAATAAATAAATAAATAAATAAATAAATAAAAAAAAAAAATAAATAAATAAATAAACGAATTTACTACTGTAACTTACTGTTATTCTATAAATTCTTTTGTAAGCGGATGAATACAAGTCATGCAACAATAACAAATAACGTTTACCTCACAGCAGAATTTGAACCTATGTATCAAAATTGATTTTTTCATTATATATATATATATATATATATATATATATATATATATATATATATATATATATATATATATATATATATATATATATAAGGGATAAGGCAATAATGGTGTGACGTTTTGGCAACAAACAATCACACAGAGAGAGAGAGAGAGAGAGAGAGAGAGAGAGAGAGAGAGGAGAGAGAGAGAGAGAGAGAGAGAGAGAGAGAGAGAGAGAGAGAGAGACCTTCTTTAGTGCTCAAGGACCCTGAGATTTCTGCATTCCTTTCTGACATACATAACAGGTATGTTGTTGTCCCGGCTGATAAAGCTTCTAACAACATTATTTTCGTTTTTGAGAAATTCTATGTTGAATGTCTTATTAAGGAGCTTGGTTTAGAAAGTATATCGGAGAATCCTACTTATACCAAAACTGTTTTACCGAAGATGAAGTTCTTTCCAATCATAGAGGGGTCCTTGAGTCTTTTGGTATCAATTTTAAACATTAAGAAGTTGACCTGCCTTACTTGTATTGGATTCCAAAACTTCAAAAAAATCTTTACAAGGAAAGATATAAAGTAGGTTCCTCTAAATGTACTACTAAATCATTATCAGTAATTCTAACACAAATTTTGACAGTCGTCAAAGATGGCCTTCATACTTATTCAGATAAAAGTATATTCTAAATCTGACATCAACCAAATGTGGATTCTCAAAAATTCTAAAGAACTACTTGACCATTTTGTTTCTAATACTCTATTTTCGGTAAAAGGTATAAAAAACATTTTATTTTTCTAACCTTAACACCACTATCCCTCATGCTAAATTGAAAGAACGTCTAAAACAAATCATTCACTTTTCATTCTTTTACAAAAACGGGAAACCAAGATATAAATATCAAGTGCTCAACAGGGATTCTGGTTATTTTGTAAAAAACCATACAGACTGCAAACAAAAATATACTGAAGATACCATCAACAAAATGTTAGAGTTTTTTGATAGCCAACATATTTTTTGTCTTTGGCAATATTGTCTTTCAACAAACAATTGGTATACCAATGGGCACAAACTTTGCACCTTTGCTTGCTGATTTATACAGAACCTTGCCAAATCGAGAGAAAAGACTGCCGCTAAGTCATTCAACTACACATACAGATATAAAAATGACGATCTATCTCTAAATAATCACAAATTTGGAGAAATGTGAATGTCATCTATCCAAGTGAGCTTGAAATAAAAGACACGACAGATTTTCCATGTTCTGCTTCATATTTGGACTTATACTTCAATTATGACACCCACGAAAGGTTACATCTGAAGCTATACGACTTCTCCTGCGTATGGTGTATATGTTTCACAGTAAATACGGTACGGTAGAGCTTGTTCCCACTATGGGGACTTTCTGCAACGAAGCAAATTACTTACAATTAAATTGTTGACACAAGGATATTGCAAGCCTAGACTAACCAGGGCCCTTAAAAAGTTTTATGACCGTCATCACAATATTGTTGATAAGTATGTAGTTACTGTATCCCGACTTATACTTGATGAATTTGACTTACCATAGTTCTTTGTTCTTTTCATTCTCAAAATTGACTTGCACGTGACGGGTTAGGCTAGCTAGACAGGAGGTGCTTACCCTTCCGGTGCAACCGGCCTCATTTTCTTGATGGAAGTTCACGTGGATAACATATTTTGCCAGTTTGCAAAGTTTTTACTTCGTTTTTGGGATTGTGATATGGACAAGGACTGGTATGTTTGTTTTATTAATATGATTTAAAACACACCCTGGTATTTGTTTTCTTTGTTTTGGATTGGATTGGTCAAGTTTAGGCCAGTTATGAGTTAAGAACAATAAACTTGTTTTAATTATTGTTTTGCTGATAATTGAGTAAAATTAAAGAAACTTAAAAATATTTGACAGTATTTCAAGCATACATCATAAGTAATATGTAAGTTAAAATAAGACAACTTTCGTCAATCTTACAACTTTTACATTTGCCATGCTGATTGAACTTTAACCACATACAAGATCACAGTGACCTGAAGATATTCCTGTTTTACATAATATTGTCATGAACTAAAATGTGTAGAGTCAAGAAACTTCATATGTTGCATAAACACATAAAGCCTCACGAATTATGCAAAGCTGGCTAGATTGACTGACAATTGAGACCAGAGTGACGCATTAAAACAACTTCGCGTCAGAAATTAAAAACCCTCGTGTATGGAAACTTTAAATAAAGCTATAATAATTAAAGGTCCACCATGCATTGAATCTGGCTGATATTGAATATCATTGAAAGTTAAAGCCTTGACGTTTTTATACCTTAATTTTCTTTACGGAAAAAAGCAAAATGTCTAGATGTTTAAAAATTTATTTATTTAATTTGTATATTCGTAGATTAAAGAAATCTACCCAATATGCTTCAAAGCCAAATATTTTGTTAAATAAATGTGATTGCTGCAATATGTTCAGCTTTTATTAGTAATCAAGCAATTGATATTATTCTCGAGCTCGTGTCTGTGAATGAGACTTAATCCTATAAACCTACCAAAAGGAATTAATAGAAAAATAGCTTTATGTCTTGAGAAATGAATTCTACTTTGATTTACGGGTGGTGATGTTTTGCGTTTATGCATTAAAAAGTATTTTGTTGTTCGCCTTGAGAATAAAATAAAATCCATTTTTTAGATTCTTCCTTTTATAAGTTTAATCTAATACATTTAAGGGATAAAGGTTTTGATATATGAAAATAGATAGAATAACCCTGAAATCCATCTAGAGTATCATATTAGAAACAAAGAAGAACTTCCTAAAATTTATTTGTTCCCTCATGCAAAGCATTCCTTAGCTGGATTTGGATTCATATAGTTTTGGAACTTTAGATACATTAATTCTCAACTTTTTGGCTCATGTTTTTTATCTATCAAACTTTTTTGCCCCTAGTGTCAAATAACAATGGCAAATAACAATTTTACAGGAATTTGCGTTATATATGTAAAAGTTAGTGTTGGGGATCTCAATTGTTTACAAATTAGTAAAAAAAGACATCCATTACCCTTTCCATCATGGTATCACCAGAAAAGTGTTTTGATATAAATTTATGCTTCGATAATTAATATAAATTAAATATGGCATTTATAGTAAAGTCCAAATGAGAACTTCTTTAGCGTAAAAAATGTTTAATTCTTAATGGATCGTCAATTTGATTACGGAATTCATTTTGTAATTGTAGAATTTGACTTTCATTTTTTGTGAATCAAGTTATTCCTTTGATTTTAAATGCTTTAAAGGATATTTTTGTATTCTTTTATTTATATGCATTCTGTATTGATTCATCAACAAGTACAGTATTACCCGCTATAGGGGTCTACCTTTATATAAAGCCCACCTGTCTATAGCAACTAGTATGAACTATCCCCAATGGATTGTAATATTTAATGAAGCTCTAAATAAAGTCCAACTTCTAATGTGAATAAGTCCGCTCTTTTCGGTCCTAAATCACGCCTGAACCTGTTTATAAAGTCAACTTTTTTAAAAGCCTTTCTTAAAATGTTCTAATTTCTAATTCCTAATCAACCAAGATTCTTTTAAATTTGTATCAATTTTTCTGTTTTCACAAATTTAAATAGTATGAAAATTGACAATAAATTCTTTGAATATAAATCTTTGATCTATTTATATAAAATGTAATAGGCTAAAAGTTTTACAGTCTAATATAGTAAACAGTATAGTTTTTACTGCTAATGAGTCAAATATACACAAAGCCATCCTTATTATGTCAACAAGTGAAGCCATCAGATCTGAATAGAAATACTCTATTTTATCTATTCTATACATTGCACTTTTGTTTATTTGCGACATCGTTGCTACTTAAGACAACAAAGACACAATTAATTTTTGTATACCACTGGTAAACTTTTACTTTATAATCTTATAAGATGTACAGTTCATCAAAAATAAAACACTTTTCAGAATTTTTCATAATCATTTCTGAATCATTTGTTTTTAAAATATAATTAAAATAATTTTATAATATATGTACAAAAAGTTATATGGCCGTCATCACAATATTCTTGATAAGTATGGAGTAACTGTATCCACACTTACAAGGGATATATTTGACTTACCATAGTTCCTTGTTCCTTTCATTTTCAAAATTGACAGAAGATGCTAACCCTTCTGGAGCGCCCGGCCTCACTTTATGAAGTTCACGTGTATAACTAAATTGGCCTGTTTTCCAAGGTTTATTATTTTGATTTAGACATGGACTGGTGTGTTTGTGTTCTATTTATTTATATATCAAATAAGTATTTTAATATGTATTAGATATTGTTCACTCTTTTGGATAGTCACAAATAGGTTTACTCATACTTAAAGATGGCCCTCTATATATAGTCCACCTGTCTATTAAGTCCACTTTGCACAATCCTTTTGCTGTCTTTATACACAGGTTATACTGTATATTATGTTAAATAAAAATGTGCCATATATAATCTGTTATGTTATCTCTATCATTAACTATCTGCTTCAAAATATATTAACCTTATAAAGACATACAAACTATCACATGTGTTCCAGTTAACGACGTTTTTCTATGTAATCATATAAGTTTATTGGATAACCTGTAAATCTTATGATGTAACATATAGTCTGATATATTTTTAATAAAGTAGTCATTTTGATAAGTTGAGATTTACAACCGGTAGGTATTATCATTATTGTAAATTTAAAGCAATATTATAAATTCAGTATGTTAAATATATTTCATCTGTTTTATGTGGCATGTACACTTTTTTAAATTTCTATTTCGGTCGCTTATAGCAGTAACTTATTGTACATATTATTTATTTTTGTCATTTTTTGTGTTTGGTTAAAGTTTTAACCGATTAAAGTCGAACTTATAATATTGTTTACACTTTGATAAATACAGAGATATTGATTATAACATGCAATATTTACAAACACATTATTTTTGTTTCAATGAAGTATTTTGACGTCGACTATACTTTGAAACTTCATAAAACAATGCTCCACGTGCGAACAGTGACGTCATAGACTTTTAACCGCGAATTGCGGGAAAGCGTTTTCTAAATTGACAAATAGAATTTTCAATGGCATCCATTCATCCATCTCTTTGACAAATCCGTCTTTTAATAATTGTTTTATTCAATTTTCACTTGAAAATGTAATTTATGTTTGTTGTTGTTTAAACAAATTTAAAAAATATTCATATCTAGATTGATCAGTGGACGGGGTCAAATGCTAGTTACATGTGGGCAGGGTCAGATGTCAGATGTTCTTTTTGAATGACAGAGGACGAACCATTTTTCTGAAAAGGTGCACCAGCAGTGCATTTCCAAACCGTTTTCAAAATTACATAGAATATGATTTCTCATTTTTATGTTTCTTATAAAGTGAGATATAAGTTTTAAGAAATTAATACAGAAGTTTCTCGGTTAACCGTTGTATGCAAGCTTGACCTTATAATTAACTGCCTTAAAATTTCCTTTTGTCCATTTAGCCGTTTTCTATATGATTGAAAATTTTATCCAGGTCTTTTAAGACACTAAAGTATAACTTGGACAACCATATTTAACGATCTTAATCTTTGTGTATGACATAAAATTATAACCATTTTATATTGTTAAAATGTAGCCAAAGTATCCTAATAATAATAAATAAATAGGTTAGTAAAAGATAGAATTTGTCCCAATCATGTCCTCTTTTGATCTATCTTACCTGCGTTTTTTTTAATTACTATGTGATTATGCAGCTGGGTGTGCAGGACTCCTTTTTTGATTGGATTAGTCCTTTTAAAGCTTAATGTCAAACACTGCTGATGATATTTACCTTATTTTTTAATCATGTTGAGTTAATAAAACAAGAAATCGTTTCAGATTTGATATATGTTCATCCAAAGAAAAGCATCAACTAATTTAGCAATTGAAAAGACTGGAAGATGTTATTCTATTACAGATAAGGCTACAAGACATAAACCAATTCATTTAATTTAATTATTTTATGTCATGTCCTCTATGCAGTGCATATATTTAGCTGCAGTGCAATATTTCAATGTCGAAATATTTGCAAAAAAATACAACTCTAATTTGTCATGTCTGTGCTAAATCAAACAACAGATTACAAACAAACAAAATGATCTAAAACGTATTGCAGTGGGTTGGACAGTTGTTAATAGATTTCAAATAAAATAGCATTTACTTAGTATGATGAGTAATATCTTTTAACTTGACCGTTATCAGAAAAGTCTTACAAGCAAAAAAGCTTATATAAATTATTAGACTTTCTAGTTAAACCCGTCCACAAAGGCAATGCAATAAATTGAAGGTAATTTGCAAAATGCATGCAGATATTTTTTGAGATTCAAAACTTTAGAATTATCAAATTGCGTGTAAAAGGCCCCAAAAGGCGAAAGTTTGTATAGCAAAACCAGTTTATTTGAAAAACTAAACGATAAAATTAAAATACTTCCATCATCTTAAATGTTTAAAATTAATAGCAAAAACACTTAATAAGAATTTAAATCAGAAAAAATATTTCAGAAATGTTATGTCGATTGCAGAGGTGACAGTAAAATAACAACTCAGAAGAAACTAATTATGCCATTGTTGTTGTCTCTTATGTCCCTTCTTACAACCAAATCTAAGACTTTCAATTTTTAGCTTGTGACGTATAAAGTTAAA
>CM056602.1:6380781-6398333 GCA_029721355.1 Tegillarca granosa | reverse complement strand
TATTGTCTATTGCACTTTGCAAACAATATTGGACATATCTTCAGGTGAGCGTTAAGGCCCATGGGCCTCTTGTTTATACTTAATGTTAAATATTTTTTATGAATCTGTTAACAAAAGATTTTCTTTGCTTGCATTGTTATTGCTGGCATTGAATGGAGATTTACTGATTACAGGGTCTATCACTGCCTGTGGTGTATCACTGCCTGTGGTGTATCACTGCCCGTGGTGTATCACTGCCTGTAGTGTAACACTCACTGCCTGTGGTGTATCACTGCCTGTGGTGTATCACTGCTTGTGATGTATCACTGCCTGTGGTATATCACTGCCTGTGGACTGCCTGTGGTGTATCACTGCCTGTGGTGTATCACTGCCTGTGGTGTATCAATGCCTGTGGTGTATCACTGCCTGTGGTGTATCATGCCTGTGGTGTATCACTGCCTGTGGTGTATCAATGCCTGTGGTCAAATTCCACAAAAGATCTGTGTGTGAAAAGTTTGTCAGTTCACTTGTTAAAATTGGGTTTTCTTTTGGCGCTTTTGTTTCCTCCACCATCCCATAACTATCTTGTTTTGCCTTGAAGTTCTGTCGTCCACAAAAGTTTTAAAAAAACCCAGTGAATTACAGTTTTAAGAAATTGTTTGTATGAAGGATTTTTTTAGCAAAGAATCAACAGTGAAAGAAAATGCACATATTGCTGGTTTGACATTTTTTCCTTGGAGTTATTTCCCTTTGAAGTTTTTTGTCTAATCTTAAACTGTTCATTAATAGTTTAAAT
Source organism: Tegillarca granosa (assembly GCA_029721355.1). NCBI lineage: Eukaryota > Metazoa > Mollusca > Bivalvia > Arcoida > Arcidae > Tegillarca > Tegillarca granosa. Next base: position 6,397,558 of record CM056602.1, on the reverse strand, counting down.
TTAATATACCCCTTTAGTCATCTCTATGATAAGACTTTGTCAGACCTCAAGTAGAACATTTAATATAAACAGTAGGATGTTCATTTAACTCTTTTATTCTTGTATTCAAATACAAAATGTAGATCATAAAATTGTGAATAACATGGCTATAATATATGACCCAGACTTTGAAAACTTAAGTGCATTAAGCCTAAAATTTGAGTAGATTTTATGAAGTTTTAGTTCTCTATTTTTGGGATAAATAAACAAATTGGTTTATAGATAGAATATTATATAATAAAATGTAGTTTTTGAAATTCTTCTGTTCATCTCATGTTTGTGCAGGGAGGCAAATATTTCAGTATATAAATAGATTTTATCCGTTTAAAAACATATTTCATCCTATAAGTAATTTTAAGCTTAAACCTTGTTTTGTGAATTGTAGAGTGCATCAGATCAGAACCACTTATACCCCTAAACGTCACCACTTGACCTCCATTTCGAGCAGCGACAGTGGTGTTTTCATGACGGATATAAGTAATGTTAAAATAGTGTATTAAGGTATCTACAACAAACAGCACAGTAGATGGATCACATGTAACTCAACTCTTCTGTTTTTCACTGGACAGTTAGCCTGTTCACCCCTGTTATTGTACTTAGACTGTCCTTTAAAAAAAAACTAAAATGGGATATTCAGTTTTAAATGTAGGGGTGAGAGGGTTAGTTGTTCAAGTTTTTATATACATGGATTTTGCTTTGTTTTATCTTGCATGTGTATAAACCAATATATTTGTATATATTTTAGTTAAACATAACTGCATGCAATTTTTTTAATCCACAGCTTTTTAGAGAATTCCTTTGCTTACAGATCACTTGACTTGCTTTTTGTATCTTGATTCATATATTATATATACATGTGTGTGGGGAGTGATGTGTTTGTGTAAAAAATTTCTTTAATTTTCATATCTTGCTTAAAATAAGTTTGAAGACATAAAAATGACATACAATTATATTTATACAAAAAGTAAAATCCTGCCTGATTCGTGCTGTATAAAAAAAATGGTTTTACTTTGGTTACTGTTTTAACACCAGTAGGGGGCTTAATTAATGGCCAACTGGATCATATCATCAGCTTACTGATTTCTCTTATGGCAGATCCTAATTTTGGACTTTTTAGGACTCTGGATTTTTTCCACCATCCCTGAACTGAAAAATAAAATTATCTCCATAGCTCTGAAGAAGACTGGCCTTGATAACCAAGTAGTCTAAAGTCACAGCATAACTTTTTTCGGATCTTAATGTTTTTCATTGCCTATTTTGGGAATCCTTCTTGGAGTAGATCCTAGTTTGAGCAAAATGTCAATTCATTTGCTGAAAGTCAGTTATTTTTGATATAATCAAAGGCTAATGGTTTTACTGAACACTCAGTTTGCTCTACATCTCATAATTGACATCTTGAGTAGCAATGAAAAAAGTCTTAAATGATGTGTAAAACATTACATCATGACTAGGAGAGGTTTTATTATAGGAATGACATGTCTGTATGAAATAGAAATCAGTCTAAAGTTTAGACTGATTTCTATTTAACTTGTATAATTAATTAATTACCTGTGAATAGGGCAGTTCAGTGAATTGTGACACTGTCCTGAGTACTCTTTATTATAAACAAGCTGACATTAAAGTTTTTTTTATCAGATTTTGTCTTATTGTGGAAAAAAAGCCGATTCAGATATTTTTTCAATCAGCTTTTTGAAGTTTGAATCAGCATTTTTCATCAAAAATCGGCGTTTGTGAAGGCCTGGTCTAAACCTCTTATAACACAGAAATAACTTTATTCTTTTCTTAATAACTTTATAAAAATATTTCTTGTATGTTAGAAAGGTATCTTAATTGTTTTTGATTATTTTTTAAATGCTTTGTTTTTTGTTGCTTACAATGTTTGATATAATTTCACAAAACAGATTTCAGGCATTTTCTAGTTGATAACATTTAGGTGAACAATCTTTTTCTGACATATCTTCTTTCTCTTTGTTCTGAAATGTAAGATTCCATGAGAGAGAGAGAGAGAGAGAGAGAGAGAGAGAGAGAGAGAGAGAGAGATTGTTTCATAAATAAGCTCATAGCTTATATTTCAGCCAATCTAAAGTTTCTTATATATCTATCATTGTGTAATATTTTTATGTTAGAAAGTATAATTTTGAAAACACTCATTGAGTTTATTCCAACTTATACACATTATTTTTTATCATTTTATTGCCATCATTTATGAAAATAAGAATCAGACTTGCTTATCTCATTGTTAGGATAAGAAGTATTTAATTCAAATCTGGCCAGTATGACATGAAAAATGGCCCCTATTAATTGTATAAAAACTCTTTCCAATAAACAGTAGCCAGACTTAAACATTTCAAATTAAAATTTTATCCTTAATTCCAGATATCTTACTATATTAGTAACTCAGGTAGTTGATTGGTTATCTTGTAAGTGGTGAAGTCATTAGTTGTTAGAAAAACTTGTCATGGCCGTTCTTTCTTCAATCACATGGGAATAAAAAATTCTATTGGATGAGGTATTTAATATGATGCATGTTAAACTTGCCAGCCTTGATAAAGAATTTAAGTTTTTTGTCTTTATTCTGTGATGTCACTTTTTTCATGATTCTCTTGATTCAAGAGCGGCATTAAATGGTGTGGTAATGAAACTACACTTATATTATACCTTGAAAAGAAAGGACCTTATGTAATTTTTTCCTAAGAGACTCGGGCAAATGAATATATTTTTTGTATTAGGAAAATAATTTCTTATCTCCGTTTTTTTTTTTTACAGAATCCAAATGTATGGATCAGAATTTAGCCCAGAGACTGTTTCATTGAATTCTGGAAAATTAAACGAGGGATGAAACTTATCGAAACAGACCGATCAATGAAAGAAAAGCTTTTGATGACGGATGTAGCTGCCGATCTATTTGAGACAGATCCAGAGGTAGAGGATTATGGGATAGAAAGCAACTACACAGTAACTTCAACGGATGGTCAGATCATGGCTCGTAATTTTCATAACAGTGTTTCAAATGGACAGTATCAAAATGGAAGACAGTACCAGACTGAAGTGAGAGTTGAAGTTGCATGAATGTTTGTGATATGACATTCCTGTTTAAAGGAAGTAATATTTAACAGGACATGACTGATTATAGAACCCCTAAGGGGCTCTAAGGTCTACTTGTTTTAATTGTGTTTCTTAATGACCCTGAAGGGTGATACAGGATCATAACAGTTCCATCCACCTTAATGAACTATTTACAGATGTAAGTCATTTAGGACATTTGGCAACCTAAACACCCGTTTAAAATTTTTTTATTTGATTTTTCCAAAAAGGAAAAGAAGTTTAAATTTGGTCCATTTATGAACCATGTTTTACCAGAAGCTCTTGCCTTTTGTAAGGCTGAGAATTGGAAAATATACTAGTGTGGAACTTAAACGTTTAAGTCAAGCCCTAAAGAATTTGTTCTGATAAGACACATGTTCAATTTACAAAGGTTAATTCATCAAGGACATTTAAGGGTTTTTCCTTAAGGGCTTTTTCACTTTAGGAGGTTTTCATTTTTTCAGATTCCACTTAGTTAAAGAACCATTTTTGATTTTACAATTTAAAATCTTAACAATTTTTTTAACTACATATTAAATTATAAAACAGTTAGTAAATAATTACAAAGCCTGGTTATCACATGGTACATAGATGAGGTCAAGACGTAAATTGATAAGAGCCCTATCATCCATACTTTTTGATGGAACATTCCACTTCCCTATAATTTTTGGACCATTCTATTTGTTTGTTGGGAAAAAGACCAATGATACAGAACTAATTTTGCCTCGATAAACCTATGTAAGAATACAGTAATTTATTTTGTCGTTGTAAATTGGTATTTGAATTTTAAAAAAAAGAGCAAGAAGCATATTTGAAATAAATTTGAAACATCTGTGTTTTTGATAAGAAAACGGACATTATATTTGTATACTCAAATAATTTTTGCTTGAAAATTAGGGGCAAAGTTTGTTTTGTATTTTTGGTCAATGAGTGGTCAGTAAAGTGGCTAATATCCGCTGAGGAATTTTTGTGAAGGTCTCATATTTCCATGGATACACTTAACCTACATGTATACTGCTATCAATTAATTTCATTACACATGTAATCCTATTTTTTCTAATTATAACAGAGGTTTTTTTTTTGTAGAAATAGAACTTTGCTTTAGTATGAAGTTTTTTAATGAAAATAGTGTTTTTATTTTTATAAAATATTGATTTAAAATATTTAATAACAGTTTAAATAACATAAATAAGTTGCATCAAGATCAATTTGCCAGTTTCAAGTGAAGTTGTGTTAAACAGGTTTTTCTTCACAATTACAAGCATTAACAGATTTACTTCCTGACAAGCCAACTGACTCTCCATCCTTTTATATCTCAAGGCCTAAATGCATCTCTAGCTGTTACAGATGTCATGTTTCTCTAATCGGACCAAGACTTGAAAATAAGAAGTGGCTGTTCTTTCACCAAGCACTGAGCATATAGACATGAAAGTCACAGGGTCTTTTGAATGAGACCTTAATAACCATTGCCCCATTTTCATGACAGGCATGGCATGTTAATGATTGCCCTAAGAGCACTGCAAAGGTCAAACTTTCTGTCTCTTCACCAATAGCTGGTGATGTCTTGATATAAGTGAAATATTCTTGACTGGGATGTAAAGCCCCATTAAACCAATTAATCAATCAAACAATCTGATCAGTCATATAATAAACCTGGTTTATCAACTTATGAAATGAATAATTAGTAAAACTAGTATTTGTTACGATATAAATTTTCTAATATCTTCAGGAAAAGTCTTGTTATTTTTACCTTAATTTTGCAAGCCATTAGAAACAATTTATATTTAGCTAAAAATAACAGCATCTAATTTAGTAAATATGTGGTCTGGAATCAACAGTTTTAGGTTGTTTAAAATTGAAAGACAACATTTAAAATGAGTATATTTCATATAATATTGGTTTAAAAAAGTATGTGATGGTATTGGTGTTAATGTAGGGATACACACTTGTAATTACCTGTTAGTGTAATTTATACTCACCTGGTTTATAAAAACAATTATATGTTGATTTTAAGCTCTAATGAGACCTTTTATAAATCAAACATTGAGAGCTATGAAAAACTTAACTGTATCTTGTTAATTACTCTTAATGTGATGGTGTGACTACTCTACTCTTAATGTGATGGTGTGATTAATGTAAAAAAAACTATGTTGAATTTTAAAAAAAGATCAGTAAAGATTTTTATTGTTAGCAGTGTATATTTTTTTTAACTATATTGAATCCTTAATATCTTAATTAACATTCCAATTACATTCCTGGAAATATGAGCTTCATAAAGAAATTTATGTGATATGTGATTATAAATGAACCTATATCTTTATGAGGTTGATAATCCATTCCATATTGTTCAATGTGTTGTGATGTTTTTAAGTGTATTTTTGATAAAATTTTGTAACAGTCCGTGATATCAATGTTTTTTATAAACAAATATCTTTGTTGTAATTTCAAAATGTGTAGTTCAGTAGTAGTGTAATGCTGTTTCAAGTTTGAAATAGTCCAACAACGCAAAGTGTGTGTGTGGATGCATTCATGTGTGTTAGTGTGTATATGTGTGGATGCATGTCTGTGTGGGTGTGGATGTGTTTCTGTGTGTGTGTGTGTGGGGTGGGGGGGGGGTGGATGCGTGTGTGTGTGGGTGTTTTATTTCTCAAAAACTTATGTACATGACGTTGGTTAAAAAACCCCTTGTTTTTATTTATTAACAGTAATATTTTCGTTTTTTTCTTTATTTTTGGCAGCTGTTAAAATCAATAGTTTTAGTCATCATTTAGTCAGAATTTGCGGGTTATCAGAGATTTATTTTTAGAATTAATGTTTTTGATTAGACACATACAGTATAAAATTCTTTTCATCAGTTCATTTTCTCATTAGAAACAACAATTTGTTAAAACTTCCAGTTATTGACGTTTGCTGCTTAGAAATATAACTTTATACTTCTGATTAAAATCTCTCAACGTTCATATATCTGTATTATTTGTATAAACCGATCATTGATTGATCAATACATATTCAAATATCTTAATATATAAACTGGCCAAGTTTCACAATTGTTCCTCAACTAAGATATTCCTTAAACTAAATTCAGTAAATTTCAGCAATCTCTTTAAAAACTAAGAATTAACATTTTTCATAAAACTAAATATGCATATTAAGGTGATCTACAAAATGACACCTTAAATTCCTATATATCTGAACAATTCATAAATTTATTAAGATTTTAAATTTGCCAGATTGAAGTTAAGGAAAATTTTAGTTAAGGAATGATTGTGAAACTAGGACCAGGACATAAGACAAATTTTTTTTTTTCTATTTTTCCCAGTAAAAAGATTAAATAATTTCCAAACCAACCAGGTTGTTACTCATACTACAATAAACTACATAAAGGCCTGTTTTTGGTCTCATTGTATGCTAATATTGGGCTAACTTTATTGGTATTATTCTTAATTATACTTGTCTAGAATTCCTAAAAATTCAATCATCTGGTTGATATTTCATTTCACATGTGATCAGGGGTATGGAAACGGTCATATTTGCCGGTCATGTCCGACAAAAAATATTTTTGTCTGATGTGAAAAATCACTTGTCGGACATATTTAGTTAATAATAGAATTCGGTTAATTGGACAAGAAAATAAATGTTTGTCGGTCATTATTTTACTCGAGTATTGTTTGCTATCACCTGTCAACCGTCTTCAATAAATACTACAGATCTATTAATTAGGCTTTTGTTTATTAATTAGTTAGAATCCATGGTCTCAATCTGTTCCTTTTGTTTCATCGTCTGAACCCTCATTTATTTTGTTGTTAAGTTGTTTATTAAGTAATCACATTGCTTGACAGACGAAAGCCATAAACAGCTGATAACAAGGGTTGATCCTTGAAGGTCATGGTTGATGGACTATATCAAAGAGGTTCCATGCGGGATGTTAAATAAGACTACAATCCGCATCGTATGGTCTTTGCAAACTGTTTAGTTATAAATAAATAATTTTAAAAAGTCTAAATACAATCAAAGAGATCTAGAAATGAGGTCCAGTAAGGTTCGTGTAATTCGAAAAAAAGAAAATCCACGATTGTCAATAAACAATGATGGCCATCAAACCGTGTCGTCAATGCCAACAGTACAAAAATCGACACTATGTGGACACGAGCCTGACCACATGTACAAAATAACCTCTATATATTTGATATTAAAGATTAAAATCTTTTTTAAAATACATCGTCAATGATAACTATTTTTGCTATCCACAACATGGGTGGTACGTTTTTTTTTTCCTTTTTTATTATTTTTTTTGTTTGTTTTACACAGCATCGTTGGTACGGTTGTTTTGAAAAAAATGTCCGACACCCCAGTCAAAGTTTTCCGGAGCCCTGCATGTGACATATGTGGCATAAGTGCTGATAGAATGAATATTTTTATACAAAATTTGGGTTTTATGTCCAATTTGTAGTTTTTGCTTTTTAGCAAATTATTTTTTATATGTATTGAGACATTTCAGCAATAAATGGAAATAAATTCAACAGTATCATATTTATGCTTTAAAAATTTTAAAATGCTATACATATATTTAAAAATTTTTAATTTAAAAAAGATTGAATTGACTTTTGATTGAGTTATCTTCTCCTGGGTTAAATCTTTTTTATTGAATTATTCTCCTCTGGATTAAGTATGTGTTTAAATAAGTTATGTTTCCATACTTAAATTTGCTTTTGATTGAGTTAGCTTGCACTTTGTTAGATTTGTTATGAAGAAGTTTTCATCCCTTGGTTAAATCTATTTTTATATTGAGTTATCTTCCCCTGATATTTCCTTCCAATAATAAAATAATGTAGTAACAAATTTTTTATGGTGCTTAAAATTATAGACTTAAATACAGCAGATTTTACCCTATGTTTCTCTGTGTTTTACACATAACTTGTTCACAATGGCCTTCTCCATTGCTAATAACGGTTATATTTAGAATAACTTCACAAACAAATGTATCTTTTTTCCAATTATTATTATTAAACACTAAAAAATATATAATATGCAATTTTATCTTCAGTGTATATATCTGGTGTAAAGCTTGACAAATCAAGTATCAAAATTGTAGATAAAAAAGTTACCAAAAACAAAAGTAATACAATAATAATACTTGTCAGAATGTCACACTTTAAGAATTATATTCGATAATAAATTTTTATATTTGGCATAAGAGGAGTCAGTAATTGTAAAATACTAAAGTTCTCAAAATATTAGACATTACTTATTACTTATTAATTTCAATGGTGGTTGATTAATTTTTGTATGAACCTTAATTGTAGTTGATAAATGTGTAATATACTGCACATATCAAATTATCTTAGTTTAAAATGTAATTTATAGAGGTTAATAGATTTATGTATTTACAACAATTAGTTACAATGATTATACAATACTGCAGTTATCCAAATGTCATATATATAGGTTGATAAATTCTTGTATTAATCTTTACAAAATATAAAAAAAATATATACTACCATAGTTATGATTTCAGGCATATAGATTGATAATTTCTTGTATTGATAAATTCCTGTATTAATTAAAAGTGTCTATAGTTTTACAATACCACAGTTATCAAATGTCAGACTTATTGGTTGATGAATTCTTGTATAAACCATAATAGGTGTCTATAGTATTATACAAATCACATTTATCAAAATGCCAGATTTGTATAACATAAATTTTTGTTACAGTTATCATTACTTTTTTTTTTACACAATTATTTTGATGATCTTGTTTTCATGTTTACAGTTTGTAGTTAAGATTTTTTCGTTTTGTTTATTTTAATTTTTTTAATTAGACTGGAATCTCATAATTATTTATTTTTTCAATAATTATTGATTTTTTTTTCAATAATTATAGCACCTAATAGTTATGAAATGAATGTTTTTGAATTGATTTTTAATTTTTTACACTTAATTATAATTTTGTCACTGATGTGTCTATGATAAAATTTGTTTTATCAGAAACCGTTATCTGCATTTATGAAAAGTTACTTCCCTTTAATTCTACAATAACTTTTGTCTCCATGGCTTGACAAGTCAAAAGTTATGCTGATTTGCTTGGCTTACAAGACCATGTCAGACTTCATATATTTAATTATCTCCACTATATTTGTTTCTTGAAGTCTGAAGTTACCAATATGTACATGATTTAACTTGGAGTATATGTAAGCTAGAAAAAGATATCCAAAACTTTTAAGTCTTGCAGGCTAGAATAAAAACCGATAAATAAATGACGAAATGATAATAATAAAAATGATAACAATAATAATAATAATAAAAATTAGTTTACATCTTTCATGAGAGTAAATATAACTATAGAGACTAGATAAAATTTACATGAAAAAGCTATAAAAGACCCAAATATTATAGACTATATACAATGGCCCTTGCAAAGAGATGGTCTTTTAAAATTGAAAAAGGCAACAAAGTAAATAGCCATAAGATTGTTCATTTTTAAGATATTTTTTATACTTCTGTTATATTGTTGTCACTCAGAATAAAACAATATTTGACAATTATTAACGAATAGGTTTTTTTGTTCAAATACAAATAAGACATCTTGAAGACAGATTTTATTGAATAACAAGCCTTATCTTTTTCATTTATGTTATTTTTATTTATGTAATGATGAAACATTCATATATTTATTTATTTATAATAATATGAGTATCCATGTCAGTGAAGCATATCTCTTTGACATTACACATGTACATATCCCATGTCAGTCAAAAAAAATTTAAAAAATTAAAAAAAGACCAAAAAATCCTATATATATTTATATAATTATTATCAACTATATTTACAACTGTATAAGTAACTATACATATTTATAGTACATATTTATACACAGTATAGCACAATAAATAATGTGTATAGTGTAAAATTTAAATTTTAAATCGTAAAATTAAAAGGAAAACAACTGTAAGTCATCAGTGAGTCAAACTACATTAGATTGTCTAGGATCTTGAATCATAAACAAACAAAAATTAATGAAACATACTCCTGGTAATAATGACAAGGTTATCCGTGAATTTCCAAAGAAAAAAGACAAGGTTGGAATTTTTGAAGTTCTATGGAGCCTATAATTTTATTGGACTGTAGTTTTTCACCTCATTTACTATCATTACTTGTTATGATAACAAATAATATTAATGTTTAGCGCAAATAATATTAATGTTTAGCATCATTATTAATTTTATTGGACTTTAGTTTTTGTCGAGCCTGGCATCGCCATAAGGCAAAACTTAGGTGTTACTTTTCCGGTGTTTTCTGTGACGAAGGTGGCGTTGTGTCAAAATGTGAAAGTTTATGTTAAAGTCCATATCTCTTAACTGATACTGTTAATGCATTGGAATTTGCAACACAGTTTCATCATGCAGTTTAATTATGATTGCACGAGTATATAAGCTGATGTTTGAACTATTTTTGGGATAAAAACTTGTTTTTTAACAGAAAAAAAGGAAGTTTGAGAAAATGTGAAAGTTCATGTTAAAGTCCATATCTCTCAAACTAATACTGTTGCAACAGTTCAATCATGTAATTTAATTATGATTGCATGAGTGTATAAATTAGTATTATATATGATCATTTAAGTGCATGTACTGCTGCTAAATATTAACTGACAAAATATGGCTGTATATACAGTATACATTAAGCTATTCGTATGGTACATGTAGGTCGTGGACCATACTTTGCCTTGTTGTTCTGAAGTAAATTTTTCAATGGATGGAAATTTTGGAAAAGTTGCATAGGTATTTCTGTATAAATAGAACAAAAGAGGCAATAAATGCCTGAATATAAGTACATCTCAAAATCCTTTATCATCATTAACATAAGTGTGAAATTGCTATTGCACTTGACACTGAAAAAGCCATGAATTGACATTCCTTGTGAAATTGCATCAGGAATATTTTTTATAACCAGAAAAATGCTTTAGGACTTCATAAACCAAAGTGGATATTGCATGGTATATAGGTGAAGCCCATTGAGAAATTCTAGATTTATCTTGTATGAATTTTTTTTTTTTTTTTTTTAATTTTATAACATGACTTAATTGTTCTTTGTTAAATTGTTTGCAATATTTGTTATGTTTGAATTATTTTGAATGAATTTGAAATTTAAATTTTTATACCTAATTTATGTCATGCATTGCATCTGTTGTATAGGAAAACATGAAATAAATGATTTTGAAATCTATTAAACAGGAAATATGTAAAGGTAACTTTGTTATAGCTTGTTAGTTGGAAACATTGACACCATTTTGTATCAAAACATCAGGAGTATATAGCACTTTGACATCATTCATATCAGAACTAAGCACCTTTACTGCCAGTTAAAACTGTAACTTTATATATATATATATATATATATATATATATATATATATATATATATATATATATATATATATACAGTGAAACTTGTGAAAACCGGACCGGCTTCACTGCCCTTGATAATTAGTAGCAGATCCATTTATGTTATCTCCCTTTGGGGTGTGTAGGCTAGCCATGGGTAACACATGTACATGTGGTTTATTGGAAACAATAAACTTAAAATACAACGTAAAGTGATAATCTAAAATTTTTTGGGTAGGTTGCTTGTATTTTAATGTTTTTTTTATCTCAAGTTGTTTTTATTTCGATGCAAACATATTGGCAAAAATGCAGGTGCGCTTTCCTCTGCTGGATGATGTAGGTCAACGTAACTAAGACTCAGCCAAAACATTAAATTGCTTGAATTTACTGACGTGGCACATAATCGATGTTTGGTTTATGTTGATTAATGATAACAACTGCCATTCCATTGTTAAGAAACTTGTTTTCCTTATTTTTCCATCATCTGACTGCGCAGAATGTTTTATCTATACAAAGTGCATTTCAGTTGTTCGATTGAGAGCCGAATAATTTCAGGATTCAAGGTCATCTTAACTGCAACTATTCTATTCAATTCTTTTCTTGACTGAAATTTTGTGTAACCTCAAAACTCATTAAAATATCAATCCTGACTGAAATTTTGTCAATTTAAGATAGCGGAGAAAGTTGTGAATTATCACTGTGATATCGAGTCATACCAGCAAAATGAACCAACAAAGATGTTCCTTTAAAAATTAACGTGTTACAATCGAATACAAGCTAACCTCAATTTTGGTTGACTGATCTCTTTAATCCAATAATTATTGTTTATTTGTGACACCTTTCACACGTGTTAATGTATACTAAAGCCATTTGATGATGGTAATAATTTGTATTTCTTACAGTTTTGTTTTACTTAGAAGTTAAATGATTTTACTTTTATTTGTAGTTAATGTTTTTATAATATCGGAAAAAACAGTCATTTTGTTACAAATTTGCAAGTTTAAAAAAATTCAATAAAATTCTCGGTTTCATTTTCAATTTTTTTCATAATCAGAAAATCGAATACGTTTTACAAAGGTGAAAATATATAGGTTTTTTATAATCCCGATGGTGAAATTCGCCAGTTTTCAGAATTCACAGGATCCGGTTTATTAAGGTTTCTATCATATAGAATAAAGAAGAGAGTAAATCGGGACAAGCATACACGTCCGGTTTTCACAGGATTCCGGTTTTTCCAGGGTCCGGTTTTCACAAGTTTCACTGTATATATATATATATATATATATATATATATATATATATATATATATATATATATATATATATATAATTACTACTTTGGTTTCATTTCAGCATCCTATCAATGTAAAAAAATCATTCTGATTTTTTAGAACTACCGTTATTCTTGCATTCAAAGGCAGTGAATCTGTACAGCAAAGCACAGCACAACTTGGTATTACAAATGCATGTCTGGTGTTATTAGTTCACCTTGTCTTTAGGCTTGAAATGGTTAATCGTCTGGAAATTATCCATTCTTCTTTTATAAGTGACTACATGTTCCTACATTTTTAGCTATTTTTTAATAGAACTCTGACTAGATGTTACTGATTAAGTATTTTTGCTGTTCAAAACGGGAAAACTTTGAAAGTTTCTGCAATAACAGTTATTGTCTGTTATACTTTCCAATTTGGGACATATCCTCAGGTGAGCATTAAGGCTTATAGGACTAATGTTGAACTCAATTTTGGATCCCACATTTGAGACGAAAATTAAATAAACAAATAAAACTGCTCTCCCCTACTCAGAGTCGCAAAGCCTGGTTACGAGATTTCATGACTCATTACCTACGATCCGCTGATCAACTGCTTTGGTTATTGAAATCAATAGACAGTTGTAAGTGCAAAAACAGCTTTAAACCATTTAGATAATCTTACAGATAAATCGTTATGGTTGTGAAGTTAAATGAAACAATTGAGTAAAATTACAAAATTTTGTAGTGAAACAAAGATAAGGACTGTCAGCAAGAACATGTTCAAACATAGCAGATATATAGCACACATACCCGTTAAATTTTGATGTGCCAGATGTGCACATTTCGGAAAATCATTCCTCATTAGTGACACTAGGGGCCGAAGAGCTTAAAGGATAAAAATAATAAGCCAAACAGTTGTAAATATAAATAAAACAAACATACCAGTCCTTGTCCACATCACAATCCAAAAACAAAGTAAAAACTTTGCAAACTGGCAAAATATGTTATACACGTGAACTTCCATCAAGGACATGAAGCCGGTTGCTCCGGAATGGTAAGCACCTCCTGTCTAGCTAGCTACACCCGTCACGTGCAAGTCAATTTTGAGAATGAAAGGAACAAAGAACTATGGTAAGTCAAATATATCCAGTATAAGTTGGGATATAGTATCTACATACTTATCAGCAATATTGTGATGACGGCCATAAAACTTTTTAAGGGCCCTGATTAGCCTAGGCTTGCAATATCCTTGTGTCAACAATTTAATTGTAAGTAATTTGCTTCGTTGCAGAAAGTCCCCATAGAGGGAACAAGCTCTACCGTACCGTATTAACTGTAAAACATATACACCATAGGCAGGAGAAGCAGGGATATTACTGCAAAGAAACGGAAAGTTGACAATAGAAAAATTGAAGTCATCACGTTTGTCGTATAGCTTCAGATGTAACCTTTCGTGGGTGTCATAATTGAGGTATAAGTCCAAATATGAAGCAGAACATGGAGAATCTGTCGTGTCTTATATTTCAAGCTCACTTGGATAGATGACATTCACATATTCTCCAAATTTGTGATTATTTAGAGATAGAAAATAATGAATCTAAAATTTCAAAATTTTATCCATCCAAATCCAGCTAAAGAATGATTTGCATAATGGAACAGACGTAGTTTTAACTAAATTTCAAAAATTAAGACGGCTGAAAATTTTGCTAAATGGTACGTTTTCTGACAGCACAAAGTACTGCCTACTGAGTTAAAGATACCCTCGGGAAGTTTTACTACACCAACAGCGGTACCCGCTTAGGGTGAGTAAATATATAGCACACATACCTTTAAAATTTTGATGTGCCAGATGTGCACATTTCTAAAAATCATTCCTCATCAGTGAAACTAGTGACCGAAAAGTTTAATAGACAAAAATAATAAGCTAAACAGTTGAAAAATAATGAATCTAAAGTTTCAAAATTATATGAATCAAAATCCAAAAGAATGATTTGCTTTTGGGAACAGACCTTAGTTTAACTAAATTTCAAAAATTAAGACGGCTGAAAATTTTGCTAAATGGTACGTTTTCTGACAGCACAAAGTACTGCCTACTGAGTTAAAGATACCCTCGGGAAGTTTTACTACACCAACAGCGGTACCCGCTTAGGGTGAGTAAATATATAGCACACATACCTTTAAAATTTTGATGTGCCAGATGTGCACATTTCTAAAAATCTTTCCTCATCAGTGAAACTAGTGACCGAAAAGTTTAATAGACAAAAATAATAAGCTAAACAGTTGAAAAATAATGAATCTAAAGTTTCAAAATTATATGAATCAAAATCCAGCTAAGGAATGATTTGCTTTTGGGAACAGACCTTAGTTTAACTAAATTTCAAAAATTAAGACGACTGAAAATTTTGCTAAATGGTACAGAGTCAGTATTTTGACTTTTCCTTTTAAAAGCTGAAATGAAAGACAGACGTATTGTTTTGTAAATGATAAACTGTACAACATAGCATTGGCAAATAATTTTTTCCAAAATAAGACTATTCAGTTGTCTGTCTAGGTTTTTCCTTTTCTGCTGTATTCTGAAAAGAATGTTTCTCTATACTGCAGATTTACAGTCTTTTAAAATTACACTGGTGCAGGGAAGATAACGAGCAGACCACTAAAACATAATCATTATGACAATAACCCATATTTTTAAAAATATTGTAGCCACAGATAACTTTTGTTTAGCTACCTTATACACAATGTCAGAATTGCTCAAAATTTGATTTGAAAAAGTATGAAAACTTTGTAGAATTTTCAATATTAATTTAACTCATGGAGCGGATCATATTATTGAAAGCATTGCCTTTATTCAGAAATCCTGCTCTATCAGGTATCAAAGCAGATTTTTGCGGGGTGAAGAAGAGTGCAGTGCAGTGCAATGGAATAATGGAGTTTTATGCCCCAGTCAAAACTCTTTTTCTTATGTGAGGAATGGGGTAGAAAAACGGAGTGTATGAAGAAAACTTCCTGCATTCGGTAAACCAATAAACCTAACTTTCTTACACTAGAATCTACCAAAGTGGGATTTGAACCTAGGTGGTGAGAGGCACTGTGAACCTAAGTTCGCGAATAAGAGCCCTCGGTCAACCAGTTAAAAATAACCCTTTAGTGCTAGTACTTTTTATCACCATTGTGAAAAAAAAATAATTGAACATAATTTTCGTTCATTAAAATTGAGAAATTAAAAAACAAATTCATTGCTTGCATTATACACATATAAATGTATATCTGGTGCTAAGCAGGAATTCTGGTTATTTTGTCAAACACCATACAACTGTAAACAAAAATATAATGAAGGTATTCTCAATAAAATTTAGAGTTATTGATAGACAACATAATTGTTGTGTATTGCAATATAATTTTCCAAAAGATATTTATATTAAGAAGAACTAATGCAAAGTTTTGTAAAATCTGCAAAATCATTCAATATATTGATAATGTATTGTTTCTTTATTAATCTTACAGTTGGAGAATATATAAATGTCATTTATTCTCGACGCTTGAAATAAAAGATACGACTTATTCCTTCTGCTTTGCTTTATAATAGATTTTATCCCTCAATTATGACACCCACGTAACGCTTCAAATTTGAAGCTAAATGACAAAAAGTGATAACTTTAATTTTTATTGTAAGCTTTTTGTTTCTATGCAGTAACATCCCTATTGCTTCTGCGTATGATGTAATTTTACATTTAATGCAATATGGTATATCTTGCTTCCACTATGGGAATGGTCTACAACGATACAAGCTGCTTATAAAATTTACTTGAGGATATTGCAAACCTAGGTTTATCACGGCTATAGTCATCGCAATATTGCTAATAAATGTTTAACAAAAGTAAATGCGTAAATTATGATGTGCCATATGTGCATATTTAGGAAATTCAGTCCTCGTCATTGACATGAAGTATAAAACCGCTATATATCCAAACCTATACAAGATAAATTTGGCGTCCCATAATCCATGTTCCTTTCATTCTCAA
>CM056602.1:6185781-6378281 GCA_029721355.1 Tegillarca granosa | reverse complement strand
TATACCAATGGGCACAAACTTTGCACCTTTGCTTGCTGATTTATACAGAACCTTGCCAAATCTGAGAGAAAAGACTGCCGCTAAGTCATTCAACTACACATACAGATATAAAAATGACGATCTATCTCTAAATAATCACAAATTTGGAGAATATGTGAATGTCATCTATCCAAGTGAGCTTGAAATAAAAGACACGACAGATTTTCCATGTTCTGCTTCATATTTGGACTTATACTTCAATTATGACACCCACGAAAGGTTACATCTGAAGCTATACGACTTCTCCTGCGTATGGTGTATATGTTTCACAGTAAATACGGTACGGTAGAGCTTGTTCCCACTATGGGGACTTTCTGCAACGAAGCAAATTACTTACAATTAAATTGTTGACACAAGGATATTGCAAGCCTAGACTAACCAGGGCCCTTAAAAAGTTTTATGGACCGTCATCACAATATTGTTGATAAGTATGTAGTTACTGTATCCCGACTTATACTTGATGAATTTGACTTACCATAGTTCTTTGTTCTTTTCATTCTCAAAATTGACTTGCACGTGACGGGTTAGGCTAGCTAGACAGGAGGTGCTTACCCTTCCGGTGCAACCGGCCTCATTTTCTTGATGGAAGTTCACGTGGATAACATATTTTGCCAGTTTGCAAAGTTTTTACTTCGTTTTTGGGATTGTGATATGGACAAGGACTGGTATGTTTGTTTTATTAATATGATTTAAAACACACCCTGGTATTTGTTTTCTTTGTTTTGGATTGGATTGGTCAAGTTTAGGCCAGTTATGAGTTAAGAACAATAAACTTGTTTTAATTATTGTTTTGCTGATAATTGAGTAAAATTAAAGAAACTTAAAAATATTTGACAGTATTTCAAGCATACATCATAAGTAATATGTAAGTTAAAATAAGACAACTTTCGTCAATCTTACAACTTTTACATTTGCCATGCTGATTGAACTTTAACCACATACAAGATCACAGTGACCTGAAGATATTCCTGTTTTACATAATATTGTCATGAACTAAAATGTGTAGAGTCAAGAAACTTCATATGTTGCATAAACACATAAAGCCTCACGAATTATGCAAAGCTGGCTAGATTGACTGACAATTGAGACCAGAGTGACGCATTAAAACAACTTCGCGTCAGAAATTAAAAACCCTCGTGTATGGAAACTTTAAATAAAGCTATAATAATTAAAGGTCCACCATGCATTGAATCTGGCTGATATTGAATATCATTGAAAGTTAAAGCCTTGACGTTTTTATACCTTAATTTTCTTTACGGAAAAAAGCAAAATGTCTAGATGTTTAAAAATTTATTTATTTAATTTGTATATTCGTAGATTAAAGAAATCTACCCAATATGCTTCAAAGCCAAATATTTTGTTAAATAAATGTGATTGCTGCAATATGTTCAGCTTTTATTAGTAATCAAGCAATTGATATTATTCTCGAGCTCGTGTCTGTGAATGAGACTTAATCCTATAAACCTACCAAAAGGAATTAATAGAAAAATAGCTTTATGTCTTGAGAAATGAATTCTACTTTGATTTACGGGTGGTGATGTTTTGCGTTTATGCATTAAAAAGTATTTTGTTGTTCGCCTTGAGAAATAAAATAAAATCCATTTTTTAGATTCTTCCTTTTATAAGTTTAATCTAATACATTTAAGGGATAAAGGTTTTGATATATGAAAATAGATAGAATAACCCTGAAATCCATCTAGAGTATCATATTAGAAACAAAGAAGAACTTCCTAAAATTTATTTGTTCCCTCATGCAAAGCATTCCTTAGCTGGATTTGGATTCATATAGTTTTGGAACTTTAGATACATTAATTCTCAACTTTTTGGCTCATGTTTTTTATCTATCAAACTTTTTTGCCCCTAGTGTCAAATAACAATGGCAAATAACAATTTTACAGGAATTTGCGTTATATATGTAAAAGTTAGTGTTGGGGATCTCAATTGTTTACAAATTAGTAAAAAAAGACATCCATTACCCTTTCCATCATGGTATCACCAGAAAAGTGTTTTGATATAAATTTATGCTTCGATAATTAATATAAATTAAATATGGCATTTATAGTAAAGTCCAAATGAGAACTTCTTTAGCGTAAAAAATGTTTAATTCTTAATGGATCGTCAATTTGATTACGGAATTCATTTTGTAATTGTAGAATTTGACTTTCATTTTTTGTGAATCAAGTTATTCCTTTGATTTTAAATGCTTTAAAGGATATTTTTGTATTCTTTTATTTATATGCATTCTGTATTGATTCATCAACAAGTACAGTATTACCCGCTATAGGGGTCTACCTTTATATAAAGCCCACCTGTCTATAGCAACTAGTATGAACTATCCCCAATGGATTGTAATATTTAATGAAGCTCTAAATAAAGTCCAACTTCTAATGTGAATAAGTCCGCTCTTTTCGGTCCTAAATCACGCCTGAACCTGTTTATAAAGTCAACTTTTTTAAAAGCCTTTCTTAAAATGTTCTAATTTCTAATTCCTAATCAACCAAGATTCTTTTAAATTTGTATCAATTTTTCTGTTTTCACAAATTTAAATAGTATGAAAATTGACAATAAATTCTTTGAATATAAATCTTTGATCTATTTATATAAAATGTAATAGGCTAAAAGTTTTACAGTCTAATATAGTAAACAGTATAGTTTTTACTGCTAATGAGTCAAATATACACAAAGCCATCCTTATTATGTCAACAAGTGAAGCCATCAGATCTGAATAGAAATACTCTATTTTATCTATTCTATACATTGCACTTTTGTTTATTTGCGACATCGTTGCTACTTAAGACAACAAAGACACAATTAATTTTTGTATACCACTGGTAAACTTTTACTTTATAATCTTATAAGATGTACAGTTCATCAAAAATAAAACACTTTTCAGAATTTTTCATAATCATTTCTGAATCATTTGTTTTTAAAATATAATTAAAATAATTTTATAATATATGTACAAAAAGTTATATGGCCGTCATCACAATATTCTTGATAAGTATGGAGTAACTGTATCCACACTTACAAGGGATATATTTGACTTACCATAGTTCCTTGTTCCTTTCATTTTCAAAATTGACAGAAGATGCTAACCCTTCTGGAGCGCCCGGCCTCACTTTATTGAAGTTCACGTGTATAACTAAATTGGCCTGTTTTCAAGGTTTATTATTTTGATTTAGACATGGACTGGTGTGTTTGTGTTCTATTTATTTATATATCAAATAAGTATTTTAATATGTATTAGATATTGTTCACTCTTTTGGATAGTCACAAATAGGTTTACTCATACTTAAAGATGGCCCTCTATATATAGTCCACCTGTCTATTAAGTCCACTTTTGCACAATCCTTTTGCTGTTCTTTATACACAGGTTATACTGTATATTATGTTAAATAAAAATGTGCCATATATAATCTGTTATGTTATCTCTATCATTAACTATCTGCTTCAAAATATATTAACCTTATAAAGACATACAAACTATCACATGTGTTCCAGTTAACGACGTTTTTCTATGTAATCATATAAGTTTATTGGATAACCTGTAAATCTTATGATGTAACATATAGTCTGATATATTTTTAATAAAGTAGTCATTTTGATAAGTTGAGATTTACAACCGGTAGGTATTATCATTATTGTAAATTTAAAGCAATATTATAAATTCAGTATGTTAAATATATTTCATCTGTTTTATGTGGCATGTACACTTTTTTAAATTTCTATTTCGGTCGCTTATAGCAGTAACTTATTGTACATATTATTTATTTTTGTCATTTTTTGTGTTTGGTTAAAGTTTTAACCGATTAAAGTCGAACTTATAATATTGTTTACACTTTGATAAATACAGAGATATTGATTATAACATGCAATATTTACAAACACATTATTTTTGTTTCAATGAAGTATTTTGACGTCGACTATACTTTGAAACTTCATAAAACAATGCTCCACGTGCGAACAGTGACGTCATAGACTTTTAACCGCGAATTGCGGGAAAGCGTTTTCTAAATTGACAAATAGAATTTTCAATGGCATCCATTCATCCATCTCTTTGACAAATCCGTCTTTTAATAATTGTTTATTCAATTTTCACTTGAAAATGTAATTTATGTTTGTTGTTGTTTAAACAAATTTAAAAAATATTCATATCTAGATTGATCAGTGGACGGGGTCAAATGCTAGTTACATGTGGGCAGGGTCAGATGTCAGATGTTCTTTTTGAATGACAGAGGACGAACCATTTTTCTGAAAAGGTGCACCAGCAGTGCATTTCCAAACCGTTTTCAAAATTACATAGAATATGATTTCTCATTTTTATGTTTCTTATAAAGTGAGATATAAGTTTTAAGAAATTAATAAGAAGTTTCTCTGTTTAACCGTTGTATGCAAGCTTGACCTTATAATTTAACTGCCTTAAAATTTCCTTTTTGTCATTTAGCCGTTTTCTATATGATTGAAAATTTTATCCAGGTCTTTTTAAGACACTAAAGTATTAACTTGACAACCATATTTAACGATCTTAATCTTTGTGTATGACATAAAATTTATAACCATTTATATTGTTAAAATGTAGCCAAAGTATCCTAAATAATAATAAATAAATAGGTTAGTAAAAGATAGAATTTGTCCCAATCATGTCCTCTTTTGATCTATCTTACCTGCGTTTTTTTAATTACTATGTGATTATGCAGCTGGGTGTGCAGGACTCCTTTTTTGATTGGATTAGTCCTTTTAAAGCTTAATGTCAAACACTGCTGATGATATTTACTTATTTTTTAATCATGTTGAGTTAATAAAACAAGAAATCGTTTCAGATTTGATATATGTTCATCCAAAGAAAAGCATCAACTAATTTAGCAATTGAAAAGACTGGAAGATGTTATTCTATACAGATAAGGCTACAAGACATAAACCAATTCATTTAATTTAATTACTTTTATGTCATGTCCTCTATGCAGTGCATATATTTAGCTGCAGTGCAATATTTCAATGTCGAAATATTTGCAAAAAAATACAACTCTAATTTGTCATGTCTGTGCTAAATCAAACAACAGATTACAAACAAACAAAATGATCTAAAACGTATTGCAGTGGGTTGGACAGTTGTTAATAGATTTCAAATAAAATAGCATTTACTTAGTATGATGAGTAATATCTTTTAACTTGACCGTTATCAGAAAAGTCTTACAAGCAAAAAAGCTTATATAAATTATTAGACTTTCTAGTTAACCCGTCACAAAGGCAATGCAATAAATTGAAGGTAATTTGCAAAATGCATGCAGATATTTTTTGAGATTCAAAACTTTAGAATTATCAAATTGCGTGTAAAAGGCCCCAAAAGGCGAAAGTTTGTATAGCAAAACCAGTTTATTTGAAAAACTAAACGATAAAATTAAAATACTTCCATCATCTTAAATGTTTAAAATTAATAGCAAAAACACTTAATAAGAATTTAAATCAGAAAAAAATATTTCAGAAATGTTATGTCGATTGCAGAGGTGACAGTAAAATAACAACTCAGAAGAAACTAATTATGCCATTGTTGTTGTCTCTTATGTCCCTTCTTACAACCAAATCTAAGACTTTCAATTTTTAGCTTGTGACGTATAAAGTTAAAAAGTGGAAATAGATGAAAAAGAGTTATACCTTAAACAACCGTAGAGTTTAGTGAAGCCTAAAATAGGGAAAATGCAAAGTACTACGAGGAAAATTACATAGTTTATAAGAAGAAAATGAATGAAATAAGAATATTTATAAATATAGCATGAAAACTTCCAAAAATTTTTAGTATAGACTCTCATATATAACAGTGTAACGACTAAAAACGAAAATTTTGATGTTCAATGCACGTGTTTAAAATTATATCATAACCTTATATAGTTAATATTAAGGCAAAGTATTAATGTTTAAGAGAAATGTTAAATGTCTCTGTACATGTATTTCTAACAATTATAAAGCAAATGATATACTTATCATTTCGATATATATTTCAATATCACTGAAGCATAAAAATCGCAACCTTTCTGTATGGACAAATATAAATATATAATACATGTATATAAATACTTAAAAAGATTGCACATATGGATATATCGATGATTTTGGTATTAAGCATTAAATTCATGGATTCAAATGGCAAGTGAACAAATGTCAAAGAATACTAAAATTTTTATTTTCATTAAAAACAAAATATTTTTACATTGGCATGTTTATAAAAATATATATCGAAATGACAGAAAGATGAGATTTATTGCTTCATTAACATGGTGTATAGTATGTTTCTACTTTATTTATTTAGAAATATACTATTTTAAAAGATTTTTGAAAGAATTTCGAAATTTACAATTTTTTTAAAACTTTAAAATGGGGTAAAAGTCTTTAACTTTTAAAACCTTTTGTGAATTTACTTTCTTGTTTAGTTTCAATTCAGACTTTAGATTTTATAATGCTGCTTTGAAACATTATCAATGGGTATTGACCTTGTAAATGAAATAAGATTTCAGCTTATATATCTATTTTGCTTAAATATCTATATTCAGTTTTGGATGTTATTTAAATGACTAGTTACGTTGGATTTAAAGTCTCTCTCTCTCTCTCTCTCTCTCTCTCTCTCTCTCTCTCTCTCTCTCTCTCTCTCTCTCTCATATATATATATATTTATATATATATACATATATATATATATATATATATATATATATATATATATATATATATATATATATATATATATATATATATATATATATATATATATATATATATATATATATATACTGCCGTTTAATGCAATGAAATGAGTCATCGCAGCATACATTCATAAATTCAACAGTTTTCTAACAAATGGCTTTTCTTTTTCGTAGATAAAATGGGTTCCGCAGAATCTAGGGTAAGTGTGAAATGTTCTGTTTTTGAATGAATTTTTTAATGTTTTTGCTGTATTTAAATCTATCTTTGCTAAATTAATAACGACATAATGTACAAGAATGCGTGCAATTTTAAAGAACTGCTGCAGATTTATTACTTTCAGATACTAATTAGCTACTCCTATTTTATTTTGTATTTTTGCCACTGTTAGTAAACAATTTTCTGAAATGTGTACATTTGTAACGTCAACATTTTACAGGTATTTTAAATGTAGTTTTCTCGCTCCACCCACATGAAATATATGTTTAGTAAAATGTCAAAATGTAATAATTTTGATCCGATTTTAAGCCGCTTCTCCTTAAACATTTTTGACGTTTCCATTTGTGTCAATGGCGTTAACGTTAACAGAATTTTTGAAACAATAACTGTGAACTACAGGAGACATTTTGGAGCTAAACATATAATAGTTATCAATAAAAAATATGATATAATGTAAATTTATACATGTAAGCAATCTTGATAAATCGATCATTTCGAAGGCTGAGTAGTAGAGCGTCCAAAAAAGTTTGTTGGTTCGAACCCCAGAAAGTTCATACATATGACTTTAAAATTTAAGACACTGCTTTTTCGTGTGGCGCTCAGAATTAAGTGGACAAAGTATCTACTGGGCAATCGGTGCAAGGATAATAGACTTGGAAGCGGTATGCTTGTTTACGGCACACTTACTTAATAGGTATGAGTGCGCGCTGATAAACGACAGGCCATAATTCACACTTGAACATTTGAACATGCTGCACATACAAGAACTTGATATTAGTTTAAGCCTTAATTTAGCTTAAAATAAATAACCTTGTCCTCGTCGCAAATAGCTAAAATTGCTGATGGGACGTTAGATAATTAATATTAATAATTAACTTGGAATTTGTTATGTTAAATCTAAATACACGGCAAGTGGAACCTTTAAACCTAAGGCATATCTACATGTGCTAAATAACTGACCAGTTTTTAATCTTTTTACGCAATTCATTTAAACACTTAAAACTGATTGTCTACTCCCTTGTGTCATATCAATGAATACGTGAAACAGCGTCATTCTTATGATAATGTTTATCCAACGCTTTAAAAATCATTTTCCCAATGTCATATTCTTTCAAAAATGCTGTGCATCAAATCATAATTCCTATAATAGATGTTGAAAATCTAGCACGTTTACGATCACTATATCCCAAGTGTTATGGATCTTTACTAATCTTGTTAAAATCTCCCATTACATATAAATCTTTTTCGTCTTTATCCATTTCCCTTGGTATGTAAACAAGTGGTAAAGTGTCTTCTGGTGGAAATTCTGAACGACAATCTAACATGCATCAAGAACTATACTTACAATTCTGAAATTCTTGCTCCGTTTAGTCCACTGTGTCTTCTTCACCTTTATGAGATTCACGAAAGTAATTCCTAATCCTTCTATGAACGTCAGTGCTACCAAACTTTGTATCTATTTTTTGTCTTCCTAATTATAAGCTGACCTGTTGTCTTTCTATCTCTGGATACAAATCCACATACAAACTTTCAACTTCCTAAAAAGATTAAAGAAAATATCTGATAGCTTTGATAGCAGAATTAAATCTGAATTGTTCTTGTATAGTAATTAATACATACATATAAGTAAACAAATAAATAAAAAAATAAACAAATAATAAATAAATAAAATTTACAGTTAAAAATAAATAAATAAAAAACATAGTCGGGATCCGAACTCGACCCTATTAGCTAGATACAATACGGCATTAAGTTGTTTGGTTTACTTTGGTTTTTTAAAATATATTCTCACTGTTTTAAGATCAAGATCAAGGGGCATAAATTTTTTATAAGTAGGTTGTTTTGTCTTCTATAGTGTTTATTCATAAGCTTTGTTATAAGACGTATAGTTTTGTGGTTTTTTTTGCAGTACAATAATAGGAATGTTTAACCAGTCATGTGATTTTAAATGGATTTGAAGTGCAATTGATGACATGATTTTTCTTGAAAAGGCCTTCTGATTTACGCGGTAATATTAACCAGTGGCGCACTGTCTGAATAATTTAGTGTACAGTCTGTAAAAACTTCAACTACAAAAAACAGAAAATTTTGATCTTTGTTAAAATAAATAACCGTCTAAGGTTTTAAGTTTCGAAATAACAAAAATATATTCGTAATATAATATGACACGTCAAAACATTTCCGTGATAAACTCATCATGCCGAGTAACTAAGTGCGCTATATCTTTATTGGATAATAATAATAATAATAATAAACAATACTACTACTCATGATAATGATAATAATCAAATAATATTAAAAATAATGATGATAAGTATAGAATATAATAGAATCATATAACATCATTCTTGATGCTACTTTAATAGTAAAATGTTATTTTAAAATACAAAATTCAAATGGAATAACACCTTTTTTTCCAGTGCTCAACAAAAACTGAATTAGTACCGAGTATAGAAAAATCTTATTACATGACACAGTGTCAAGCACTTCGAACATTTTATCTGATCTGTGACATACCAGCCTGTGTAAACCTATACACCCTTAACACAAATTGGTCCCAAAGGAATTTACTGACTATAAGGCACATTGTTTCCAATGACTGCATCATTAATGTTAAGGACTTAAAACTATGGTTTTATCAGACTGTTACTTATCCATGTTTTTATGACATGAAGTGACTAATACCAGTAGCACAAGATTGTCTTCAAAAGAAATATCAGTTCCAGTCCTATCACACAGTGTCCGGTAAGCTATCAGTATTTGACATTAAATATGCAGCTTGGTGCTATCGATCAATGTAAAATTACATATTTTTGTGAAAACCTGTCATGGCACACAGTCTGACTAGAATCTGAACCCACGACCTGAAGCAGTGTCTCTAAAAATTTTATACCCTGTCAAAAAAAAAATTTCACTGAATAAATTTCCAATTTACATAAGTTGATTTTTAATACTTAACTTAAACTGATGTGTCAATGCAAGCTGGTCAAATCTCACTATGGCTTTTCAAATTCACAACATATATGTAGTTCATATTTTATGTTCAAGCAGTGTATGGCTTTTTACGAAATTATTTTGAAATCATTTCATTAATGTTAGAAAACTACTGATTAAATATCAAACCGATAAATCTATGTATTGATCCTCCTGAAAGGGTTTTCAAATGTAGATGACCAAATTGTTCTCATCGTTTTGAACAATATAATACATCTCTTAAGTTCATAGACTTGAAAATGACATAAAAAATTTAGAAGATATGGTTAAGTTATCCCCTGATGAAATTTTACTTAATAATTTGAATATAAAAAAGCTGACCTTGAAAGTGCAAGAGATTATATGGTGGATGGTTTAGTGGTAAGAGCTAGAGCAAACTGGCATGAAAATGGGGAGAAATGTAGTGAATATTTTTGCAAACTTGAAAACTTCCAAACAAGCAGAAACTCAGATGGATGTTTCTTTTTTTTTTGCATAATGTTAAGCTTGACAATAAAAAAAGCGAATTGTGTGAAGGTAATTTGACATTTCAGGAGTGTGCTTATGTTCTTAGTAAAATGAATAATGGGAAAAGTCCAGGCTCAGATGGATTCACTGTTGAGTTTTATAAGTTTTTCTGGATATCGGCCCATTTCTCTTTCGATCTTTTGAATTTTGCTTATGAAGTAGGTAGTTTTTCTCAATTTCAATGTCAAGGAATAATTACCTATCTCTCAAAGGATGGAAAAGATAGGCATTATATTGGAAATTGGCGTCCTATCAGCCTGTTAAATACAGATCTGAAAATTGCATCATCAGTGCTAGCAAACAGAGTTAAACAAGTTTAACCATTTATAATTAGTGACACACAAAAAGGTTTTATGGAAAATAGATTTATTGGAGAGAATACTCGTTTTTTATATGATGTTATGCATTATCTTGAAGAATATAATAAGACAGGTCTGCTTCTACTAATTGATTTTGAAAAAGCCTTTGATTCGATTGAATGGAAGTTTTTACACAATGCTTTATTAACCTTTAACTTTGGTCAATCTTTTTGTAAGTGGGTTGATATTTTATATGCAAATGCAACTAGCTGTCTAATTAATAATGGATTTATGTCAAATTTTTTAGCCTTGGACGAGGCTGTCGACAAGGCGACCCCCTATCCAAGTATCTTTTCATTGTTGCTGTAGAACTCCTAGCACTGAAATTGAAAAATAATCCAGATATACATGGTATTTTTATTAAGAGACTAGAGCATCTCTTGAACCAATATGCTGACGATACATTTATGGTTCTAGATGGTAGTGAAAAATCTCTACAAGAGACACTAAAGTGTTTTGATGATTTTTTAAGATGTCAGGCCTAAAGATGAATAACAAAAAAACTAGGGCAGTTTGGATTGGTGACCAAAATATTCAGATTTAGCTTTATGTCCAAATGCTCATCTTAACTGGTCTCATACAAACTTTCGATTGCTGGGCCTGGATTTTTCTCTTCTTCTCTCCATAATTGTGGACATAAATATTTGTAAAGAAAAATCAAAGAAGTTAGTAGCATACTAAAGAGTTGGCAACATAGAAAACTTACTTTACTAGGTAAAATCACCTTCATTAAATCTTAATTATTGTGGACATAAATATTTGTAAAAAAAAATCAAAGAAGTTAGTAGCATACTAAAGAGTTGGCAACATAGAAAACTTACTTTGCAAGGTAAAATCACCTTTATTAAATCTTTAGCATTATTTAAGCTTATTCATTTGATTACAGCACTACCAGATTTAAGACAAAAAAGACTTAAGTAATTAAATACTATGTTTTATAATTTTATTTGGAGTGGAAAAGTCGATAAAATTAAACGTAATACTTTGATATGTGATTATATTCATGGTTCATTTATCATCATTTATTGCCTATCTAAAAATAAGCTGGATAAAAAGATTCAATGAAAATCCAACTGGTGGGTGGCAAATCATTTTTAACGCTGAACTTGAACCCTATGGCGATGTTCGTTTTCTCAGTTTTCAAAAAGATAAAATAAAAGAAATTGCTTTGAGTTTTAAAAATAGTTTCTGGAAAGATGTTTTGTTAAGCTACTTTATGGCAAAACCTCTTACAAAAATTTGTTTGAAAGAAATTTTATCATTAGATATTTTAAATTTTGTAGCTTTAACAGAGTTTTCTTATTATGCACGTTGTGAACAACATGGCATTTAATATTTGAAGATCTTTTTGATCCAGAAAAAAAGAGAGTTTTACTCTTTTAATGCAGTGAAAGATAGACTTCTTACTAACAATTTTTAAAGATATTATAGTTTATTATCAAGGTTGCCACAGTATATCAAAACATTTTTGATGATTCTCCAAAATAGTTCTAGTTCTAATTCCAGCAGACACATTTCTAGAGACAATATCTTTTAAAAAAGATATAAGATTTGTTTACAGAAATCTGCTTGGTGGAGTATGTGAAACAGCTTCTGAAAAGTTTCTGAAGTGGGAAGATACACTTGGATCTAATATTGAAAACTGGAGAGATTTATTTGTTATTTTAAACAGATGTTGTAAACATTCATATTTATTTAATTTTCAATATAAATATAAATTTTTACACAGAATTATTCCAACTAATTCATTTTTGTTTAAAATACATTTCAAACAGACCAAAATGTGTTTTTTCTGCAATCCAGCATTTGTTTTATCATTGTACTGTGAGTTTCAATTTTTCCTTCATTATTATTAGTATTATTATTATTATTTTTATTATCAATATCATGATTTCATTTATTTATAATAATTTCTGTAAATATGATTAAAAAATATGTAGTAATTGTACTTTATAGATAAAGTCCCCGTTAAACCTTGTCAGGTGGTTATGTAAGGGGTAAATTTCTGACTACATAAAAACAGATAATAAAAGAAATCTCTTAAGTTATATAAATAAATACAAACAACGGAATCAAGCAGTATTCCAGCACAATTCTATGTATACATTGTAACTTTAAATTTTAGTAAGTCTCATATTTACCACCGTTTCTAAACAGATACTTATTTAGGTAAATTGACATACCAAGCAAATGTGGGGTAAAACAATTTTGAGTCAAGAAACTATTAAGAAAAGTTTATGGTTCCTGTCCTTTTTGAAATTTTACCCTACGTATACCTATTACGTATTTAACTTGAATTTGAAGCAACAGTATTATGACCGATTACAGTGTCATTTGTGCAACTGAACACATAAAATAACTAAAGTTCTCTTTTTATAATGCTTAGTTATTTAATGAATTTTAAAGCTATATTAATTTCAATTTAACTGTAATTATTACTTACCTAGCTTTTTTTCGTTTTAATGAACAGCTGATGTGTAATGAATAGACAGAATATAAACATATGGAACAAAAACAAAAACATAACGTGATATTTGGCAAAAAAATACCCGAAACTAGCCTGGAAAACGGTAAACCGAAACATCCGTATTTAGTTCTCTATTGTAACAAATCGTCAAAAGTCAAAATATTATTATCATTGGTTTTCTTTACTGTTTGACTTCCTTATCCTTTACTAAATACGTGTTTAAATCATCTTCTTTTGTGGATAATGCCATAATTTCAATAATAGTTTGAATAGAAGTGATGGACATTAACCCTTCTTTGCACCAATATTGTGAATTAAGTTATCTGTTGTGACAAATCGCAAAGGGACAATTGAAATAAGTAATTTGTAATGACGAGTAATTATTTTCCTATCTAGGGATTCCTCAAGACGTCAGAACAAGTAATTAGGCGAAAATGAACATTTATATTAATACCAGTGATGTATCACCGCCCACTGGTGTAACATGATTCTGAATCACAGGGATTTAATGATAATTGTACATACTACATTGAATAAATATTATATGAAATTTGTTGGTCAGCTATTAACATACAAGCGCTTTTTGTCTTACAATTGAATATGTAAACAGTTTTTGTATAATAGTAGTTTGTAGATATGTCCATCATTTACCAATATTGCGTTTCGTTTCGTTCTCGTTGTGTTGGTTATTGCCAAGTACTTTGTTTTTTGTCACTTATATTTTTCTTCTATATTAAGCAATTCATTATATAATTTCATTGTGTTATGTTTTAGGAAGATCAAAGACTGTTGTTGGTAAGCGTTTTCTTTACGTTAACTTTTAAATTTTTAACTTAACAAAACGGTTATGCTTTTCTGTTAATTTCTTAACGTAGAGGAGCTGATCTCTGACTAGTTGATCAAGTTTATTAAATACGTTTTGTGGCCCTACAAAATGTCCTTAACATAATTATTTGACATTTATTTGATTCTCGTCAAAAGTCAAATATTTTACCATCATTGGTGTTATTTATTGTTCGAATTCTTTATTATTTACTAATATTTTTATTGTTTAAACGCCTGTCGTGATGCGGATGAGGCCATTATTTCAACAATAGTTTGAATAGAAAGAATGAAAATTAACTCTTTCTTGTACCGATGTCGTCAAGTTCACTGTTCTGACAAAACAGATAGGAACAATTCAAATAAGTAATGATGAGCAGTAAGTATGCTTTCAAAGGATTTCCCTTGTCTTCAGAACAAGTAATCAAACACAAATACGAAAATGCACGTTTATTTTTGCGCCAGTGTTGTATCACCACCCTATGGTGTAACATGATTCTGATTCATAAGGGTTCAAATGAACTTGTGTAATCAAAGAAAAAAACTAGTTTAATGTTAAATAACTAATTAAACAAACCGATTTTTCATGTACATACTTCATTTTATAAATATTTATTTTTGTTTTGTCGCTTACACTTAAACATGTAAACAGATTTTGTGTTATAGTTGTTTAAAGATGTGATCGTCATATACAAATATTTCGTTTCGTATTTCTTAGCTATGGCCAAGTACTTTTTTGTCACTTAAGATTTTCTTCTATATTAAGCAATCCATTATATAATAAAATTGTGTTTTATTTTGGACAAGACAAAGATTTTTGGCGGTATGCGTTTTTTTCTTTATGCTTTGCTTTTAAATTTTTAAGTTAGAGGAGCTGACCTAATCATGACAAAACGGTTAGCTTATTATTAAGTTTTATGGTCAATCCCTAAGTATGTAGATAAACAACATTACTAGAAATTTATTGAACACCTGATAAAAAGTCAGGAATTTTATTAATAGTGATTTTATCATGATCTTGCATTTTTTATCATGATTTATATTTTTCCATGTTCGTGATGTTTTGCATTTCAACAGTTGTCTAGTTTAGTTTCCAAATTTTCTGTGTAAATCCAAACATTGAAATGTGGAAAATTTCAAAATAAGGAAGATAATATAATTGTTTATTTTCTGGCACTTTTTTTCCTGTTTATTTATGGATTTCCTATATATGTGAAAGAATGAATGAAGAAATGTTGTGAATAGTTTTCTGTTGTATCAATGGCTTAGGTCGATTGAAATAAGTAATCTAATGTGATATGTATGTATATGCTACCTGGATTTCTTTAATAAACAAAAACAACAAGTAGTTCATAAAAGTACACATGTACCTTAGCACAATGTTGAATCATCACTCTATTGTGATACAAGATTCTGTATAATACATGTTAAATAAATCTCTTGGAGTCCAAGAAGTAGAAAAAAACTAGTCCAATGTTAGATAAAAAATTTTCAAACCGAAACGTCATGTACATAATTTATTTTATAAATATTTTGGAAAAAAAGATTAGAATTCTGTTAGTAGTGGTAATATAACTAGGAATGGCTATTCACAAATTAAATGAAATGCGAAGTGCTTTGTCGCTTACAAAGAAATGTTTAAACAGTTTTTGTATTAGAGTCGTTTGTAGATATGTTCATTATTTACAAATATTGCGTTTCGTTTTTCGTTGTGTTGGCTACTTCCAAGTACTTTGTCTTTTTCACCTATGTCTTTATCAACGAACCCATTATATAGTTTGATTAATTTGTGTTTTAGGACGACCTAAAGGAGATGATGGTAAGCGATTTCTTTATTCTTTTCTGTTAACTTTTTACCTTAGAGGAGCTGATCAAACCCTGATAAATCGGTGTGTTTATTAATCATATTTTGTGGCCCTCCAAAATGTCTTAAACATTATATCTGGACATTTATTTGATTCTCGTAAAAAGTAATATGCTACCTGGATTTCTTAAATAAAAAACAAGTACTCATTAAAAATGCAGGTGTACATTAGCACCAATGTTGAACCATTATTCTATTGTGAAACAAGTTTCTATATAATAAATGTTCGATAAAGCTCTTCTTGTCCAAGAAGTACAAAAAACTAGTCCAATGTTCGGTAAATAGTTTTTCAAACGGATACGTCATGTACATAATTAATTTTAATAAATATTTTGGAAATAAAGATGATAGTTCTGTTAGTAATGGTAAAATTACTAGGAAAGGCTATCACAAATGAAATGAAATGCGAAGTGCTTTGTCGCTTACAAATAAATGTGTAAACAGTTTTTGTATTATAGTCGTTTGTACATATGTTCATTATTTACAAATATTGCGTTTTGTTTTTCGTTGTGTTGGCTACTGCCAAGTACTTTGTCTTTTTCACCTATGTGATTTGTCTCTATCAACCAACCCATTATATAGTTTGATTTATTTTTGTTTTAGAGCGAAAAAAAGAAAATGATAGTAAGTGATTTCTTTATTCTTTTCTGTTAAATTTGTTAACTTAGAGGAGCTGATCTAACCCTTTCCAATTGGTTTGCTCATTAATTATATTTTGTGGCCCTCAAAAATGTCTTTAACTTTATAACTAGACTTTATTTGATTCTCGTAAAAAGTCAAAAACTTTATTATCATTGGTTTTATTTACTGTTGGAATTCTTTATCATTTACTTAACACCTGTTTAAATGCTTGATGTTCTGTGGATAATGCCACAATTTCAATAATATTTTGAACAGAAGTAATAGAGATTAACCCTTTTTTGTTCGAATGTTGTGAATAAAGTTCTTTGTTGTGACAAATCGCATAGGAACAATTAAAATAAGTTTTTTTGTAATGATGAGTAATTATTATCATATATAGGGATACCTCAAGACATCAGAACAAGTAATCAGGCGGAAATAAACATTTAATTTAGTGCCAGTGTTGTTTCACCACCCTTTGGTGTCCGTGTACCTTAGCACCAATGTTAAGACATCACTCCATTGTGATAAGTGATTTTGTATAATACATGTTCGATGAATTTCTTTCTGTACAAGAAGTGGAATAAAACTATTCCAATGTTAGTATGTATTGTGTGAAATAAAAGAAACGAACTAGTCTGATGGTAGATAATTAATTTGAATAGCTATTTACAAATTAAATAAAATGCAAAATGCTTTGTTGCTTACAGTTTAACTTGTAAACATTTTTGTATAATAGTCGTTTGTAGATATGTTCATTATTTTTTGTTTTTCTTTGTGTTGGCTACTGCCAAGCACTTCGTCCTTTTCACCAATGTGATTTGTCTTTATCAACCAACCCATTATATAATTTTATTGATTTTTGTTTTAGGAGGAACAAAAGAAGATTATAGTAAGCGATTTCTTTATTCTTTTCTGTTGAATGGTTAACTTAGAGGAGCTGATCTAACCTCGATAAATCGGTTTGCTTATTAATCATATTTTGTGGTCCTCCAAAATGCCTTAAATATATATCTGGACATTTATTTGATTCTCGCAAAAAGTCAAAAACTTTATTATCATTGGTTACATTTACTGTTCGAAATCTTTATCATTTACTAAACATTTGTTTAAATGCTTGAAGATCTGCGGATAATGCCGCAATTTCAATAATTATTTGAACAGAAGTAATAGAAATTAACCTTTTTTGTTCCAATGTTATGAATTAAGTTATTTGTCGTAAAAATCGCATAGGAACAATTGAAATAGGTAATTTGTAATGATGTGTAATTATTATCATATCCAGGGATTTCTCAGGACGTCAGAAGAAGTAATCAGGCGAAAATAAACATATATTTTAGTGCCAGTATTGTATCACCACCTGTTGGTGTAACATGATTCTAATTGTACTTGTATTTTTTAAATTAAAGAAACGAACTAGTTTGATGGCACATAATTAATTTGAAAGGCTATTCACAAATTAATTGAAATGCGAAGTGCTTTGTGGCTTACAGTTAAATGTGTAAACAGTTTTTGTATAATAGTAGT
Organism: Tegillarca granosa; assembly: GCA_029721355.1. NCBI lineage: Eukaryota > Metazoa > Mollusca > Bivalvia > Arcoida > Arcidae > Tegillarca > Tegillarca granosa. The sequence goes on along the minus strand of CM056602.1, from coordinate 6,360,169 downwards.
TTGTAGATATGTTTATCATTTACCAATATTGCGTTTCGTTGTCGTTGTGTTGGTTACTGTCAAGTACTTTTGTCACCTATATTTTCCTCTATATAAAGCAATCCATTATATAATTTGATTGTGTTATGTTTTAGGAAGAAAAAAGACGGTTGCTGGTAAGCGTTTTCTTTACATTTACTTTTAGATTTTTAACTTAAAGGAGCTGACATAATCCTAAGAATACGATTATACTTTTCCGTTAATTTCTTAACGTAGAGGAGCTGATCTAACCCTGACTTATCGATAAAGTTTATTAAAGACGTTTGTGCCCCTCCAAAATGTCCTAAACATAATTATTTGACATTTATTTGATTCTCGTCAAAAGTCAAATATTTATTTTACCATTATTGTTGTTATTTATTGTTCGAATTCTTTATTCTTTACTAATATTTTTAATGTTTGCATGACTCTCGTGTTGCAGATGAGGTCATTATTTCAATAATATTTTGAATAGAAAGAATGGAAATAAACTCTTCTTTGTACCGATGTCGTGAATCAAGTTCTCTGTTGTGAATAATCGCATAAGAACAATTGAAATTTATATTGATGAGCATTAAGTATGCTTTCAAAGGATTTCCCAAGTCTTCAGAACAAGTAATCAGACACAAATGCAAAAATGCACGTTTATTTTAGTGCCAGTGTTGTATCAGCACCCTATGGTATAATATGATTCTGAATCATAGGGGTTCAATTGAACTTGTATTTTGTATAAAGATAAAACTAGTTTGATTTTAGATAACTAATTAAAGAAACCGAATCTTCATGTACATACTTCATTCATTTTATAAATATTTTCCTATACTAAATTTGTTGGTTGACTGTTAGTTTTGTCGCTTGCAATTAAAGATGAAAACAGATTTTGTATTATAGTTTTTTGAAGATGTGTTCTTCGTATACAAATATTGCGTTTTGTATTTCCTTGTTTTGGCTTTTGCCAAGTACTTTTTTGTCACTTATGTTTTTCTTCTATATTAAGCAATCCATTATATAATATCCTTGTGTTATATTTTAGACAAGACAAAGAATTACGGTGGTAAGCGTTTTCTTTATGCTTTGCTTTTAAATTTTTAAGTTAGAGGAGCTGACCTTATTATGACAAAACGGTTAGCTCATTATTGTTTTTGTGTCTTTCCTTGAGAATGTAGATAAACAAAATTACTAGATATTTGTTAAACACTTGTTAAAATTCAAGAATTTTATGATTGTTGATTTTATCATGATCTTGCATTTTTTATCATTTACATAACATTTTTCCACGTTCGTGATGTTTTGCCTTTCACCAGGTGTCAGGTTTAGTTTTCAAATTTTCTGTGTAAATCCAAATATTGAAATATGGAAAATTTCTAAATGAGGAAGGTAATAAAATTGTTTATTTCATGACACTTTTATTGTTTTTTCGCTAGTTAATTATTGTTCTCCTATATATAAAAAAGAATGAATGGACAAATATTGTCTTTTGTGCAACGTTGTGAATACAGTTTTCTGTAGTATCAATCGCTTAGGTACAATTAAAATAAGTAATTTAATGTGATATGTATGTATATGCTACCTGGATTTCTTAAATAAAAAACAAGTACTCATAAAAAATACAGGTGTATATTAGAATCAATGTTGAATTATCACTCTATTGAAAAACAAGATTCTATATAATACATGTTCGATAAATCTCTTCTTGTCCAAGAACTAGAAAAAACTAGTCGAATGTAAGGTAGTTTTTTCAAACCGACACGTTATATACATACTTTATTTTTATAAATATTTTGGAAATAAAGATTATAGTTCTGTTAGTAATGGTAATATAACTAGGAATGGCTATTCACAAATTAAATGAAATGCGAAGATCCTTGTCGCTTACAAATAAATGTGTAAACAGTTTTTGTATTATAGTCGTTTGTAGATATGTTCATTATTAACAAATATTACGTTTTGTTTTTCTTTGTGTTGGCTACTGCCAAGTACTTCGTCTTTTTCACCCATGTGATTTGTCAATATAAACTAACATATTAATTAATTTTCTTGATTTGTGTTTTAGGACGAACAAAAGAAGATGATGGTAAGCGATTTCTTTATTCTTTTCTGTTGAATTGTTAACTTAGAGGAGCTGATCTAACCCTGACAAATCGGTTTGCTTATTAATCATATTTTGTGGCCCTCCAAAATGTCTTAAACATTATTTCTGGACATTTATTTGATTCTCGTTAAAAAGTAAAAAAAAAATTATTATCAATGGTTTGATTTACACTTGGAATTCTTTATCATTTACTAAACACTTGTTGAATTGCTCGACGTTCTGCGGATAATGCCAGAATTTCAATAATGTTTTGAACAGAATTAATATAAATTAACCCTCTTTGTTTCAATTTGTGAATTAAGTTCTATGTGTGCAAATTGAATAGGAACAATAGTAATAAGCACTTTGTAATAATGAGTAATAAGTGTGTTATCCAGGGATTCTTCAAAACTTCAGAATAGTTAATCAGGCAAACATACACAGTTATTTTAGCGCCAGAGTTGTTTAAACACTTAATGGTGTAACATTATTTTGAATTAAGGAAATTCGACGGAAATTCTATTTTTGTGAAATCACAGAAAAAACTAATTGATTTATATAAATTAACAAACCGATTCTTCATGTACATATTGCATTTTATAAATATTGTTCTATACTCAAATTTGTTGGTTATCTGTTAGCTTTGTAGCCTACAATTAAATGTGTAAACAGTTTTTGTATTATAGTCAATTATTAAAGATGTGTTCGTCATTTTAAATTCTGGCGTTTTGTTTTTCTTTTTGTTGGCTATGGTCTGGTACTTTGTTTTTGTCACTTATGTTTTCGTTCTATATAAGCAATCAATTTTATAATACCAGTGTTATGTTTCAAGAAAAATAAAGACGGTTGTTGGTAAGCGTTTTCTTTATGTTTTACTAAATTGTTAACTGAGAGGAGCTGACCTAATCTTGTCAAAACGGTTATCGTATTTATTATGTTTAGGTTTTATCCTTTAAACCGTAAACAAACAACGTTACTAGATATTGTTTAAATACATATTATAAGTCAGAAATGTTATGATCAATGATTGTTTTATGTTTTGCATTACATTTACATAACATTTTTCCATGTTCGCGATGTTTTGCCTTTCAAAAGTTGCCTAGTTTAGTTTCCAAATTTTTTGTGTAAATCCAAATATATAAATGTTAAAAATTTCTTTATAAGAAGGTAACAAAAATGATTAGTTTCTGAGCTTTTAATTGTTTTTCTTGGTTAATAGTTGTTTTCCTGTACTTGTACCTTAGCACCAATGTTGAATCATCATTCCATTGTGATGCAAAATTCTGTATACTACATGTTCGACAAATCTCTTCTTGTCCAAGAAGTAGAAAAAACAAGTCCAATGTTAGATAATATATAACAAATACCTGCTAAATTTTGATGTGCCATAAGTACAGATTTCGGAAAATCATTCCTCATCAGTGACACTAGGGGCTAAAAGTTTGATTGATCAAAAACATACGCCAAACAGTTGAAGAATAATGAATCTGAAGTTCCAAAATTATATATAAATCCAAATCCAGATAAGGAATGCTTTGCATGAGGGAACAGACCTTAGTTTAAAAACAATTTTAAAAATTAGACGGGTGAAATTTCTGCTAAATTTTCTGACAGCACAAAGTCCTGCCTACTAAGTTATGGATACCCTCGGGGAATTCTACTCCACCAGCAGAGGTACCCGCTCCGGGGTAGTAAATATATAACAAATACCTGCTAAATTTCGCAGTGCCATATGTGCACAATTCGGAAATTCATTCCTCATCAGTGACACTAGTTTTTCAAACCGACACGTTAGGTACATACTTTATTGTTATAAATATTTTAGAAATAAAGATTATCGTTCTGTTAGTTATGGTAATATAACTAGGAATGGCTATTCCCAAAATAAATAAAATGTGAAGATCTTCGTCGCTTACAAATAAATGTGTAAACAGTTTTTGTATCGTAGTCGTTTGTAGATATGTTCGTTATTTACGAATGTTGCGTTTTGTTTTTGTTTGTTTTGGCTTCTGCCAAGTACTTCGTCTTTTTCACCCATGTGATTTGTCAATATAAACTAACTTATTAAATAATTTAATTGATTTGTGTTTTAGGTCGAACAAAAGAAGATGATGTTAAGCGGTTTCTTTATTCTTTTCTGTTGAATTGTTAATTTAGAGGAGCTGATCTAACCCTGATAAATCGGTTTGCTTATTAATCATATTTTGTGGCCCTCCAAAATGTCTTGAACAAGATAAAACTAGTTTGATTTTAGATAACTAATTTAACAAACCGATTCTTCATGTACATACGTCATTCATTTTATAAATATTTTCCTATACTAAATTTGTTGGTTGACTGTTAGTTTTGTCGCTTGCAATTAAACATGAAAACAGATTTTGTATTATAGTTTTTTGAAGATGTGTTCTTCATGTACAAATATTGCGTTTTGTATTTCCTTGTTTTGGCTTTTGCCAAGTATGTTTTGTCACTTATGGTTTTCTTCTATATTAAGCAATCCGTTATATAATATCCTTGTGTTATATTTTAGACAAGTCAAGGATTGTTGGGGGTAAGCGTTTTCTTTATGCTTTGCTTTTAAATTTTTAAGTTAGAGGAGCTGACCTAATCATGACAAAACGGTGAGCTCATTATTGTTTTTGTGTCTTTCCTTGAGAATATAGATAAAAAAAAATTACTAGATATTTATTAAACACTTGTTAAAATTCAAGAATTTTATGATTGTTGATTTTATTATGATCTTGCATTTTTATCATTTACATAGCATTTTTCCATGTTCGTAATGTTTTGCCTTTCACAAGTTGTCAGGTTTAGTTTCCAAATTTTCTGTGTCAATCCAAATATTGAAATGTGGAAAATTCCTAAATGAGGAAAGTGATATAAATGTTGATTTCCTGACACTTTTATTGTTTTTCCCTAGTTAATTATTGTTTTTCTATATATAAAAAAGAATGAATGGAGAAATATTGTCTTTTGTGGCAACGTTGTGAATACAATTTTCTGTTGTAACAATGGCATAGGTAAAATTGAAATAAGAAATTTAATGTGATATGTATTTATATGCTACCTGGATTTCTTAAATAAGAAAACAAGTATTAAATAAAAATGCAGGTGTACATTAGCACCAATGTTGAACCGTGATGCTATTGTGAAACAAGTTTCTATATAATAAAAGTTCGATAAAACTCTTCTTGTCCAAGAAGTACAAAAAACTAGTCCAATGTTCGGTAAATAGTTTTTCAAACGGATACGTCATGTACATTCTTTATTTTAATAAATGTTTTGGAAATAAAGATGATAGTTCTGTTAGTAATGGTAAAATTAATAGGAAAGGCTATTCACAAATTAAATGAAATGCGAAGTTCTTTGTCGCTTACAATTAAATGTGTAAACAGTTTTTGTATTGTAGTCGTTTGTAGATATGTTCATTATTTACAAATATTGCGTTTTGTTTTTCGTTGTGTTGGCTACTTCCAAGTACTTTGTCTTTTTCACCTATGTGATTTGTCTCTATCAACCAACCCATTATATAGTTTGATTTATTTTTGTTTTAGAGCGAAAAGAAAGATAGATAGTGATTTCTTTATTCTTTTCTGTTAAATTTGTTAACTTAGAGGAGCTGGTCAAACCCTTTCCAATTGGTTTGCTCATTAATTATATTTTGTGGCCCTCAAAAATGTCTTTAACTTTATAACTAGACATTTATTTGATTCTCGTAAAAAGTCAAAAACTTTATTATCATTGGTTTTATTTACTGTTGGAATTCTTTATCATTTACTTAACACCTGTGTAAATGCTTGACGTTCTGCGGATAATGCCACAATTTCAATAATATTTTGAACAGAAGTAATAGAGATTAACCCTTTTTTGTTCGAATGTTGTGAATTAAGTTCTTTGTTGTGACAAATCGCATAGGAACAATTAAAATAAGTTATTTGTAATGATGAGTAATTATTATCATATACAGGGATTCCTCAAGACATCAGAACAAGTAATCAGGCGGAAATTAACATTTAATTTAATGCCACTGTTGTTTCACCACCCTTTGGTGTACCTTAGCACATCACTCTATTGTGATAAAAGATTTTGTATAATACATGTTCGACGAATTTCTTTGTGTCTAAGAAGTAGAAAAAACTATTCCAATGTTAGATAAAAAGTTTTTTAAACGGATACTTTATTTTTATAAATATTTTAGAAATAAAGATTAGAGTTCTGTATGTTATGATAATATAACTAAGAATGGCTATTCACAAAATTAAATGATTTTTTGTTTTAGGAGGAACAAAAGATGATTATGGTAAGCGATTTCTTTATTCTTTTCTGTTGAATTGTTAACTTAGAGGAGCTGATCTAACCCTGACAAATCGGTGTGCATATTAATAAAATTTTGTGGCTTTCCAAAAGGACTTAAACATTACAACTGCACATTGTTTTGATTCTCGTAAAAAGTCAAAAACTTTATTTACATTGGTTTCATTACAATTGGAATTCTTTATCATTTACTAAACACATTGTTTTAAAGCTTGACGTTCTGCAGATAATGCCACAATGTCAATAATTGTTTGAACAGAATTAATAGAAATTAACCCTTTTTTGTTCCAATGTTATTAATTAAGTTCTTTGTCGTGAGAAATCACATAAGAACAATTGAAATAAGTTATTTGTAATGATGAGTAATTATTATCATATCCAGGGATTTCGTCAGAACAAGGAATAAGGCAAAAATAAACATTTATTTTAGTGCCAGTATTGTATCATCATCCTTTGGTGTAAGATGATTCTAATTGTACTTGTATTTAGTGAAAATAAAGAAACGAACTTGTGTGATGGTAGATAATTAATTTGAATAGCTATTTACAAATTAAATGAAATGCAAAGTGTTTTGTCGCTTACAATTAAATGTGTGAACAGTTTTTGTATAATAGTAGTTTGTAGATATGTTTATCATTTACCAATATTGCTTTTCGTTTTCGTTGTGTTGGTTATTGCCAAATACTTTTGTGACTTTTATTTTTGTTCTATATTAATCAATCCATTATATAATTTGATTGTGTTATGTTTATGAAGAACAAAGACTGTTGACGGTAAGCGTATTCTTTACGTTTACTTTTAGATTTTTAACTTAAAGGAGCTGACATAATCCTAAGAATACGATTATACTTTTCCGTTAATTTCTTAACGTAGAGGAGCTGATCTAACCCTGACTTATCGATAAAGTTTATTAAATACGTTTTGTGGCCCTCCAAAATGTCCTAAACATAATAATTTGACATTTATTTGATTCTCGTCAATAGTCAAATATTTGACCATTATTGGTGTTATTTATTGTTCGAATTCTTTATGTACTAATATTTATAATGTTTTCACAACTCTCGTGTTGCGGATGAGGTCATAATATGAATAATATTTTGAATAGAAAGAATGGAAATAAACTCTTCTTTGTACCGATGTTGTGAATTAAGTTCTCTGTTGTGAAAAAGCGCATAGGAACAATTGAAATTTATAATGATGAGCATTTAGTACGCTTTCGAAGGATTTCCCAAGTCTTCAGAACAAGTAATCAGACACAGATGCAAAAATGCACGTTTATTTTAGTGCCAGTGTTGTATCACCACCCTATGGTATAATATGATTCTGAATCATAGGGGTTCATTTGAACTTGTATTTTGTATAAAGATAAAACTAGTTTGATTTTAGATAACTAATTTAACAAACCGATTTTTCATGTACATACTTCATTCATTTTATAAATATTTTCCCATACTAAATTGTACATACTTCATTCATTTTATAAATATTTTCCTTTACTAAATTGTACATACTTCATTCATTTTATAAATATTTTCCTTTACTAAATTATACATACTTCATTCATTTTATAAATATTTTACTATATTAAATTTGTTGGTTGACTGTTAGTTTTGTCGCTTGCTATAAAATATGAAAACAGATTTTGTATTATAATTTTTTGAAGATGTGTTCTTCGTATACAAATATTGCGTTTTGTATTTCCTTGTTTTGGCTTTTGCCAAGTACTTTTTTGTCACTTATGTTTTTCTTCTATATTAAGCAATCCGTTATATAATATCCTTGTGTTATATTTTAGACAAGACAAAGATTGTCGGTGGTAAGCGTTTTCTTTATGCTTTGCTTTTAAATTTTTAAGTTGGAAGAGCTGACCTAATCATGACAAAACGGTTAGCTCATTATTGTTTTTGTGTCTTTCCTTGAGAATGTAGATAAACAAAATTACTAGATATTTATTAAACACTTGTTAAAATTCAAGAATTTTATGATTGTTGATTTTATCATGATCTTGCATTTTTTATCATTTACATAACATTTTTCCATGTTCGTGATGTTTTGCCTTTCACCAGTTGTCAGGTTTAGTTTCCAAATTTTCTGTGTAAATCCAAATATTGAAATGTGGAAAATTTCTATATATAAAAAAGAATGAATGGAGAAATATTGTCTTTTGCGGCAACGTTGTGAATACAGTTTTCTGTAGTATCAATCGCTTAGGTACAATTGAAATAAGTAATTTAATGTGATATGTATTTATATGCTACCTGGATTTCTTAAATAAAAAACAAGTACTCATTAAAACTGCAGGTGTACATTAGAACCAATGTTGAACCATTATTCTATTGTGAAACAAGTTTCTATATAATAAATGTTCGATAAAGCTCTTCTTGTCCAAGAAGAAGAAAAAACTAGTCCAATGTTCGGTAAATAGTTTTTCAAACGGATACGTCATGTATATACTTTATTTTAATAAATATTTTGGAAATAAAGATGATAGTTCTGTTAGTAATGATAAAATTACTAGGAAAGGCTATTCACAAATCGAATGAAATGCGAAGTTCTTTGTCGCTTACAATTAAATGTGTAAACAGTTTTTGTATTGTAGTCGTTTGTAGATATGTTCATTATTTACAAATATTGCGTTTTGTTTTTCGTTGTGTTGGCTACTACCAAGTACTTTGTCTTTTTCACCTATGTGATTTGTGTCTATCAACCAACCCATTATATAGTTTGATTTATTTTTGTTTTAGAGCGAAAAAAAATGATAGTAAGCGATTTCTTTATTCTTTTCTGTTAAATTTGTTAACTTAGAGGAGCTGATCTAACCCTTTCCAATTGGTTTGCTCATTAATTATATTTTGTGGCCCTCAAAAATGTCTTTAACTTTATAACTAGACTTTATTTGATTCTCGTAAAAAGTCGAAAACTTTATTATCATTGGTTTTATTTACTGTTGGAATTCTTTATCATTTACTTAACACCTGTTTAAATGCTTGATGTTCTGCGGATAATGCCACAATTTCAATAATATTTTGAACAGAAGTAATAGAGATTAACCCCTTTTTTGTTCAAATGTTGTGAATTAAGTACTTTGTTGTGACAAATAGCATAGGAACAATTAAAATAAGTTATTTGTAATGATGAGTAATTATTATCATATACAGGGATTCCTCAAGACATCAGAACAAGTAATCAGGCGGAAATGAAAATTTAATTTAATGCCACTGTTGTTTCACTACCCTTTGGTGTCCGTGTACCTTAGCACCTTAAGACATCACTCTATTGTGATAAAAGATTTTGTATAATACATGTTCGATGAATTTCTTTGTGTCCAAAAAGTAGAAAAAACTATTCCAATGTTAGATAAATAGTTTTTTAAACAGACACGTCATGTACATACTTTATTCTTATAAATATTTTGGAAATAAAGATTAGAGTTCTGTATGTTATGATAATAAAACTAGGAATGACTATTCACTAAATTAAATGATTTTTGTTTTAGGAGGAACAAAAGAAGACTATGGTAAGCGATTTCTTTATTCTTTTGTGTTAAATTGTTAATTAGAGGAGCTGATCTAACCTCGATAAATCTGTTTTCATTATTTATCAAATTTTGTGGCCTACCAAAATGTCTTATACATTATATCTGGACATTTATTTGATTCTCGTAAAAAGTCAAAAACTTTATTAACATTGGTTTCATTTACAATTGGAATTCTTTATCATTTACTAAACACTTGTTTTAAAGCTTGACGTTCTGCGGATAATGCCACAATCTCAATAATTATTTAAACAGAATTAATAGAAATTAACCCTTTTTGTTCCAATGTTATGAATTAAGTTCTTTGTCGTGAGAAATCGCATAGGAACAATTGAAATAAGTAATTTGCAATGATGAGTAATTATTATCATATCCAGGGATTTCGTCAGAACAAGGAGTAAGGCAAAAATAAACATTTATTTTAGAGCCAGTATTGTATTATCACCCTTTGGTGTAAGATGATTCTAATTGTACTTGTATTTTGTGAAATAAAAGAAACGAACTTGTGTGATGGTAGATAATTAATTTGAATAGCTATTTACAAAGTAAATAAAATGCAAAATGCTTCGTCGCTTACAATTAAATGTGAAAACAGTTTTTGTATAATAGTAGTTTGTAGATATGTTTATCATTTACCAATATTGCGTTTCGTTGTGTTGGTTATTGCCAAGTACTTTTGTCACTTTTATTTTTCTTTTATATCATCAATCCATTATATAATTTAATTGTGTTATGTGTATGAGGAACAAAGACTGTTGACGGTAAGCGTATTCTTTACGTTTACCTTTAGATTTTTAACTTAAAGGAGCTAATATAATCCTAAGAAAAAGATTATACTTTTCTGTTAATTTCTTAAATAGAGGAGCTGATCTACCCTAACTAATCGATAAAGTTTATTAAATACGTTTTGTTGCCCTCCAAAATGTCCTAAACATAATTATTTGACATTTATTTGATTCTCGTCAAAAGTCAAATATTTCATTATCATTGGTGTTATTTATTGTTCGAATTCTTTATTATTTACTAATATTTTTAATGTTTTCACAACTCTCGTGTTGCGGATTTGTCCATAATGTGAATAATATTTTGAATAGAAAGAATGGAAATAAACTCTTCTTTGTACCGATGTTGTGAATCAAGTTCTCTGTTGTGAAAAATCACATAGGAACAATTGAAATTGATAATGATAAGCATTAAGTATGTTTTCAAAGGAATTCCCAAGTATTTAGAACAAGTAATCAGACACAAATGCAAAACTGCACGTTTGTTTTAGCACCAGTGTTGTATCACCACCCTATCGTGTAATATATTTCTGAATCATACGGGTTCAATTGAACTTGTATTTTGTATAAAGATAAAACTAGTTTGATTTTAGATAACTAATTTAACAAACTGATTCTTCATGTACATACTTCATTCATTTTATAAATATTTTCCTATACTAAATTGTACATACTTCATTCATTTTATAAATATTTTCCTATATTAAATTTGTTGGTTGACTGTTAGTTTTGTCGCTTGCTATTAAATATGAAAACAGATTTTGTATTATAGTTTTTTGAAGATGTGTTCTTCGTATACAAATATTGCGTTTTGTATTTCCTTGTTTTGGCTTTTGCCAAGTACTTTTTTGTCACTAATGTTTTCTTCTATATTAAGCAATCCATTATATAATATCCTTGTGTTATATGTTAGAAATGACAAGGATTTTTGGCGGTAAGCGTTTTCTTTATGCTCTGCTTTTAAATTTTTAAGTTAGAGGAGCTGACCTAATCATGACAAAACGGTTAGCTCATTATTGTATTTCTGTGTCTTTTCTTGAGAATGTAGATAAACAAAATTACTAGATATTTATTAAACACTTGTTAAAATTCAAGAATTTTATGATTGTTGATTTTATTATGATCTTGCATTTTTTATCATTTACATAATATTTTTCCTTGTTCGTGATGTTTTGCCTTTCACCAGTTGTCAGGTTTAGTTTCCAAATTTTCTGTGTAATTCCAAATATTGAAATGTGGAAAATTTTTCCATAGTTAATTATTGTTTTCCTATATATAAAAAAGAATGAATGGAGAAATATTGTCTTTTGTGGCAACGTTGTGAATACAGTTTTCTGTTGTAACAATCGCTTAGGTACAATTGAAATAAGTAATTTAATGTGATATGTATTTATATTCTACCTGGATTTCTTAAATAAAAAACAAGTACTCATTAAAAATGCAGGTGTATATTAGAATCAATGTTGAATCATGACTCTATTGAAAAACAAGATTCTATATAATACATGTTTGATAAATCTCTTCTTTTCCAAGAACTAGAAAAAACTAGTGAAATGTAAGGTAGTTTTTTTTCAAACCGACACGTTATGTACATACTTTATTTTTATAAATATTTTGGAAATAAAGATTATAGTTTTGTTAGTAATGGTAATATAACTAGGAATGGCTATTCACAAATTATATCAAATGCGAAGATCTTTGTCGCTTACAAATAAATTTGTAAACAGTTTTTGTATTATAGTCGTTTGTAGATATGTTCATTATTTACAAATATTGCGTTTTGTTTTTCTTTGTGTTGGTTACTGCCAAGTACTTCGTCTTTTTCACCCATGTGATTTGTCAATATAAACTAACCTATTAAATAATTTAATTGATTTGTGTTTTAGGACGAACAAAAGAAGATGATGGTAAGCGATTTCTTTATTCTTTTCTGTTGAATTGTTAACTTAGAAGAGCTGATCTAATCCTGATAAATCGGTTTGCTTATTAATCATATTTTGTGGCCCTCCAAAATGTCTTAAACATTATATCTGGACATTGATTTCATTCTCGTAAAAAGTAAAAAAAAACTTTATTATCATTGGTTTTATTTACAATTGGAATTCTTTGTCATTTACTAAACACTTGTTGAAATGTTCGACGTTCTGCGAATAATGGCACAATTTCAATAATGTTTTGAACAGAAGTAATATAAATTAACCTTTTTTGTTTCAATGATGTGAATTAAGTTCTCTGTGTGCAAATAAATACACAAGACGGAATCGCATCTTAAAGCATCTTTAAACCGAGCTTAAAGATGCTTAAAGATGCGCGTAAAGATGCTTAAAGATGGCTTAAAGGTGAATTAAAGACACTGCGATCTTTAAGCCATCTTTAAGCCTGGCTTAAAGACGGCTTAATGGCACTGAAATTTTAAGATCCTTTACAACATTTTGCTTAAAGATGGCTTGAAGATGGTAGCAAATGATATTTAAAAATAAATAAAAAGACTACATTTTAAAAATGAAAAATATAAATAATTAAACGATAAAAATTAAGTTGAAATAAAAAAGAAACAAACAAACAAACAAACAAATAAATAAATAAATAAAAATAAATAAATAAATAAATAAATAAATAAATAAATAAATAAATAAATAAAAAATCGGATTGGGAATAAAATCAAACACTGACATACATTTAAACATGGCACAATACAGGTAAGTAACTTGTAACAGATTATACAAATCACAGAAAAGAAAATGAATCTGGTTTGATATGCAAGTAGATAGTTTATAAGTGATTTGTTTGACTCGGCAAAATACAATTTTACTGTTAAACATCATATACATTTATTGAAGTCAATAAATAATTAGAAATAAATTAAAATTTAAAAAAATCCAATTCAATAATACATAATTCAATTTAAAAATAAATAAATAAATAAATAGATCAATAAAGGATGGGTACTTAAATGAATAGATGTATCGATGGATAGATAAATCGATATAGAAAGAAAGAAAGAAAAATGGAAAAAGAAAAGAATTGGTGGGTGTTTGAATAGAAAAAAAAATAAATGATTAAATAAATAAATAAATAAATAAACAAATTAATTAATTAATTAATCCATTCATTCATTCTTTAAAGATGGATAAATAATTAAATAAATTTAAAGGATGGATGGATGGTTCATTGCATGCGTGGATGGATAAATGGATAGATAAAAAATAAATAAATTAGTTAATAAAGGATGGATAGTTAAATGGATGGATGGAATAAAGAAAGAGAGGAAAAAAGGAGAGAAGAAAAGAATGGATGGTTGATTGAATAAATATATGAATAAGTAATTTAATGAAATAAATAAAAGACGAATAAATCGTTAAATAAATATATAACGGATGGATGGATGGCTGAAGGCATGGATGGATGAATGGATGGATAGATAAATAAATAAATAAATAAATAACTGATAGTCGGCGAATTGATGGATGGACGAATAAATCATTAAAGAAAAGAGAAAGAAATAAAATAAAGAAAAAATGAGAGAAAGAAGGAAAGAAAAGAATAGATGGTTGGTTTAATAAATAAATAAATAAATAAATAAATAAATAAATAAATAAATAAATAAATTAATAAATTAATCAATTAAATGAATAAACAAATAAAGGAAGCAACGACATGTCGTTGGATTTAGTAAATTAATAATTTATTTAGATAAATACAGGATGCATAAATGATTAAATAAATACATAACGATGGATGGATGGATGGTTGAATGGACGGATGGATACATAAATAAATAAATAAATGAATAAATAAATTGAATGGATGGTTCGATAAATAAATAATGACATAAATAATGAAATGATAGATGGATATATGAATGAATAAATGATCACAAACGTTATATATCTAGCCGAAGTATTTGTTAATTCTGTGCCAGAAGTACTGAAGTATTAATTGATTAACATATAGGACTGAAGATGATAGGTGTAATGTACCTTGTAAAGATCGGTATTATGTGATTTGTTTGATGGCATAACTTTTAAGTGTATTATTCATGGATGATTGATTCTCAAACTTTTTATAAATCTACAGTTTCTCTCGAAAACAAAATACTTCAAGTAAATTCCTAATACAATCAATTAAAAATGAATGGCCCGTTATTTTGAACCTAAATACATGGCCATAAAAGGTTTTATTTTTAAATTTGAATAATATTTAACACAGAAATGGTAATTCTTTCTCGATAATCAGTCCAAGCAATTGTGTACATAACACTTTTTTTTTAAATTTAAGACATTAAAAATTCAAAATAAATATTAAAAAAAAAAACATAAGAATAAAAGGAGTAAAAATGCACGACAAGACTGTAAACGCTACATAAATACCCTTCATTTCAACATGTTCAACATACGTCTTTTACCATTTCAATTTCTTATATTGGAAATTGATAACTTGAAGCGGGTAGGGTGAAAATAAGGATCATGATTAAACCGGGCTGAAACTTGTTGTTTGAAATCTGCATTGAAAGATTCAGGCCCGTTATTTGTGATTATTTTTATTTAACAATCGCTTATACATATAAATTTGATAATAATTCGAGGACACTTTTTTACACATACAAATATCAATTTATAGCTTATAAGCTATTTATAAATATTATTTCTCTTTACTGCTGTTTCTTTATATTTCAGTATCCCATTATACAGATCTCTCTCTCTCTCTCTCTCTCTCTCTCTCTCTCTCTCTCTCTCTCTCTCTCTCTCTCTCTCTCTCTCTCTCTCTTTTTACGCCAAGGATTCTCTGTCTGTACAAGATTTAAATCCCATTGCATCGATGTTATATTATAAATTTATGAATTTTCTAAATGAAATATCACAAAGATTATATTATGACGACATTAAAAATGTTTGAAAATATTTGTCAGCTTGCGTGCCGCTTGTCGGTGGTTTTCTATGAGCATTTCAGTTTCTTCGATCCCTGTTATAACCCCCCGAGAGAAGTGTAGAAACTTATAATTTGACAGGGCATAACCCTCTCTCTCTCTCTCTCTCTCTCTCTCTCTCTCTCTCTCTCTCTCTCTCTCTCCGTAAAAGCTATCCCTGATTAATTCACAATCTTTGCTCTCATGAAACATCGAGTTTATTTTGCTTCATTCGTTCTTTTTTCTTCCTTATTAGAGAAAGAGATAGGTTATTCAATATATCTTTATCTATTTGATTAATATTTTTATTTGTCTTGAAATGTATCTGTGTATCCAATATTATTATTCATTTCAATTAAAAACTAAATTAGAATTTTTCAATTATAAACAAATTCAATTTACAAAATAGTCTCAAAAACTGTTTTCTGTATCAAAAATGAATAAAACAATTTTAATATCAGAAGTGTACTAGATAAGATTCTACAAATGCATATTTATGTCTAAAAATAACTATTTGTTGAATTTACAATCTAACTAACTGATTTTGCCAGTCAGATAAATAAGTATATTACAGGTGAGGTTTGACATTCTTGTCTTCCTTTGATATATGAATGATTTATTTTTCTTTAGAATAAAAGATTGATTAATTTACACCATAAAATTAGTAAAAATTATCATAATATATAAAATGAAATATTAAAAATGGAGTAAAGCTACAAAAACTTGTATATTTTCTATTCAAAATTTGCGGTTTTTAAGAAATGGTCACATGATCACATTTCCTTAGGTTTATATAAATAATTTGTCCCTGTATATACACCCTACCCCGTGGCCTAATGGATAAGGAAGCAGTGCCTGGCAATCAAATGATGGTGAGTTCCAGCCCCGCTCAGGACAAGTGATAGGTAAGATGTAATACATTGAGTTATGATATAATGCGATGTTATTTATATAGATAATGATGACAAAATATAAATATATATAAATAAATAATTAATGAAAAATAATTATATAAATAAATAAGGAAAACAATTTTACATGTTAAAAAAATGTACAGGAAAGTAAATGAAATATGAATATAAACATTTTGTATAATTTTATTAAAATAAAAAAATGTTTTTCTTTTTTTTTTTTTAAAAAAAAAAAATAATAAAAACATTTGAAAATATATACGGGAAAGTAAATAAAATATGAATTATAAACGTTTTGAACATTTTGTATAATTTTTAAAATGAAAAAAATATTTTTTTATAAATAAAAACAAATATTTTTTTATTTACTTCTTAAATAAATAAGTAATTAATTAAGCAATAAATATTCGTTTCTACAAAAAATAATTTATCCGTGCTTAAAAATGGCTTAAAGATGGCTGAAAGATGGCTTAAAATTTCAGTGCCATTAAGCGATCTTTAAGCCAAGCTTAAAGATGGCTTAAAGACATATTTCAGCAACTTAAAGATAGCTTAAAGATGGCTTAAAGACATATTTAAGCCATCTTTAAGCCACCTTTAAGCTAGCTTCAAGATGATATTTCGTCTTGTGATAGGAACAATAGTAATAAGCACTTTGTAATGATGAGTAATAAGTGTGCTATCCAGGGATTCTCCAAAACTTCGAATAGTTAATCAGGCAAAAATGCACGGTTATTTTAGCGCCAGAGTTGTTTAAACACCCAATGGTGTAACATTATTTTGAATTAAGGAAATTCGACGGAAATTGTATTTTGTGAAATCACAGAAAAACAAATTGATTGATATAAAATATTAACAAACCGATTCTTCATGCACATACTGCATTTCATAAATATTTCTCTATATTCAAATTTGTTGGTTAACTGTTAGCTTTGTAGCCTACAATTAAATGTGTAAACAGTTTTTTTATTATAGTCAATTAAAGATGTGTTCGTCATTTTAAATTCTGGCGTTTTGTTTTTCATTATGTTGGCTATGGCCAGGTTCTTTATTTTTGTCACTTATGTTTTCATTCTTTATTAAGCAATCAATTTTTTAATATTAGTGTTATGTTTCAAGAAAAACAAAGACGGTTGTTGGTAAGCGTTTTCTTTATGCTTTACTAAATTTTTAACTGAAGGAGCTGACCTAATCTTGTCAAAACGGTTATCTAATTTATTATGTGTAGGTTTTATCCTTTAAACCGTAAACAATCAACGTTACTAAATTCTGTGTAAATACATGTTATAATTCAGAAATGTTATGATCAATGATTGTATTATGTATTGCATTACATTTTCATAACATTTTTCCATGTTCGTCATGTTTTGCATTTCAAAAGTTGCCTAGTTTAGTTTCCAAATTTTTTGTGTAAATTCAAATATTAAAATGTTAAAAATTTCATTATAAAAAGGTAACATAAATGATTTTTTTAACCTTTTAATTGTTTTCCTGTACTTGTACCTTAGCATCAATGTTGAATCATCATTCTATTGTGATGCAACATTCTGTATACTACATGTTCGACAAATCTCTTCTTGTCCAAGAAGTAGAAAAAACAAGTCCAATGTTAGATATTATATAACAAATACCTGCTAAATTTTGATGTGCCATAAGTGCACATTTCGGAATATCATTCCTAATCAGTGACACTAGGGGCCAAAAGTTTGATAGATAAAAAAAACATACGCCAAACAGTTGAAGAATAATGAATCTGAAGTTCCGAAATTATATATAAATCCAAATCCAGTTAATGAAAGCTTTGCATGAGGGAACAGACCTTAGTTTAAAAAATAAATTAGAGAAATTAGACGGCTGAAAATTTTACTAAATTTTCTGACAGCAAAAAGTCCTGCCTACTAAGTTATGGATACCCTCGTGGAGTTTTATTCCACCAGCAGAGGTACTCGGTCAGGGGTAGTAGATATATAACAAATACCTGCTAAATTTTGCAATGCCATATGTGCACAATTCGGAAATTCAATCCTCATCAGTGACACAAGTTTTTCAAACCGAAACGTTATTTACATACTTTATTGTTATAAATATTTTGAAAATAAAGATTATCGTTCTGTTAGTTATGGTATTATAAATAGGAATGGCTATTCACAAAAATAAATGAAATTTGAAGATCTTTGTCGCTTACAAATAAATGAGTAAACAGTTTGTGTATTGTAGTCGTTTGTAGATATGTTCATTATTTACAAATACATTGTATTGCGTTTTGTTTTTCTTTGTGTTTCGTCTTTTTCACCCATGTGATTTGTCAATATATACTAACTTATTAAATAATTTAATTGATTTGTGTTTAGGACGAACAAAAGAAGATGATGGTAAGCGATTTCTTTATTCTTTTCTGTTAACTAAGAGGAGCTGATCAAACCCTGATAAATCGGTGTGTTTATTAATCATATTTTGTGGCCCTCCAAAATGTCTTAAACATTATATCTGGACATTTATTTGATTCTCGTATAAAGTAAAAAACTTTATTATCATTGGTTTTATTTACAATTGGAATTCTTTATCATTTACTAAACACTTGTTATAAAGCTTGACGTTCAGCGGATAATGCCACCATTTCCATTATGTTTTGAACAGAAGTAATAGAAATTAACCCTTTTTTGTTCCAATGTTATGAATTAAGTTCTTTGTCGTGAGAAATCGCATAGGAACAATTGAAATAAGTAATTTGTAATGATGAGTAATTATTGTCATATCCAGGGATTTCGTCAGAACAAGGAATAAGGCAAAAATAAACATTTATTTTAGTGTCAGTATTGTATCATCACCCTTTGGTGTAAGATGATTCTAATTGTACTTGTATTTAGTGAAAATAAAGAAACGAACTTGTGTGATGGTAGATAATTAATTTGAATAGCTATTTACAAATTAAATGAAATGCGAAGTGCTTTGTCGCTTACAATTAAATGTGAAAACAGTTTTTGTATAATAGTAGTTTGTAGATATGTTTATCATTTACCAATAGTGCTTTTTGTTTTCGATGTTTTGGTTATTGCCAAGTACTTTTGTCACTTTTATTTTTGTTCTATATTAATCAATCCATTATATAATTTAATTGTGTTATGTTTATGAAGAACAAAGACTGTTGACGGTAAGCGTATTCTTTACGTTTACTTTTAGATTTTTAACTAAAAGGAGCTGACATAATCCTAAGAATACGATTATACTTTTCCGTTAATTTCTTAACGTAGAGGAGCTGATCTAACCCTGACTTATCGATAAAGTTTATTAAAGACGTTTCGTGGCCCTCCAAAATGTCCTAAACATAATAATTTGACATTTATTTGATTCTCGTCAATAGTCAAATATTTGACCATTATTGGTGTTATTTATTGTTCGAATTCTTTATGTACTAATATTTGTAATGTTTTCACGACTCTCGTGTTGCGGATGAGGTCATAATTTGAATAATATTTTGAATAGAAAGAATGGAAATAAACTCTTCTTTGTACCGATGTTGTGAATTAAGTTCTCTGTAGTGAAAAATCGCATAGAAACAATTGAAATTTATAATGATGAGCATTTAGTATGTTTTCGAAGGATTTCCCAAGTCTTCAGAACAAGTAATCAGAAACAAATGCAAAAATGCACGTTTATTTTAGCGCCAGTGTTGTATCACCACCCTATTGTGTAATATGATTCTGAAACATAGAGGTTCAATTGAACTTGTATTTTGTATAAAGATAAAACTAGTTTGATTTTAGATAACTAATTTAACAAACTGATTCATCATGTACATACTTCATTCATTTTATAAATATTTTCCTATACTAAATTGTACATACTTCATTCATTTTATAAATATTTTCCTATACTAAATTGTACATACTTCATTCATTTTATAGATATTTTCCTATACTAAATTGTACATACTTCATTCATTTTATAAATATTTTCCTATACTAAATTTGTTGGTTGACTGTTAGTTTTGTCGCTTGCAATTAAACATGAAAACAGATTTTGTATTTTAGTTTTTTGAAGATGTGTTATTCATATATAAATATTGCGTTTTGTATTTCCTTCTTTTGGCTTTGCGAAGTATTTTTTTGTCACTTATGTTTTTCTTGTATATTTAGCCATCCATTATATAATATCGTTGTGTTATATTTTAGACAAGACAAAGAATTACGGCGGTCAGCGTTTTCTTTATGCTTTGCTTTTAATTTTTTAAGTTAGACGAGCTGACCTAATCATGACAAAACGGTTAGCTCATTATTGTTTTTTTGTGTCTTCCATGAGAATGTAGATAAACAAAATTACTAGATATTTGTTAAACACTTGTTAAAATTCAAGAATTTTATGATTGTTGATTTTATCATGATCTTGCATTTTTTATCATTTACATAACATTTTTCCATGTTCGTGATGTTTTGTCTTTCACCTGTTGTCAGGTTTAGTTTCCAAATTTTCTGTGTAAATCCAAATATTGAAATGTGGAAAATTTCTAAATGAGGAAGGTAATGTAATTGTTTATTTCCTGACACTTTTATTGTTTTTCCCTAGTTAATTATTGTTTTCCTATATATAAAAAAGAATGAATGGAGAAATATTGTCTTTTGTGGCAACGTTGTGAATACAATTTTGTGTAGTACAATCGCTTACGTACATTAAAATAAGAAATTTAATGTGACATGTATTTATATGCTACCTGGATTTCTCAAATAAAAAACAAGTACTCATTAAAAATGCAGGTGTATATTAGAATCAATGTTGAATCATCACTCTATTTAAAAACAAGATTCTATATAATACATATCAGATCTTTGTCGCTTAGAAATAAATGTGTAAACAGTTTTTGTATCGTAGTCGTTTGTAGATATGTTTATTATTTACAAATATTGGGTTTCGTTCTTCTTTGTGTTCTGCCAAGTACTTCGTCTTTTTCACCCATGTGATTTGTCAATATAACCTAATCTATTAAATAATTTTATTGATTTGTGTTTTAGGACGAACAAAAGAAGATGATGGTAAGCGATTTCTTTATTCTTTTCTGTTGAATTTTTAACTTAGAGGAGCTGATCTAACCCTGACAAATCGGTGTGCATATTAATAAAATTTTGTGGCTTTCCAAAAGGACTTAAACATTACAACTGCACATTGTTTTGATTCTCGTAAAAAGTCAAAATCTTTATTATCATTGGTTTTATTTACTGTTGAAATTCATTTTGATTTACACTTGTTTAAATGCTTGACGTTCTTTGGATAATTGCAAAATTTCAATATTGTATTAAGCAGAAGCGATAGAGAATAAACCTTTTTTAAGTTCTCTGTTTTGACTAATTGCATAGAAACAATAGTAAAAAGCACTTTGTAATGATGAGTAGTAGGGGTTCTCTCCAGGGAAATTTACTCTTCTGTGTACCGATGTCGTGAATCAAGTTCTCTGTTCTGACAAATCACAAAGAAACAAGTGAAATTGATAATGATGAGCATTAAGTATGCTTTCAAAGGATTTACTATGTCTTCAGAACATGTAATCAGACACAAATGCGAAAATGCACCATTGTTGTATCTCATTTACCAATACTGCGTTTCGTTGCCGTTGTGTTGGTAATTGCCAAGTACTTTGTTTTTTGTCACCTATATTTTTCTTCTATATTATGCAATCCTTTATATAATTTCATTGTGTTATGTTTATGAAGAACAATGATGATTGACGCTAAGCGTTTTCCTTACGTTTACTTTTAAAGTTTTATATTGTTCGATAAAACCTCTACTTTGTCAAATCAAGAAACAAAAATAGGCTTTTGTTAGACAAAGAGTTTTACAAACCGACACTTCATGTACACATAAAATGTTTTTAAAAATATAGTATTTTTATATCAATTTAACGGTTGCCTGCAACCAAACAAATGCCTTCTGGGTTGAAAAAGACGCGTACGTATGTATTTTGTTATTTCAGGCGTTTTGAGATATGTCCGTTATTTACAAATATTAGGTTTTTTTTCTGTGTTGGTTTTGCTGTTGCCATTTTCTTCGTTTTTTTTTTCAATTAGGATTTTCTTCTATATTTAAAAATTCGTTACAAGATTCCGTATCATACATGTTCTATAAAATTTCATATTCGTCTAATCAAGAAGAAAAAAAGGCTTTTTAAGACAAAGGTTTTACAAGCCGACATTTCATGTACTTACTTCACTTCTTATAAATCTATTATTTAAATTGGAATTATCGATTGTCTACAAGCATAAGGTTCATCTATCGCGTAAGTATTTTCTATAAAAGGCAATTTCAAATGCGTTTGTCATTGAAATATTTTACGTTTGCAAATTTTCCTTGAAAATTTAAATTTTGAACCTGTGCTTTGGGCAATTCCTAAATAAAATCGGAATATATTTGGGTTTGAAGCCGTTATTAGATTTTTTGTAGTTTGTTAGAGTTTTATGGTGACAATTTTCAAGGAACAATTGAATTATATATTTTTCAATGTGACATTTATTTAATATTCTACCGGATATTCCACATATGTTACAACAAGTAATCCGATAAAATTTACACGTGTATTATAGAAGCACCTCTATTGTGGTACACGATTCCGTATCATGTTCTATGAAATTTGTATTTCGTCATATCTTATAGAAATAAACCTTTTGTTAGATAAAGGTTTTAAAATCCGACACTTCATCTACTTACAACATTTTTTTTATTATTGTAGTATTTAAATTGGAATTATCAGTTGTTTGCAAAAATCAAGTTGACCTATCGCTAACAATAAAACATGGAAGTATTTTCTATAACAGGCGTTTCGAGCATGTTCGTAATTAAACTATTGCATTTCTCTCCCTCTCTCTCTCTCTCTCTCTCTCTCTCTCTCTCTCTCTCTCTCTCTCTCTCTCTTCTCTCTCTCTCTCTCTCTCTCTCTCTCTCTCTCTCTCTCTCTCTCTCTCTCTCTCTCTCTCTCCCTTCTTATTAGCGTTGGTTATTGCCAAGTTCTTCGTTTTGTCACATTTACTTTTTTAAACAATCTGTCATATAACATGCTTGTGCTATATTTTTTCGAGTGCACAAAAATAAAATAAAATAAAAATAAAAAAAACAGAGATGAAGGTAAGCGTTATTTGAAACGTTTTCTTTTTAAATTGTTGATTTTTAAAAGTTGTTTTTATCCTTACAACTAGGTTAGCTTATTTTAATTATGTTTTATCCTTTCAGACATTCTAAAACAACAAAGTTTTACATTTATTTGATTGCTAGTCAAAAGCCGGAGATCTTTGAATCAGTGGTCTGAGCATACTTTTGTATTCTTGATGATCAACTTACATTTTTTCGTTGCATTTTAAGTAGGATTATTATAAATGGCTGTCTTTGGTAGTAATGTTGTGTTTTCTGTTGTAACAAATCACTAGAAACAGTTGAAAGAATTATTAAATGTGGTGTGTATTTAATATTTAATATAAAGATTCCCTATGACGTCAGAAGAAGTAATCTGACAAATATACTCGTGTATTTTAGCGCCAATGTTGTATCACAACCTCTACGGTACTACAAGATTTCGTTCGTACGTGTTCGATAAAACCTCTACTTTGTCAAATCAAGAAACAAAAATGGCTATTGTTGGACAAAGAGTTTTACAAACCGACACTTCATGTACACACCAAATATTTTTAAAAATATAGTACTTTTATTGCAATTTACCGATTGCCTGCAACCAAACAAATGCCTTCTGGATTGAAAAAGACGCGTCAGTAAGTATTCTTTTTCTCTCAGGCGTTTTGAGATATGTCCATCATTTACAAATATTACGTTTTTTCTGTGTTGCTTTTGCTGTTGAAATTTTCTTCGTTTTTGTCACTTTGGGTTTTCTTCTATATTTAACAATTCGTTATATAACATCCATGTGTTATATATTTCAGAAAACAGTAAGAAGAAAGAAAGTAGTAAGCGTTTTCTTAAAACTTTTCTTTTAAATTGTTAATCAAACCCTTACAATTTGGTAGGCTCATTAAAATCCTTTTAGCCCCGCCCTCGAATATCCTTTAAATCAAAACTGAACATTAATTTAAATGCTCTTCAAATCTCGAATTTTTTTAATTAGTCGTCTTACAATGCGTTTGTGTTATTTGTCACCTTTGCAATTTTTTTTGTAAATTCAAATTTTCGACTGTGGTTTGATCAATTCCTAAATGAAGTCGGAAAATATTTGGTTCTTCTGAAGTTAATAGGGATTAAAGGTAGTTTTAATGTTTTTTTCTGTGGTGACAATTTGCAAGGAACGTTCGAAAAAAGTTTTTAAATGTGATTTTTATTTAATAAACTACAAGTGATTCAACATATCGTTACATCAAGTAATCCGATGAAATTTACACGTATGTTTTAGCGCCAATGATGTAACACCACCTTTATTGCGATACAAGATTCCGTATCGGAAATCTTTGAATCAGTGGTCTTAGCATACTTTTGTATTCTTGATCATTAACTTACCTTTTTATTCGTTGCATTTTGAATATGATAATTATAAATGACTGTCTGGTAATAATGTTGTGTTTTCTGTTGTATTAAATCACTAGAAACAGTTGAAAAAACTTATTAAATGTGGCGTGCATTTAATATTTAATATAGAGATTCCCTATGACGTCAGAAAAAGTAATCTGACAAATATTACTCGTGTATTTTAGCTACAATATTGTATCACAACCTCTACGGTACTACAAGATTTCGTTCATACGTGTTCGATAAAACCTCTATTTTGTCAAATCAAGAAAAAATGGCTTTTGTTAGACAAAGAGTTTTACAAACCGACACTTCATGTATACACCAAATGTTTTTAAAAATATTGTATTTTTATATAAATTCACCGATTGCCTGCAACCAAACAAATGCCTTCTGGATTGAAAAAGACGCGTACGTATGTATTTTGTTATTTCAGGCGTTTTGAGATATGTCCATCATTTACAAATATTACGTTTTTTTCTGTGCTGCTTTTGCTGTTGCCATTTTCTTTGTTTTTTTTCACTTAGGATTTTCTTCTATATTTAAAAATTCGTTATATAACATCCATGTGTTATATATTTCAGAGAACAGCAAGATGGCAGATGGTGGTAAGCGTTTTCTTAAAACTTTTTTTTTAGATTGCTTATTTTAAAAAGCTGAACCAACCCTTACAACTTGGTAGGCTCATTAAAATCCTTTAGCCCCTCCCTCGAATATCCTTAAAATCAAAACTAAACATTAATTTAAATGGTCGTCAAAACTCGGATTTTTTTTAATTGGTCGTCTTATAATGCGTTGGTATTAGTTTTCACTTTTGCATTTTTTTGTAAATTCAAATTTTCAACTGTGTCATAACAATAATCCGATAAAATTTACACGTGTATTTTAGAAGCACGTTTATTGTGATACAAGATTCCGTATCATGTTCTATGAAATTTGTATTTCGTCAAATCTAGTAGAAAAAACCTTTTGTTAGACAAAGGTTTTAAAATCTGACACTTCATGTACATACCAAATTATTTTTAATTTTTCTAGTATTTAAATTGGAATTATCGGTTGTCTACAAAAATCAAGTTTACCTATCGCTTACAATAAAACGTGGAAATATTTTCTATAACAGACAATTCTATTTTATTAAAAAATTATTTTTTCGAATCTTTTCGTTATTAAAATATTGCATCTCTCTCTCTCTCTCTCTCTCTCTCTCTCTCTCTCTCTCTCTCTCTCTCTCTCTCTCTCTCTCTCTCTCTCTCTCTCTCTCTCTCTCTCTCCCTGTTCTTATCAGCGTTGGTTATTTCCAGGTTTTTCGTTTTGTCACTTTTACTTCTTTATTAATCGATCTGTCATATAACACCCTTGTGCTATATTTTTCCGGATGCACAGAAAACAGAGATGGAGGTAAGCGTTATTTTAAACGTTTTCGTTTTAAATTGTTGATTTTTAAAAGTTGTTTTTATCCTTACAACTCGGTTAGCTTATTTTAATGATGTTTTTGCCTTTCAGAAATTCTAAAACAACAAAGTTGTACATTTATTTGATTGCTAGTCAAAAGCCGGAAATCTTTGAATCAGTGGTCTTAACATACGTTTGTATTCTTGATCATTAAACTTACCTTTTTATTCGTTGTAGTTTGAATAGGATTATTATAAATGGCTGTCTTGGTAATAATTTGTAACAAATCACTAGAAAAATTCGAAAAAAACTTATTAAATGTGTGTGAATTAATTGTTTATTTAGGGATTCCCTATTCCGTCAGTAATACAATATTTCATATAAAACGCGTTCAATAAAAGTAGTATTGCATCATATCAAGTTGAAGGAATAGGCTTATGTTAGACAAAGGGTTTTACATCTTACGTACACTTCACATTTTCTGAAAATAAATAATTTAATTGAAATTGATCAGTTTTCTGTAACCAAACAGATGGCATATTGCTTACAATAAACCGTGTAAAAAAATTTTTAACACAGGCGTTGTGAGATACGTTTATCAGTTACAAATATTTCGTTTCGTTTTTGCTTTGCGTTAGCTATTAGTCAAATCAAAAAGGAAAAATCGGCTTATTGTATACAAAGGATTTTACAAACCTTTTTATTTTTATTTTTACAAACCACTTCATATACATAACACATTTTTATAAATTTAATATTTGAATTGAAATTTATTCACTTACTGCAACCATATTGATGACCTATCGCTAACAATAAAACCTGTAATTATTTTTATCACATGCGTTTTTTAGACGTGTCCATCATTTTCAAATATTACGTATTAATTTTCTTTGACATTCGCTATTACGCTTATTGTCACTTATTCTTTTTTTCATTATTAAACAATTTTGTATATAACATATTTAAATATATATTTCAGCTGAAAGAAAAACCACCATTTGAAGTAGGCGTTTTCTTAATGTTTTATTTTGAATTGTTTATTTATAAAAGCTGATCAAACTTTTACCAATTTGTAAGCTTATACAAATTATGATCAAGGTCCTCCAGGAAATCCTTAAATAACAATACCAGACATTTATTTAAATGTTCGTCAAAAGTCAGAAATTTTTTAAAAAGTGTTCTTATCATGCATTTGTATTTTCGTTTTTCACGCATTTTTTTCGCTTGGCGTCTTTACAAAAACTTGTTTTTAGTTGGCAATTTTTCTTTGTAATTTCAACTATTGAGCTCTTTCCTGGGCATTTTCGAAAAGAAGACGTAGTAAATGTTGTTTTTCTGGCGATAGGATGGATTGTTCTGGTTAATTTGCGAAGATTTAATTTTTTCTTATATTTTAAATAGTGTATTTAAAAAGACACTGTTCTTTGTACCAATGTTCTGTTGTTTTTTCTAAATTGACAAATAACAATGAACAACTGAAATAAGTTTTTAAATGTGATATGTATTAAATATTCTTCCTGGCTATTCCCCTTGAAGTCACAAGTTATCCGAACAAAATTATACGTTTACTCTACTCCAATGTTGAATCATCACCTTTATAGTGGTGCAAGATTCGCGTCTCATTCGTGTTTGATAAAACTTGAATTTTGTAGACAAAATAGGCTTATGTTGGACTAAAGGTTTTTCAACTGACATTTCGAGTACGTACCACGTTTTTTTTTTTTATAAATATAGTATTCTATTTAAAATTTATCAGTTGTCTGCAACCATAGTGATGGCCTATTGCTTACAAAAATCAACAAAACAAAACGACAGCAGTATTTTTATATCAATCGTTTTTAGATGTGTCCATTATTTGCAAATATTGCGTTTTGTTTTTTCTTTGCGTTGACTGTTACCAAATATTTCGATTTTGTCACTCGTGCTTCAGAGAAAACAAAGAAATATGACGGAAAGCGTTTCTTTAATGCTTTAGTTTTATATTGTTGATTTTAAAAAAGCTGGTCATACCCTAACAACTGAATAAACTAATGAAAATTTTGTTGGATCATGCTTTTGTCTTATCCATCAATAACTTATATTCTCCGTATTTTTATGCTTTGCGTTTTTACAAATACGTGTTATTCGTTTGCAAATTTTCTTTGTAAATTCAAATATTATACTGTGCTAATGGGAATTCCTAGATGAAGACACAATACAGGTGTTTTTGTGTGGCACTTGAATGGATTGTTCCTGGTATATTTGCGAAGGATTCCACATTTTTCTTATAGATTTCAAGAATGATTAGAAATAAACTGTCTTTGTACCAATGTTGTGTTGTTTATTTTGTTGTGACAAATAGCTAGGAACAATTGAAATAAGTTATTCAATTTGATTTGTAACTAGTATACTTCTTGAGGATTCCCAAAGACATCATAAAAAGATGAAAATGATATTATATCACTACCGTATAGTGATACGAGATCCTGTTTTATGCGTGTTTGATTAAACTTTTTTGAGTGAAATTTCGTAGGAAAACTAGTCCAAAGTTAGCGTTGTGTTGGCTATTGCAATACCTCGTTTTTATTTCTAATGTATTTCTCCTATATTATACAAACCGTTTTATGATATTTTGTGCTTCTTAGAGAAAACGACAATTGAAAGAACTTATTAAATGGGAAGTGTATTTCGTATCCTATTTAGGGATTTCCTATGACGTCAGAACAAGTAATTTGACAAATATTGCACGTGTATTTTTGCGCCAATGTTGTATCACAATTACATATATAGATACAACAAGTATTACGACAAAATTTTCACGTGTATTTTAGCGCCAATGGTGTATCACCACCTTTATTGTGATAGAAGATTCCGTTTCATACATGTTCTATAAAATTTCGTATTCTTCAAATGAAGAAGAAAAAAAATAGGCTTTTTAAGACAAAGGTTTTACAAACCGACACTTCATGTACTTAACACACTTTTTTGATAAATCTAGTATTTAAATTTGAATAAATAACATACTTGTGCTATATTTTCAGGAAGCAAAACAAAGAGAGATGGAGGTAAGCGTTATTTAAACGTTTTCTTTTTAAATTGTTGATTTTAAAAAGCTGATTAAATTCTTACAACTCGGATAGCTTATTTAAAAAATGTTTTGGCCATTCAGGTATTCTCAAACAACAAAGTGTTAAAATTATTTGATTGCTAGTCAAAAGCCCGAAGTCTTTTTATCAGTAGTCGTAGCATACTTTTGTATTCTTGATCATTAACTTACATTTTCTCGTTGTATTTTGATAGGATTGTTATAAATGGACTCTCTTTTGTACTAATGTTGTGTTTTCTGTTGTAACAAATCACTAGAATCAGTTGAAAAACTTACTAAATGTGGTGTGAATTAATTTTTTATTTAGCGATTCCCTATGACGTCAGAACAAGTAATCTGACAAATATTACACGTGTATTTTAGCGCCAATGTTGTATCACAACCTCTACGGTACTACAAGATTCGTTCATACGTGTTCGATAAAACGTGTATTTTGTCAAATCAAGAAACAAAAATAGGCTTTTGTTAGACAAAGAGTTTTACAAACCGACAATTCATGTACACACCAAATGTTTTTAAAAATATTGTATTTTTATATAAATTCACCGATTGCCTGCAACCAAACAAATGCCTTCTGGATTGAAAAAGACGCGTACGTATGTATTTTGTTATTTCAGGCGTTTTGAGATATGTCCATCATTTACAAATATTACGTTTTTTTCTGTGCTGCTTTTGCTGTTGCCATTTTCTTTGTTTTTTTTCACTTAGGATTTTCTTCTATATTTAAAAATTCGTTATATAACATCCATGTGTTATATATTTCAGAGAACAGCAAGATGGCAGATGGTGGTAAGCGTTTTCTTAAAACTTTTTTTTTAGATTGCTTATTTTAAAAAGCTGAACCAACCCTTACAACTTGGTAGGCTCATTAAAATCCTTTAGCCCCTCCCTCGAATATCCTTAAAATCAAAACTAAACATTAATTTAAATGGTCGTCAAAACTCGGATTTTTTTAATTGGTCGTCTTATAATGCGTTGGTATTAGTTTTCACTTTTGCATTTTTTTGTAAATTCAAATTTTCAACTGTGTCATAACAATAATCCGATAAAATTTACACGTGTATTTTAGAAGCACGTTTATTGTGAT
This sequence comes from Tegillarca granosa, assembly GCA_029721355.1. Classification (NCBI taxonomy): domain Eukaryota; kingdom Metazoa; phylum Mollusca; class Bivalvia; order Arcoida; family Arcidae; genus Tegillarca; species Tegillarca granosa. Next base: position 6,329,578 of record CM056602.1, on the reverse strand, counting down.
ACAAGATTCCGTATCATGTTCTATGAAATTTGTATTTCGTCAAATCTAGTAGAAAAAACCTTTTGTTAGACAAAGGTTTTAAAATCTGACACTTCATGTACATACCAAATTATTTTTAATTTTTCTAGTATTTAAATTGGAATTATCGGTTGTCTACAAAAATCAAGTTTACCTATCGCTTACAATAAAACGTGGAAATATTTTCTATAACAGACAATTCTATTTTATTAAAAAATTATTTTTTCGAATCTTTTCGTTATTAAAATATTGCATCTCTCTCTCTCTCTCTCTCTCTCTCTCTCTCTCTCTCTCTCTCTCTCTCTCTCTCTCTCTCTCTCTCTCTCTCTCTCTCCCTGTTCTTATCAGCGTTGGTTATTTCCAGGTTTTTCGTTTTGTCACTTTTACTTCTTTATTAATCGATCTGTCATATAACACCCTTGTGCTATATTTTTCCGGATGCACAGAAAACAGAGATGGAGGTAAGCGTTATTTTAAACGTTTTCGTTTTAAATTGTTGATTTTTAAAAGTTGTTTTTATCCTTACAACTCGGTTAGCTTATTTTAATGATGTTTTTGCCTTTCAGAAATTCTAAAACAACAAAGTTGTACATTTATTTGATTGCTAGTCAAAAGCCGGAAATCTTTGAATCAGTGGTCTTAACATACGTTTGTATTCTTGATCATTAACTTACCTTTTTATTCGTTGTAGTTTGAATAGGATTATTATAAATGGCTGTCTTGGTAATAATTTGTAACAAATCACTAGAAAAATTCGAAAAAAAACTTATTAAATGTGTGTGAATTAATTGTTTATTTAGGGATTCCCTATTCCGTCAGTAATACAATATTTCATATAAAACGCGTTCAATAAAAGTAGTATTGCATCATATCAAGTTGAAGGAATAGGCTTATGTTAGACAAAGGGTTTTACATCTTACGTACACTTCACATTTTCTGAAAATAAATAATTTAATTGAAATTGATCAGTTTTCTGTAACCAAACAGATGGCATATTGCTTACAATAAAACGTGTAAAAAAATTTTTAACACAGGCGTTGTGAGATACGTTTATCAGTTACAAATATTTCGTTTCGTTTTTGCTTTGCGTTAGCTATTAGTCAAATCAAAAAGGAAAAATCGGCTTATTGTATACAAAGGATTTTACAAACCTTTTTATTTTTATTTTTACAAACCACTTCATATACATAACACATTTTTATAAATTTAATATTTGAATTGAAATTTATTCACTTACTGCAACCATATTGATGACCTATCGCTAACAATAAAACCTGTAATTATTTTTATCACATGCGTTTTTTAGACGTGTCCATCATTTTCAAATATTACGTATTAATTTTCTTTGACATTCGCTATTACGCTTATTGTCACTTATTCTTTTTTTCATTATTAAACAATTTTGTATATAACATATTTAAATATATATTTCAGCTGAAAGAAAAACCACCATTTGAAGTAGGCGTTTTCTTAATGTTTTATTTTGAATTGTTTATTTATAAAAGCTGATCAAACTTTTACCAATTTGTAAGCTTATACAAATTATGATCAAGGTCCTCCAGGAAATCCTTAAATAACAATACCAGACATTTATTTAAATGTTCGTCAAAAGTCAGAAATTTTTTAAAAAGTGTTCTTATCATGCATTTGTATTTTCGTTTTTCACGCATTTTTTTCGCTTGGCGTCTTTACAAAAACTTGTTTTTAGTTGGCAATTTTTCTTTGTAATTTCAACTATTGAGCTCTTTCCTGGGCATTTTCGAAAACAAGACGTAGTAAATGTTGTTTTTCTGGCGATAGTATGGATTGTTCTGGTTAATTTGCGAAGATTTAATTTTTTCTTATATTTTAAATAGTGTATTTAAAAGACACTGTTCTTTGTACCAATGTTCTGTTGTTTTTTCTAAATTGACAAATAACAATGAACAACTGAAATAAGTTTTTAAATGTGATATGTATTAAATATTCTTCCTGGCTATTCCCCTTGAAGTCACAAGTTATCCGAACAAAATTATACGTTTACTCTACTCCAATGTTGAATCATCACCTTTATAGTGGTGCAAGATTCGCGTCTCATTCGTGTTTGATAAAACTTGAATTTTGTAGACAAAATAGGCTTATGTTGGACTAAAGGTTTTTCAACTGACATTTCGAGTACGTACCACGTTTTTTTTTTTATAAATATAGTATTCTATTTAAAATTTATCAGTTGTCTGCAACCATAGTGATGGCCTATTGCTTACAAAAATCAACAAAACAAAACGACAGCAGTATTTTTATATCAATCGTTTTTAGATGTGTCCATTATTTGCAAATATTGCGTTTTCTTTTTCTTTGCGTTGACTGTTACCAAATATTTCGATTTTGTCACTCGTGCTTCAGAGAAAACAAAGAAATATGACGGAAAGCGTTTCTTTAATGCTTTAGTTTTATATTGTTGATTTTAAAAAAGCTGGTCATACCCTAACAACTGAATAAACTAATGAAAATTTTGTTGGATCATGCTTTTGTCTTATCCATCAATAACTTATATTCTCCGTATTTTTATGCTTTGCGTTTTTACAAATACGTGTTATTCGTTTGCAAATTTTCTTTGTAAATTCAAATATTATACTGTGCTAATGGGAATTCCTAGATGAAGACACAATACAGGTGTTTTTGTGTGGCACTTGTATGGATTGTTCCTGGTATATTTGCGAAGGATTCCACATTTTTCTTATAGATTTCAAGAATGATTAGAAATAAACTGTCTTTGTACCAATGTTGTGTTGTTTATTTTGTTGTGACAAATAGCTAGGAACAATTGAAATAAGTTATTCAATTTGATTTGTAACTAGTATACTTCTTGAGGATTCCCAAAGACATCATAAAAAGATGAAAATGATATTATATCACTACCGTATAGTGATACGAGATCCTGTTTTATGCGTGTTTGATTAAACTTTTTTGAGTGAAATTTCGTAGGAAAACTAGTCCAAAGTTAGCGTTGTGTTGGCTATTGCAATACCTCGTTTTTATTTCTAATGTATTTCTCCTATATTATACAAACCGTTTTATGATATTTTGTGCTTCTTAGAGAAAACGACAATTGAAAGAACTTATTAAATGGGAAGTGTATTTCATATCCTATTTAGGGATTTCCTATGACGTCAGAACAAGTAATTTGACAAATATTGCACGTGTATTTTTGCGCCAATGTTGTATCACAATTACATATATAGATACAACAAGTATTACGACAAAATTTTCACGTGTATTTTAGCGCCAATGGTGTATCACCACCTTTATTGTGATAGAAGATTCCGTTTCATACATGTTCTATAAAATTTCGTATTCTTCAAATGAAGAAGAAAAAAAATAGGCTTTTTAAGACAAAGGTTTTACAAACCGACACTTCATGTACTTAACACACTTTTTTGATAAATCTAGTATTTAAATTTGAATAAATAACATACTTGTGCTATATTTTTAGGATGCACAACAAAGAGAGTTGGAGGTAAGCGATATTTTAAACGTTTTCTTTTTAAATTGTTGATTTTAAAAAGCTGATTAAATTCTTACAACTCGGATAGCTTATTTAAATAATGTTTTGGCCATTCAGGTATTCTCAAACAACAAAGTGTTAAAATTATTTGATTGCTAGTCAAAAGCCCGAAGTCTTTATATCAGTAGTCGTAGCATACGTTTGTATTCTTGATCATTAACTTACATTTTCTCGTTGTATTTTGATAGGATTGTTATAAATGGACTCTCTTTTGTACTAATGTTGTGTTTTCTGTTGTAACAAATCACTAGAATCAGTTGAAAAACTTACTAAATGTGGTGTGAATTAATTTTTTATTTAGCGATTCCCTATGACGTCAGAACAAGTAATCTGACAAATATTACACGTGTATTTTAGCGCCAATGTTGTATCACAACCTCTACGGTACTACAAGATTCGTTCATACGTGTTCGATAAAACGTGTATTTTGTCAAATCAAGAAACAAAAATAGGCTTTTGTTAGACAAAGAGTTTTACAAACCGACAATTCATGTACACACCAAATGTTTTTTAAAAATATTGCATTTTTTATTGAAATTTACCGGTTGCCTGCAACCAAACAAATGCCTTCTGGATTGAAAAAGACGCGTATGTTAGTATTTTTTTCAGGCGTTTTGAGATATGTCCATCATTCACCAATATTACGTTTTGTTCTGTGTTGCTTTTGCTGTTGCCATTTTCTTTGCTTTTGTCACTTAGTATTTTCTTCTATATTTAACAATTCGTTATATAACATCCATGTGTCATATATTTCAGGAAGAAAAACCAAGTCAGATGGCGGTAAGCGTTTTCTTAAAACTTTTCTTTTAAATTGTTAACTTTAAAAAGCTGATCAAACCCTTACAATTTGGTAGGCTCATTAAAATCCTTAAAAATCAAAATTTGATATTTATTAAAATGCTCGTCAAAAATCGGATTTTCTTGAAGTTGTGGTCTTATAATGCGTTTCTATTAACCATCATTTACTTACATATTCCCTATTTTTTATGCTTGGCGTCTTTACAAAACTTGTTTTTAGTTTGCAATTTTTCTTTGTAAATTCAACTATTGAGCCTTTTCTTGGGCATTTTCTAAACAAGGACGAAGTACATGTGGTTTTTCTGGCGATAGTATAGATTGTTCTGGTTAATTTGCGGTTGATTCAATTTTTTTCTTATATTTTAAATAGCTTGATTAAAAAGACACTGTTCTTTGTACCAATGTTCTGTTGTTTTTCTAATTTGACAAATAACAATGAACAACTGAAATAAGTTTTTAAATGTGATATGTATTAAATATTCTTCCTGGCCATTCCCCTTGAAGTCACAAGTTATCCGAACAAAATTATACGTTTACTCTACTCCAATGTTGAATCATCACCTTTATAGTGGTGCAAGATTCGCGTCTCATTCGTGTTTGATAAAACTTGAATTTTGTAGACAAAATAGGCTTATGTTGGACTAAAGGTTTTTCAACTGACATTTCGAGTACGTACAACGTTTTTTATAAATATAATATTCTATTTAAAATTTATCAGTTGTCTGCAACCATAGTGATGGCCTATTGCTTACAAAAATCAACAAAACAAAACGACAGCAGTATTTTTATATCAATCGTTTTTAGATGTGTCCATTATTTGCAAATATTGCGTTTTGTTTTTCTTTGTGTTGACTGTTTCCAAATATTTCGATTTTGTCACTCGTGCTTCAGAGAAAACAAAGAAATATGACGGAAAGCGTTTTTTTAATGCTTTAGTTTTATATTGTTAATTTGAAAAGCTGGTCATACCCTTACAACTGAAAAAGCTCATTAAAATTATGTTGAATGCCGTACAGAAAATCATGAATCAGCAAAACTAGATATTTATTTAAATCTCGTCAAAAGTCGGAAATTTTTAACTATTTGTTGGATCATGCTTTTGTCTCATCCATCAATAACTTATATTCTCGGTATTTTTATGCTTGGCGTTTTTACAAATACGTGTAATTCGTTTGCAAATTTTCTTTGTAAATTCAAATATTATACTGTGCTAATGGGGATTCCTAGATGAAGACGCAATACAGGTGTTTTTGTGTGGCACTTGTATGGATTGTTCCTGGTATATTTGCGAAGGATTCCACATTTTTCTTATAGATTTCAAGAATGATTAGAAATAAACTGTCTTTGTACCAATGTTGTGTTGTTTATTTTGTTGTGACAAATAGCTAGGAACAATTGAAATAAGTTATTCAATTTGATTTGTAACTAGTATACTTCTTGAGGATTCCCAAAGACATCATAAAAAGATGAAAATGATATTATATCACTACCGTATAGTGATACGAGATCCTGTTTTATGCGTGTTTGATTAAACTTTTTTGAGTGAAATTTAGTAGGAAAACTAATCCAAAGTTAGCGTTGTGTTGGCTATTGCAATACCTCGTTTTTATTTCTAATGTATTTCTCCTATATTATACAAACCGTTTTATGATATTTTGTGCTTCTTAGAGAAAACGACAATTGAAAGAACTTATGAAATGGGAAGTGTATTTCGTATCCTATTTAGGGATTTCCTATGACGTCAGAACAAGTAATTTGACAAATATTGCACGTGTATTTTTGCGCCAATGTTGTATCACAATTACATATATAGATACAACAAGTAATACGACAAAATTTTCACGTGTATTTTAGCGCCAATGGTGTATCACCACCTTTATTGTGATAGAAGATTCCGTTTCATACATGTTCTATAAAATTTCGTATTCGTCAAATCAAGAAGAAAAAAATAGGCTTTTTAAGACAAAGGTTTTACAAACCGACACTTCATGTACTTATCACATTTTTTTAATAAATCTAGTATTTAAATTTGAATAAATAACATACTTGTGCTATATTTTCAGGAAGCACAACAAAGAAAGATGGAGGTAAGCGTTATTTAAACGTTTTCTTTTTAAATTGTTGATTTTAAAAAGCTGATTAAATTCTTACAACTCGGATAGCTTATTTAAATAATGTTTTGGCCATTCAGGTATTCTCAAACAACAAAGTGTTAAAATCATTTGATTGCTAGTCAAAAGCCCGAAGTCTTTTTATCAGTAGTCGTAGCATACTTTTGTATTCTTGATCATTTACTTACATTTTCTCGTTGTATTTTGATAGGATTGTTATAAATGGACTCTCTTTTGTACTAATGTTGTGTTTTCTGTTGTAACAAATCACTAGAATCAGTTGAAAAACTTATTAAATGTGGTGTGAATTAATTTTTTACTTAGCGATTCCCTATGACGTCAGAACAAGTAATCTGACAAATATTACACGTGTATTTTAGCGCCAATGTTGTATCACAACCTCTACGGTACTACAAGATTCGTTCATACGTGTTCGATAAAACGTGTATTTTGTCAAATCAAGAAACAAAAATAGGCTTTTGTTAGACAAGAGTTTTACAAACCGACAATTCATGTACACACCAAATATTTTTTAAAAATATTGCATTTTTTATTGAAATTTATCGGTTGCCTGCAACCAAACAAATGCCTTCTGGATTGAAAAAGACGCGTATGTTAGTATTTTTTCAGGCGTTTTGAGATATGTCCATCATTCACCAATATTACGTTTTGTTCTGTGTTGCTTTTGCTGTTGCCATTTTCTTTGCTTTTGTCACTTAGGATTTTCTTCTATATTTAACAATTCGTTATATAACATCCATGTGTCATTTATTTCAGGAAGAAAAACCAAGTCAGATGGCGGTAAGCGTTTTCTTAAAACTTTTCTTTTAAATTGTTAACTTTAAAAAGCTGATCAAACCCTTACAATTTGGTAGGCTCATTAAAATCCTTAAAAATCAAAATTTGATATTTATTAAAATGCTCGTCAAAAATCGGATTTTCTTGAAGTTGTGGTCTTATAATGCGTTTCTATTAACCATCATTTACTTACATATTCCCTATTTTTTATGCTTGGCGTCTTTACAAAACTTGTTTTTAGTTTGCAATTTTTCTTTGTAAATTCAACTATTGAGCCTTTTCTTGGGCATTTTCTAAACAAGGACGAAGTACATGTGGTTTTTCTGGCGATAGTATAGATTCTTCTGGTTAATTTGCTGTTGATTCAATTTTTTTCTTATATTTTAAATAGCTTGATTAAAAAGACACTGTTCTTTGTACCAATGTTCTGTTGTTTTTCTAATTTGACAAATAACAATGAACAACTGAAATAAGTTTTTAAATGTGATATGTATTAAATATTCTTCCTGGCCATTCCCCTTGAAGTCACAAGTTATCCGAACAAAATTATACGTTTACTCTACTCCAATGTTGAATCATCACCTTTATAGTGGTGCAAGATTCGCGTCTCATTCGTGTTTGATAAAACTTGAATTTTGTAGACAAAATAGGCTTATGTTGGACTAAAGGTTTTTCAACTGACATTTCGAGTACGTACCACGTTTTTTATAAATATAATATTCTATTTAAAATTTATCGGTTGTCTGCAACCATAGTGATGGCCTATTGCTTACAAAAATCAACAAAACAAAACGACAGCAGTATTTTTATATCAATCGTTTTTAGATGTGTCCATTATTTGCAAATATTGCGTTTTGTTTTTCTTTGTGTTGACTGTTTCCAAATATTTCGATTTTGTCACTCGTGCTTCAGAGAAAACAAAGAAATATGACGGAAAGCGTTTTTTTAATGCTTTAGTTTTATATTGTTAATTTGAAAAGCTGGTCATACCCTTACAACTGAAAAAGCTCATTAAAATTATGTTGAATGCCCTACAGAAAATCATGAATCAGCAAAACTAGATATTTATTTAAATCTCGTCAAAAGTCGGAAATTTTTAACTATTTGTTGGATCATGCTTTTGTCTCATCCATCAATAACTTATATTCTCGGTATTTTTATGCTTGGCGTTTTTACAAATACGTGTAATTCGTTTGCAAATTTTCTTTGTAAATTCAAATATTATACTGTGCTAATGGGGATTCCTAGATGAAGACGCAATACAGGTGTTTTTGTGTGGCACTTGTATGGATTGTTCCTGGTATATTTGCGAAGGATTCCACATTTTTCTTATAGATTTCAAGAATGATTAGAAATAAACTGTCTTTGTACCAATGTTGTGTTGTTTATTTTGTTGTGACAAATAGCTAGGAACAATTGAAATAAGTTATTCAATTTGATTTGTAACTAGTATACTTCTTGAGGATTCCCAAAGACATCATAAAAAGATGAAAATGATATTATATCACTACCGTATAGTGATACGAGATCCTGTTTTATGCGTGTTTGATTAAACTTTTTTGAGTGAAATTTAGTAGGAAAACTAATCCAAAGTTAGCGTTGTGTTGGCTATTGCAATACCTCGTTTTTATTTCTAATGTATTTCTCCTATATTATACAAACCGTTTTATGATATTTTGTGCTTCTTAGAGAAAACGACAATTGAAAGAACTTATGAAATGGGAAGTGTATTTCGTATCCTATTTAGGGATTTCCTATGACGTCAGAACAAGTAATTTGACAAATATTGCACGTGTATTTTTGCGCCAATGTTGTATCACAATTACATATATAGATACAACAAGTAATACGACAAAATTTTCACGTGTATTTTAGCGCCAATGGTGTATCACCACCTTTATTGTGATAGAAGATTCCGTTTCATACATGTTCTATAAAATTTCGTATTCGTCAAATCAAGAAGAAAAAAATAGGCTTTTTAAGACAAAGGTTTTACAAACCGACACTTCATGTACTTATCACATTTTTTTAATAAATCTAGTATTTAAATTTGAATAAATAACATACTTGTGCTATATTTTCAGGAAGCACAACAAAGAAAGATGGAGGTAAGCGTTATTTAAACGTTTTCTTTTTAAATTGTTGATTTTAAAAAGCTGATTAAATTCTTACAACTCGGATAGCTTATTTAAATAATGTTTTGGCCATTCAGGTATTCTCAAACAACAAAGTGTTAAAATTATTTGATTGCTAGTCAAAAGCCCGAAGTCTTTTTATCAGTAGTCGTAGCATACTTTTGTATTCTTGATCATTAACTTACATTTTCTCGTTGTATTTTGATAGGATTGTTATAAATGGACTCTCTTTTGTACTAATGTTGTGTTTTCTGTTGTAACAAATCACTAGAATCAGTTGAAAAACTTATTAAATGTGGTGTGAATTAATTTTTTACTTAGCGATTCCCTATGACGTCAGAACAAGTAATCTGACAAATATTACACGTGTATTTTAGCGCCAATGTTGTATCACAACCTCTACGGTACTACAAGATTCGTTCATAAGTGTTCGATAAAACGTGTATTTTGTCAAATCAAGAAACAAAAATAGGCTTTTGTTAGACAAGAGTTTTACAAACCGACAATTCATGTACACACCAAATATTTTTTAAAAATATTGCATTTTTTATTGAAATTTATCGGTTGCCTGCAACCAAACAAATGCCTTCTGGATTGAAAAAGACGCGTATGTTAGTATTTTTTCAGGCGTTTTGAGATATGTCCATCATTCACCAATATTACGTTTTGTTCTGTGTTGCTTTTGCTGTTGCCATTTTCTTTGCTTTTGTCACTTAGGATTTTCTTCTATATTTAACAATTCGTTATATAACATCCATGTGTCATTTATTTCAGGAAGAAAAACCAAGTCAGATGGCGGTAAGCGTTTTCTTAAAACTTTTCTTTTAAATTGTTAACTTTAAAAAGCTGATCAAACCCTTACAATTTGGTAGGCTCATTAAAATCCTTTCAGCCCCTTCCATCTAAAATCCTTAAAAATCAAAATTTGAGATTTGTTAAAATGCTCGTCAAAAATCGGATTTTCTTGAAGTTGTGGTCTTATAATGCGTTTCTATTAACCATCATTTACTTACATATTCCCTATTTTTTATGCTTGGCGTCTTTACAAAACTTGTTTTTAGTTTGCAATTTTTCTTTGTAAATTCAACTATTGAGCCTTTTCTTGGGCATTTTCTAAACGAAGACGAAGTACATGTGGTTTTTCTGGCGATAGTATGGATTGTTCTGGTTAATTTGCGGTTGATTCAATTTTTTTCTTATATTTTAAATAGCTTGATTAAAAAGACACTGTTCTTTGTACCAATGTTCTGTTGTTTTTCTAATTTGACAAATAACAATGAACAACTGAAATAAGTTTTTAAATGTGATATGTATTAAATATTCTTCCTGGCTATTCCCCTTGAAGTCACAAGTTATCCGAACAAAATTATACGTTTACTCTACTCCAATGTTGAATCATCACCTTTATAGTGGTGCAAGATTCGCGTCTCATTCGTGTTTGATAAAACTTGAATTTTGTAGACAAAATAGGCTTATGTTGGACTAAAGGTTTTTCAACTGACATTTCGAGTACGTACCACGTTTTTTATAAATATAGTATTCTATTTAAAATTTATCTGTTGTCTGCAACCATAGTGATGGCCTATTGCTTACAAAAATCAACAAAACAAAACGACAGCAGTATTTTTATATCAATCGTTTTTAGATGTGTCCATTATTTGCAAATATTGCGTTTTGTTTTTCTTTGTGTTGACTGTTTCCAAATATTTCGATTTTGTCACTCGTGCTTCAGAGAAAACAAAGAAATATGACGGAAAGCGTTTTTTTTAATGCTTTAGTTTTATATTGTTAATTTGAAAAGCTGGTCATACCCTTACAACTGAAAAAGCTCATTAAAATTATGTTGAATGCCCTACAGAAAATCATGAATCAGCAAAACTAGATATTTATTTAAATCTCGTCAAAAGTCGGAAATTTTTAATTATTTGTTGGATCATGCTTTTGTCTCATCCATCAATAACTTATATTCTCGGTATTTTTATGCTTGGCGTTTTTACAAATACGTGTAATTCGTTTGCAAATTTTCTTTGTAAATTCAAATATTATACTGTGCTAATGGGGATTCCTAGATGAAGACGCAATACAGGTGTTTTTGTGTGGCACTTGTATGGATTGTTCCTGGTATATTTGCGAAAGATTCCACATTTTTCTTATAGATTTCAAGAATGATTAGAAATAAACTGTCTTTGTACCAATGTTGTGTTGTTTATTTTGTTGTGACAAATAGCTAGGAACAATTGAAATAAGTAATTCAATTTGATTTGTAACTAGTATACTTCTTGAGGATTCCCAAAGACATCATAAAAAGATGAAAATGATATTATATCACTACCGTATAGTGATACGAGATCCTGTTTTATGCGTGTTTGATTAAACTTTTTTGAGTGAAATTTAGTAGGAAAACTAGTCCAAAGTTAGCGTTGTGTTGGCTATTGCAATACCTCGTTTTTATTTCTAATGTATTTCTCCTATATTATACAAACCGTTTTATGATATTTTGTGCTTCTTAGAGAAAACGACAATTGAAAGAACTTATGAAATGGGAAGTGTATTTCGTATCCTATTTAGGGATTTCCTATGACGTCAGAACAAGTAATTTGACAAATATTGCACGTGTATTTTTGCGCCAATGTTGTATCACAATTACATATATAGATACAACAAGTAATACGACAAAATTTTCACGTGTATTTTAGCGCCAATGGTGTATCACCACCTTTATTGTGATAGAAGATTCCGTTTCATACATGTTCTATAAAATTTCGTATTCGTCAAATCAAGAAGAAAAAAATAGGCTTTTTAAGACAAAGGTTTTACAAACCGACACTTCATGTACTTAACACATTTTTTTGATAAATCTAGTATTTAAATTTGAATAAATAACATACTTGTGCTATATTTTCAGGAAGCACAACAAAGAGAGATGGAGGTAAGCGTTATTTAAACGTTTTCTTTTTAAATTGTTGATTTTAAAAAGCTGATTAAATTCTTACAACTCGGATAGCTTATTTAAAAAATGTTTTGGCCATTCAGGTATTCTCAAACAACAAAGTGTTAAAATTATTTGATTGCTAGTCAAAAGCCCGAAGTCTTTTTATCAGTAGTCGTAGCATACTTTTGTATTCTTGATCATTAACTTACATTTTCTCGTTGTATTTTGATAGGATTGTTATAAATGGACTCTCTTTTGTACTAATGTTGTGTTTTCTGTTGTAACAAATCACTAGAATCAGTTGAAAAACTTATTAAATGTGGTGTGAATTAATTTTTTACTTAGCGATTCCCTATGACGTCAGAACAAGTAATCTGACAAATATTACACGTGTATTTTAGCGCCAATGTTGTATCACAACCTCTACGGTACTACAAGATTCGTTCATAAGTGTTCGATAAAACGTGTATTTTGTCAAATCAAGAAACAAAAATAGGCTTTTGTTAGACAAAGAGTTTTACAAACCGACAATTCATGTACACACCAAATGTTTTTTAAAAATATTGCATTTTTTATTGAAATTTACCGGTTGCCTGCAACCAAACAAATGCCTTCTGGATTGAAAAAGACGCGTATGTTAGTATTTTTTCAGGCGTTTTGAGATATGTCCATCATTCACCAATATTACGTTTTGTTCTGTGTTGCTTTTGCTGTTGCCATTTTCTTTGCTTTTGTCACTTAGGATTTTCTTCTATATTTAACAATTCGTTATATAACATCCATGTGTCATATATTTCAGGAAGAAAAACCAAGTCAGATGGCGGTAAGCGTTTTCTTAAAACTTTTCTTTTAAATTGTTAACTTTAAAAAGCTGATCAAACCCTTACAATTTGGTAGGCTCATTAAAATCCTTAAAAATCAAAATTTGATATTTATTAAAATGCTCGTCAAAAATCGGATTTTCTTGAAGTTGTGGTCTTATAATGCGTTTCTATTAACCATCATTTACTTACATATTCCCTATTTTTTATGCTTGGCGTCTTTACAAAACTTGTTTTTAGTTTGCAATTTTTCTTTGTAAATTCAACTATTGAGCCTTTTCTTGGGCATTTTCTAAACAAGGACGAAGTACATGTGGTTTTTCTGGCGATAGTATAGATTGTTCTGGTTAATTTGCGGTTGATTCAATTTTTTTCTTATATTTTAAATAGCTTGATTAAAAAGACACTGTTCTTTGTACCAATGTTCTGTTGTTTTTCTAATTTGACAAATAACAATGAACAACTGAAATAAGTTTTTAAATGTGATATGTATTAAATATTCTTCCTGGCCATTCCCCTTGAAGTCACAAGTTATCCGAACAAAATTATACGTTTACTCTACTCCAATGTTGAATCATCACCTTTATAGTGGTGCAAGATTCGCGTCTCATTCGTGTTTGATAAAACTTGAATTTTGTAGACAAAATAGGCTTATGTTGGACTAAAGGTTTTTCAACTGACATTTCGAGTACGTACCACGTTTTTTATAAATATAGTATTCTATTTAAAATTTATCGGTTGTCTGCAACCATAGTGATGGCCTATTGCTTACAAAAATCAACAAAACAAAACGACAGCAGTATTTTTATATCAATCGTTTTTAGATGTGTCCATTATTTGCAAATATTGCGTTTTGTTTTTCTTTGTGTTGACTGTTTCCAAATATTTCGATTTTGTCACTCGTGCTTCAGAGAAAACAAAGAAATATGACGGAAAGCGTTTTTTTTAATGCTTTAGTTTTATATTGTTAATTTGAAAAGCTGGTCATACCCTTACAACTGAAAAAGCTCATTAAAATTATGTTGAATGCCCTACAGAAAATCATGAATCAGCAAAACTAGATATTTATTTAAATCTCGTCAAAAGTCGGAAATTTTTAACTATTTGTTGGATCATGCTTTTGTCTCATCCATCAATAACTTATATTCTCGGTATTTTTATGCTTGGCGTTTTTACAAATACGTGTAATTCGTTTGCAAATTTTCTTTGTAAATTCAAATATTATACTGTGCTAATGGGGATTCCTAGATGAAGACGCAATACAGGTGTTTTTGTGTGGCACTTGTATGGATTGTTCCTGGTATATTTGCGAAGGATTCCACATTTTTCTTATAGATTTCAAGAATGATTAGAAATAAACTGTCTTTGTACCAATGTTGTGTTGTTTATTTTGTTGTGACAAATAGCTAGGAACAATTGAAATAAGTAATTCAATTTGATTTGTAACTAGTATACTTCTTGAGGATTCCCAAAGACATCATAAAAAGATGAAAATGATATTATATCACTACCGTATAGTGATACGAGATCCTGTTTTATGCGTGTTTGATTAAACTTTTTTGAGTGAAATTTAGTAGGAAAACTAATCCAAAGTTAGCGTTGTGTTGGCTATTGCAATACCTCGTTTTTATTTCTAATGTATTTCTCCTATATTATACAAACCGTTTTATGATATTTTGTGCTTCTTAGAGAAAACGACAATTGAAAGAACTTATGAAATGGGAAGTGTATTTCGTATCCTATTTAGGGATTTCCTATGACGTCAGAACAAGTAATTTGACAAATATTGCACGTGTATTTTTGCGCCAATGTTGTATCACAATTACATATATAGATACAACAAGTAATACGACAAAATTTTCACGTGTATTTTAGCGCCAATGGTGTATCACCACCTTTATTGTGATAGAAGATTCCGTTTCATACATGTTCTATAAAATTTCGTATTCGTCAAATCAAGAAGAAAAAAATAGGCTTTTTAAGACAAAGGTTTTACAAACCGACACTTCATGTACTTATCACATTTTTTTAATAAATCTAGTATTTAAATTTGAATAAATAACATACTTGTGCTATATTTTCAGGAAGCACAACAAAGAAAGATGGAGGTAAGCGTTATTTAAACGTTTTCTTTTTAAATTGTTGATTTTAAAAAGCTGATTAAATTCTTACAACTCGGATAGCTTATTTAAAAAATGTTTTGGCCATTCAGGTATTCTCAAACAACAAAGTGTTAAAATTATTTGATTGCTAGTCAAAAGCCCGAAGTCTTTTTATCAGTAGTCGTAGCATACTTTTGTATTCTTGATCATTAACTTACATTTTCTCGTTGTATTTTGATAGGATTGTTATAAATGGACTCTCTTTTGTACTAATGTTGTGTTTTCTGTTGTAACAAATCACTAGAATCAGTTAAAAACTTATTAAATGTGGTGTGAATTAATTTTTTACTTAGCGATTCCCTATGACGTCAGAACAAGTAATCTGACAAATATTACACGTGTATTTTAGCGCCAATGTTGTATCACAACCTCTACGGTACTACAAGATTCGTTCATAAGTGTTCGATAAAACGTGTATTTTGTCAAATCAAGAAACAAAAATAGGCTTTTGTTAGACAAAGAGTTTTACAAACCGACAATTCATGTACACACCAAATGTTTTTTAAAAATATTGCATTTTTTATTGAAATTTACCGGTTGCCTGCAACCAAACAAATGCCTTCTGGATTGAAAAAGACGCGTATGTTAGTATTTTTTCAGGCGTTTTGAGATATGTCCATCATTCACCAATATTACGTTTTGTTCTGTGTTGCTTTTGCTGTTGCCATTTTCTTTGCTTTTGTCACTTAGGATTTTCTTCTATATTTAACAATTCGTTATATAACATCCATGTGTCATATATTTCAGGAAGAAAAACCAAGTCAGATGGCGGTAAGCGTTTTCTTAAAACTTTTCTTTTAAATTGTTAACTTTAAAAAGCTGATCAAACCCTTACAATTTGGTAGGCTCATTAAAATCCTTAAAAATCAAAATTTGATATTTATTAAAATGCTCGTCAAAAATCGGATTTTCTTGAAGTTGTGGTCTTATAATGCGTTTCTATTAACCATCATTTACTTACATATTCCCTATTTTTTATGCTTGGCGTCTTTACAAAACTTGTTTTTAGTTTGCAATTTTTCTTTGTAAATTCAACTATTGAGCCTTTTCTTGGGCATTTTCTAAACAAGGACGAAGTACATGTGGTTTTTCTGGCGATAGTATAGATTGTTCTGGTTAATTTGCGGTTGATTCAATTTTTTTCTTATATTTTAAATAGCTTGATTAAAAAGACACTGTTCTTTGTACCAATGTTCTGTTGTTTTTCTAATTTGACAAATAACAATGAACAACTGAAATAAGTTTTTAAATGTGATATGTATTAAATATTCTTCCTGGCCATTCCCCTTGAAGTCACAAGTTATCCGAACAAAATTATACGTTTACTCTACTCCAATGTTGAATCATCACCTATATAGTGGTGCAAGATTCGCGTCTCATTCGTGTTTGATAAAACTTGAATTTTGTAGACAAAATAGGCTTATGTTGGACTAAAGGTTTTTCAACTGACATTTCGAGTACGTACCACGTTTTTTATAAATATAGTATTCTATTTAAAATTTATCGGTTGTCTGCAACCATAGTGATGGCCTATTGCTTACAAAAATCAACAAAACAAAACGACAGCAGTATTTTTATATCAATCGTTTTTAGATGTGTCCATTATTTGCAAATATTGCGTTTTGTTTTTCTTTGTGTTGACTGTTTCCAAATATTTCGATTTTGTCACTCGTGCTTCAGAGAAAACAAAGAAATATGACGGAAAGCGTTTTTTTAATGCTTTAGTTTTATATTGTTAATTTGAAAAGCTGGTCATACCCTTACAACTGAAAAAGCTCATTAAAATTATGTTGAATGCCCTACAGAAAATCATGAATCAGCAAAACTAGATATTTATTTAAATCTCGTCAAAAGTCGGAAATTTTTAACTATTTGTTGGATCATGCTTTTGTCTCATCCATCAATAACTTATATTCTCGGTATTTTTATGCTTGGCGTTTTACAAATACGTGTAATTCGTTTGCAAATTTTCTTTGTAAATTCAAATATTATACTGTGCTAATGGGGATTCCTAGATGAAGACGCAATACAGGTGTTTTTGTGTGGCACTTGTATGGATTGTTCCTGGTATATTTGCGAAGGATTCCACATTTTTCTTATAGATTTCAAGAATGATTAGAAATAAACTGTCTTTGTACCAATGTTGTGTTGTTTATTTTGTTGTGACAAATAGCTAGGAACAATTGAAATAAGTTATTCAATTTGATTTGTAACTAGTATACTTCTTGAGGATTCCCAAAGACATCATAAAAAGATGAAAATGATATTATATCACTACCGTATAGTGATACGAGATCCTGTTTTATGCGTGTTTGATTAAACTTTTTTGAGTGAAATTTAGTAGGAAAACTAATCCAAAGTTAGCGTTGTGTTGGCTATTGCAATACCTCGTTTTTATTTCTAATGTATTTCTCCTATATTATACAAACCGTTTTATGATATTTTGTGCTTCTTAGAGAAAACGACAATTGAAAGAACTTATGAAATGGGAAGTGTATTTCGTATCCTATTTAGGGATTTCCTATGACGTCAGAACAAGTAATTTGACAAATATTGCACGTGTATTTTTGCGCCAATGTTGTATCACAATTACATATATAGATACAACAAGTAATACGACAAAATTTTCACGTGTATTTTAGCGCCAATGGTGTATCACCACCTTTATTGTGATAGAAGATTCCGTTTCATACATGTTCTATAAAATTTCGTATTCGTCAAATCAAGAAGAAAAAAATAGGCTTTTTAAGACAAAGGTTTTACAAACCGACACTTCATGTACTTATCACATTTTTTTAATAAATCTAGTATTTAAATTTGAATAAATAACATACTTGTGCTATATTTTCAGGAAGCACAACAAAGAAAGATGGAGGTAAGCGTTATTTAAACGTTTTCTTTTTAAATTGTTGATTTTAAAAAGCTGATTAAATTCTTACAACTCGGATAGCTTATTTAAATAATGTTTTGGCCATTCAGGTATTCTCAAACAACAAAATGTTAAAATCATTTGATTGCTAGTCAAAAGCCCGAAGTCTTTTTATCAGTAGTCGTAGCATACTTTTGTATTCTTGATCATTTACTTACATTTTCTCGTTGTATTTTGATAGGATTGTTATAAATGGACTCTCTTTTGTACTAATGTTGTGTTTTCTGTTGTAACAAATCACTAGAATCAGTTGAAAAACTTATTAAATGTGGTGTGAATTAATTTTTTACTTAGCGATTCCCTATGACGTCAGAACAAGTAATCTGACAAATATTACACGTGTATTTTAGCGCCAATGTTGTATCACAACCTCTACGGTACTACAAGATTCGTTCATACGTGTTCGATAAAACGTGTATTTTGTCAAATCAAGAAACAAAAATAGGCTTTTGTTAGACAGAGTTTTACAAACCGACAATTCATGTACACACCAAATATTTTTTAAAAATATTGCATTTTTTATTGAAATTTACCGGTTGCCTGCAACCAAACAAATGCCTTCTGGATTGAAAAAGACGCGTATGTTAGTATTTTTTCAGGCGTTTTGAGATATGTCCATCATTCACCAATATTACGTTTTGTTCTGTGTTGCTTTTGCTGTTGCCATTTTCTTTGCTTTTGTCACTTAGGATTTTCTTCTATATTTAACAATTCGTTATATAACATCCATGTGTCATTTATTTCAGGAAGAAAAACCAAGTCAGATGGCGGTAAGCGTTTTCTTAAAACTTTTCTTTTAAATTGTTAACTTTAAAAAGCTGATCAAACCCTTACAATTTGGTAGGCTCATTAAAATCCTTTCAGCCCCTTCCATCTAAAATCCTTAAAAATCAAAATTTGAGATTTGTTAAAATGCTCGTCAAAAATCGGATTTTCTTGAAGTTGTGGTCTTATAATGCGTTTCTATTAACCATCATTTACTTACATATTCCCTATTTTTTATGCTTGGCGTCTTTACAAAACTTGTTTTTAGTTTGCAATTTTTCTTTGTAAATTCAACTATTGAGCCTTTTCTTGGGCATTTTCTAAACGAAGACGAAGTACATGTGGTTTTTCTGGCGATAGTATGGATTGTTCTGGTTAATTTGCGGTTGATTCAATTTTTTTTCTTATATTTTAAATAGCTTGATTAAAAAGACACTGTTCTTTGTACCAATGTTCTGTTGTTTTTCTAATTTGACAAATAACAATGAACAACTGAAATAAGTTTTTAAATGTGATATGTATTAAATATTCTTCCTGGCTATTCCCCTTGAAGTCACAAGTTATCCGAACAAAATTATACGTTTACTCTACTCCAATGTTGAATCATCACCTTTATAGTGGTGCAAGATTCGCGTCTCATTCGTGTTTGATAAAACTTGAATTTTGTAGACAAAATAGGCTTATGTTGGACTAAAGGTTTTTCAACTGACATTTCGAGTACGTACCACGTTTTTTTTTTTTATAAATATAGTATTCTATTTAAAATTTATCGGTTGTCTGCAACCATAGTGATGGGCTATTGCTTACAAAATCAACAAAACAAAACGACAGCAGTATTTTTATATCAATCGTTTTTAGATGTGTCCATTATTTGCAAATATTGCGTTTTGTTTTTCTTTGCGTTGACTGTTTCCAAATATTTCGATTTTGTCACTCGTGCTTCAGAGAAAACAAAGAAATATGACGGAAAGCGTTTTTTTAATGCTTTAGTTTTATATTGTTGATTTTAAAAAAGCTGGTCATACCCTAACAACTGAATAAACTAATGAAAATTTTGTTGGATCATGCTTTTGTCTTATCCATCAATAACTTATATTCTCCGTATTTTTATGCTTTGCGTTTTTACAAATACGTGTAATTCATTTGCAAATTTTCTTCGTAAATTCAAATATTATACTGTGCTAATAGGGATTCCTAGATGAAGACACAATACAGGTGTTTTTGTGTGGCACTTGTATGGATTGTTCCTGGTATATTTGCGAAGGATTCCACATTTTTCTTATAGATTTCAAGAATGATTAGAAATAAACTGTCTTTGTACCAATGTTGTGTTGTTTATTTTGTTGTGACAAATAGCTAGGAACAATTGAAATAAGTTATTCAATTTGATTTGTAACTAGTATACTTCTTGAGCATTCTAGTCCAAACTAGTCCAAAGTTAGCGTTGTGTTGGCTATTGCAATACCTCGTTTTTATTTCTGATGTATTTCTCCTATATGAGACAAACCGTTTTATGATATTTTGTGCTTCTTAGAGAAAACAACAATTGAAAGAACTTATTAAATGGGAAGTGTATTTCATATCCTATTTAGGGATTCCTTATGACGTGAGAACTAGTAATTTGACAAATATTGCACATGTATTTTTGCACCAATGTTGTATCACAATTCATATATAGATACAACAAGTAATACGACAAAATTTACACGTGTATTTTAGCGCCAATGGTGTATCACCACCTTTTTTGTGATACAAGATTCCGTTTCATACATGTTCTATAAAATTTGTTATTTGTCAAAGTACAAAAAATAGGCTTTTGTAAGACAAAGGTTTTAAAAAACCGACACTTCATGTATTTAACACTTTCTTTGATAAATCTCGTAGGCAAGCTAATTTAAAGTTAGCGTGATGTTGGCTAATGCAAAACCGCGTTTTTATTACTAATGCTTTCTCCTTTATTAAACAACCCGTTTTAATTTTCGTGCTTCTTAAGAAGAAAGACAGTTCAGAAAAAAAACTTATTAAATGTGAAGTGTATTTAATATCCTATTTAGGGATTCTCTATAATGTCAGAACAAGTAATCTGACAAATATTATATTAGTATTTTAGCGCCAATATTGTATCACAATTCCATAAAATGTTACAACAAGTAATGCGACAAAATTTACATGTGAATTTTAACGCATATGCTGTATCCCCACCTTTATTGTGATACATCATTCCGCATCTTACATGTTGTATGGAATTTGTAATTCGTGAAATCTAGAAGAAAGAAAAGCTTTTATAAGACAAAGATTTAAAAATCCGACACTTCATGTACATACCACATATTCTTAATTTCAGAGAGCACAAGAAACAAAGATGGAGGTAAGAGGTATTTTAAATGTTTTCTTTTTTAATTGTTAATTTTAAAAAAATGAATAAACCCTTACAACTATTGATACACTATTCTTGTTGTCGTTACGTACTTTCTAAGGAATCATTGGTTTCTAGCTATTAATTAATTAATTTATATCTGTGTGTTCCCCTCTAATTTTGCTAGCTACATCCGCCACATGCAATTGTTATTTGAAAATTAAAGGAACGTGGATCCTATTACTTTTTTTCTAACACCTAAGAATTGAATGCTTCAAATTATAAAAATTGCATCAAATAGATAAAATTGAAAGATATCTAACAACAATAATAAAAATCAGAGTAAAAGTAGGTCCTTGAATTAAATTCCCATTTCTTATTTTAATTTGCCATTTTTCTGTGTCTCTGTTTCTATGGTGTAGTTTGTATGTCTATCTGCCAAGGTGTGGTAACGTGATCTATAGAGTAACTGCTGTATGCTAAACATACTATGGTAATATACAAACGCATAGTTTAGCAAAAATGTAAAAAAGCATATTTTTATTTCTAATTTGTAGCTTTTAATATCAATACAAAGATGATTTAAAACGAGTAATTGGAAGTCTAAATTCTTAATTACTTGTAATTAGTTATTTAAGAAGAAGCAAAAAAAGTGACGAATGAGAAGGTTGCGAACGTTAAAATTCATTATGTATTAAAACATGCAAATCAAAATATTAATTTGTGTATAGTTGTTGGTGATGACGCATATATTGCATTCATCGCCTCAAGAGATATTTTGACTACCAAATAATCTTTATTTTTAGCTTACCTGAAGGTCATGTGAGCTATGTTATGGCACCGCTTCTGTTCGTATGTCTGTCTATGTATGTACGTGTGTACGCCTGTAAAAACTACCAGGCTTATATTTGGTTACAATACAATAATCAGTTTGAAATACGGCTGAAGGTCAAAGGTTTAAAGTCTGAAAACAAGAAAAATTGATGGCGCAAAGACAAACCTTAAAAATAGAACTACTTTAACTACACAAACTTTGTCACCAGTGCCTTTATCCCTGCGGAATGTAAAATTTCCATGGACTGGTCGATGATGAAACTGCATTAGTAGTTTTGCAATTAAAATTTTCAATTTTTTTACTGTTTGATGAACATTTGATGTTTACCTTGGCATTGCCTCGGACGGCCTTTTACATTGTCTCACACTGTTTCTCGATCTGTGTACAGTCCGGGCTATGATCCTCTGCTCCTCTAAACCTGCTTATTGCAGTGAAGTCGCGAATGTTTTCTTGCCAGAAAGACTGCTGAAAATTCATTGAATCTCTGCACCGGCACACATGGCGTTTTATCACAAAGTTGGCCATTTTCTTCACTCGACAGATCCGTATCAGTTTCCATCTCCATGTATTAATCGTAAATGGTATACAGAATGTCATCAACTTTTACATTGCCATGTCGTTGATTTAATCCACCTACAATATAAAATTAAATCACAAACTGATTGTAATAGATCCGAAATAAATAAAACAAGAGAGCAATGCTTAGAGTTGGATTTTGATTACGTCGCATCAGCAATTTATGATACAAATTAATATTAATCTTTAGGTTTAATCTCTAAATGTATATGTACCTATGCTTACAAGAATGCACTAACGGCGACTTTTATAGTGTTAACACAAAGGAACATGATACAGATACCCGAAAATTGGCCCGGAAGGGTCTAATCGTTTTAGTCCATATTTTATATACTATGCAAATCCCTGCAAATTTATACTACTAATGTCAACATAAGATACATTGTAATTGAATATTCAAGGTCGTTTACATACTAGTCATTACTGCTAAATTATGAAAAATAATCACATGACAAAAAACGTAGTTTTCCGGTCAGTGTCAACCAAAACTCACCCAAAACTGGTTTGTATATTTTCCCAGAAAATAATGAACTAAACGTTTTAAAAATAAACCTTAAAAAATTATAACTCAATAAGATATAAAAATAAAATAATTACGATTTAAAAAAGAAAGATATGGTTTTGAATCTTTCATGTCTTTTCATTTTATCATTTTTTCTCTTTTAAATCATATAACATTTAAAAAGCAAATTAAATTATCACTGCTCAACTGTAAACAATATTGGAATTAGTTTTATCACATTCATTTTATGTAATAACGTCTTATATCATTATTCTTATAGAATTTTGACTAGGCCGTAAATCACCATAACCCTACCTCGCTATTCTTGAACTAACTATTAGTAAAAAAAAAAAAAAAAAAAAAAAAAAAAAAAAAAAAAAAAAAAAAAAAAGAACAGAAAATTTTGACTTTAAAATTGCTTACTTTTAGTGAAAAGACATTTTATATCTGACATTTTCGATGCGTTCTTAGTCGTTAATTTCATTTGCATGTTTCTTACTGTCTTCAACTGATGTTAATGCATTTTGTACTTATTTACTTCTTATAGAAATCATCGTTCAGAGCATTTTCTTCTAGCGTATTTGATAATATTTATCGTGTAGTTGTCGTTACACTGTTTACAATATTAAGTATTACATACCTCTCAATAAAGTCACTTTTTATTACAGTTCAATTTTCAGATGGGTTATCGAAAAGGAAGTGAGTATATAATTACATTATTATTAAAATACATAAAAATAAGGATAAATGTTTTGAAGTTTGTAAATGTTCCCGAATGCAATATCTATATATTAAAGAAAACAAACTGACTTACGAATGAGAATGTAACTAACGTAACTAAAAGCCTCTTTTTCCACATCTTGTCTTAATTATTCTTCAGTATTATGTAAATACTTGTATGCATTTTATCGCAAAAAAATTAAGCTTTTGATATTAAGGCATGATCAAAAATACACACTGCATATTTTTATTTTCCTAACTTTACTTATCAATGAGGAACAAAAGAAGTTTACACCGTACGTTAAATCTTAATACATCTAACAGAAATCGTAAGTGATAAAGTATTAGACTCTTACTTTACATTTAAAATTATCATTGTGTACATTTTGCTGCAATTTAAACGTAATATTCACCTGGTTCGGTGTTTTTTAAGGTTTTTCTCTTCAATAATAATAATAATAATAATTATTATTATTATTATGAGATGCTTTGATCGCTTCAACCTAAATTACTTAGTTGCGATTTGTTTTTGATATGTTTCAGAATATCTTGACAACACGTGTGTTCAAGACTATATTAGGGAGTTACTGTTAACATTAGACAATTTTGATTTAGAACCTTTGACTAGGATCTGCGATTTAGATAACATTCGATATGAAGACACATTTGATACTTTCTATAGTGGTCACTTGGACCATAAATTTGAAAACAAATACCACGGTAAGTTTACTTTTTTTTTATTAAAATTAAAAAAGTCGTTAATTCCTAAAGATTTAAAATACAGGCCGAAAATAAAATTGGAAATGATTTCTGATTTATTTAAGTAGATTTTATTATAGGAAATGAATCCATCTTAGATTTGGTTTTATACAAATTACAAAATATGAATGTTTTTGTATTAAATGTCAAAATACATCATTATAGATATAACATTGTTTAATATATAACACTTATAACTGTTAAATTTTGATGTGCTATATCTGCACATTTCGGAAAATCATTCCTCATCGGTGACACTCAGGGCCGAAAAGTTAATAGATAAAAAACATAAGCCAAAGAGTTGAAAAATACCGAATCGAAAGTTCCAAAATTATATGAATCCAAATCCAGTTAAGAATGCTTTGCATGAGGAAACAAAACTTAGTTAGGGTTAACCAGTGATACACATAGTCTATACGCATGTATAGGTTGGTAATACCGCATCCAATGTCTGTGGACTGTTTAAGACTAGAGCATTTTAAATATTAAAAGTAAGAATTTTTACGTAGGAAGAAAGATAGATACGAATTGGAAAAGTGTTCAATAAATTGAATTTAAAACTCGTTCAAAAGTAAAATTATCGAATGATTTAAGATTTTTTGTTTAAAGATTTTAAATCGATAATTTAGTCCATTTTTGTTTAAATCAACTTTTTCAATATAAGACAAAAATAAAAAATAACTCTATAATATGTTCCTGTCTGGGTCTGAGTTGGATACCATTGAGTTTAGTTCTATAGAAATTCCTTCTGTTGGTACTATGGCCATTAAAGCAGCAGTTAATGATAGAGTCACCAGAAGCATCTTTATTATTATAATTAGGATGTGAAAAAATTCCTATTATGCCAGTTCAAACAATCATCACTACAATAACATTTCAAAAGTTTTAAACAAATAAAAAAATAACAGTCAGGCTTTCCGTTATTTTCGACTATGATAATAAAGCTCTCGCATTACATCATATCCGAACCAAACTGTACACTTTACCACTTTCCCGCCTTAGGAGTTACAAGAAGAATACATATACAAAACTACTACGGATGTATGTTGTTGACCCAGCTCATAAAGCTTCTAACAGCATTATTTTTCTTTGTAGAAAAAATTCTAATGACTTATTAAAGTGCTTGGTTTAGATAGTATATAGGAGAATCTTACTTATACCAAAACTAATTTTGCCAAAGATGTTTTTTTCATCAGAGGGAAGTTCTTTAGTATTTCGGTATCAATTTCAAACAGGAAGAACCTGACCTTCCTTACTTGTATTGGATTCCAAAGCTTCACAAAAATCCATACAAAGAAAGATATATAGAAGGTTACTCTAAATGTACTACTAAATCATAATCAGTAATTTGAACAGAAATTTGAACGTCGTCAAAGATGGCCTTCAGATTTACTCAGAAAAAGTCTTTTCAACCAAATGTGGATTCTCAAAAATTCTGAAGAACTACTTGATCATCTTGTTTCTCATAATTTATCTTCGGTAAAATTATAAAAACAATTGATTTTTTTACCCTTTACACCACTATACCTTATTCTAAATTAAAAGAATGTCTTAAACAAATCATTCACTTTTCATTTTTTTTTAAAAAAAAACTGTAAACAAACCATGATAGAAATTTCTAGTCATCAACAGGGATTCTAGTTTTTTTGTAAAACACCATACAGACTGCAAACAAAAATCTACTGAAGATACATTCAATAAATGTTAGAGTTTTTTAAAGACAACATATTTGTGTGTTTGGAAATATCATTTTTCAAAAAACAATCGGTATACCAATGGGCACAAACTGTGCACCTTTGCTATCTGATTTGCTTCTTTATTCATATGATTCAGAAGTTTTACAGAACGTTGTCAAATCTGGGAGAAGACTGTCGCAGAATTATTCAGCAACACATATAGATATATAGATGACCTTATATCTCTAAATAATACCAAATTTGGAGAATATTTGAATGCCATCTATCCAAGTGAGCTTGACATATTCTCTGTGTTCTGCTTCATATTTGGACTTAAACCTCAATTATTACACCCACCAAAAGGTTACATCTGAAGCTATACGACAAACGCGATGACTTCAATATTGCTATTGTCAACTTTCTGTTTCTTTGCAGTTATATTTCTGTTTCTCCTGTGTATAATGTATTTGTTTTACAGTTAATACATTATAGTAGAGTTTATTTTAAGTACGGCGACTTTCTACAAAAAAGCAAACTGCTTTCAATTAATTTGTTGACTCATCACAATATTGCTGATAAGTATTAAATCACTATATCCTCACTTACACTGGATATATTTGAGTTACCATAGTTCCTTGTTTCTTTCATTCTCAAAATTGACTTTGCACGTGACGGGTGTAGTTAGCTAGACAGGGGGTGCTTTCCTTTCCGGAGCATCCGGTCTTACTTCCTTGATGAAAGTTCTCATTTATCATTTGCCAGTTTTCAATTTTTTTCATTTTTTGGAGGGGAGGGGGGCTTGTGTTTGGACATGGACTGGTATGAAAAGAAAGAAAGAAAAACGTTAAATTTTTATTTAAAAGTGCACATTTTTATTTAAAGGTGCACAATTTACAGGCAAGGGGTACACTTCACAAAGGCAAGATATTTTGAACTGTAAATATTTCAATGTTGTATATGGATAGAGTACAATTTACTAGGCGAAACCAGAGAAGGGCTAAATTAACAAATAATTGGTCATCGGTTTCAACCATACCATTTCTTATTTTGACAAAATATACAACTACACACACAGTCCTATATAAAATACACTATTCCGAGTACTACGAGGGAATTACAGGATAAAAAATATGTAATTTTTCACCATAAAGATGTAATGATGAAATTGATAGGAAAATAAAAACTTTTCTAGCCTGGATTGTAAGAAAGTTAATATTTTACTTGTTCATCTAAACTACACCTGATAAAACAAGGCAAAGACATGGAATTTATGAAAAATTTAATATGTATGGTGCTAGTTTTTTTTAAATCTTTTACCATGGATAGTGCATTCAAATAGTTAATTGGAACTGCTCAAGAACATACTGTACTAAACGAAGCTTGTTTCCTGTTTCTTAAAATACACTATGTAAACAAATAGAACCTAAAATATTTCAAATACGGCTTATAATTAACAAGTACAATCTATCGTCCCTGCTCATTTCAAATGTAACTCGAGACCTCTAGTTTCCTACTATTACAATAAACCAAATGTATCCAAAATATTTAACTGTAAATAAACTCCACCTATCTTCTCTTTTTCAGTCTCATTCTACATTTATAAACCAACTGGACATGTAGTAACCGGTGATTTCAGTATAATTAATAACAGTTAATTAAGATGTCTCCTTTCAAAAGGTCATCAATACTACAAACGCATATAACAGATATGTTATTGTCCCAGCTGATAAAGCTTCTAGCAACATAGTTTTATTTGTAAGAGATTCTACGTTAATACGAGGAAAGAGCTTAGTTTAGATAGTATATCAAAACTTGAGTTCATTACAATCATAGTGGAGTCTTTCGGTATCAGTATAAACAAAGGAACATGATCTTCCTTACTTGTATCGGATAATAAAGCTTCACAAAAATTCATAAAAGAGATATATGTATCACGTTCCTCTTAATGTACTACCAAATCGCAATTATTGATTCTAGCAAAACTTTCACAGTCGGCAAAGATAGTCCTTAGATTTATTCAGAAAAGTCTATATCTGGCAGCAATTAAATGTGGGTTTTAAAAAAATACACAGAACTACTTAAAAGTCTTGTTTCTAATTCTTTTATCTTCTGTAAAAAATTATAAAACCTTTTGAATCTTCTTCATTTTACACCATATCCCTCAATCTATAATGTCTAAAATCATCCTTGTGTCAGGTTTTTTTTTCTTTTTACAAATTTGGTTAACAAATCTTAAATATCCAGTGCTCAACAGAGATTCTAATTATTTTTTTAAAAACTATACAGACTGCAAACAGAAATATACTGAAGATACCGTCAACAAAATACATGTAATAAACTTTTTTACACACAACACAATTAATGTGTTTGGTTATATAATTTTCTAACAAACAATCGGTATACCAATAGGCACAAGTTGTGGACCGTTCCTTGCTGATTTGTTTTTTATTCAGATTTTTTGAATAAACTTGAAAAAAGTTTAAGAGAAGACTGTTGCTAAATCAATTAACTTGCCATCACTACAATATCGTTTATACGTATAACGGCGAGGTAATCAAGCCTTTTTACTGGATATAATTCACGTCCAATAATAACATGTTTTTTTTTATTCTGAAATTTGATTTTTCACATGACGAATGTTGCTACTTAGACAGGAGGTGCTACCTTTAGAAATCTACCTCTCATACTTCGTTAATGGAAGTTCACATGTTTCACTGAATTGAACAGTTTTTTTTTTTTTTGGTGTGGGGTGTGTAATTTGGACATTTGGACATAGACTGGTGTGTATTATTATTATTATTATTATTGATTTTTAAATATTTTCTACGAAAGTGTTTTTAGATAGGTAAATATCGGATCAAAAGGAGTCCTAATTGTTCTTCATATTTATGTCTGATTAAGCTTATATATAAGGTGTCCTGATTTCCGGGAATAACAGGTTATGGAGTTGTCGACCTTCTTAGATACGATGGAAACAGTTTTTTAAGTGTAGTAAATAAGAAAGATTGTCTTTCATTTATCGAGAGTAGTGTGATATTTTTTTTGTCTTTTGAAAATTTAAATTTATATGAATTTCTAATTAAAAAACTTTAGTATGCGACTTAAATAACTAATTGTGGTAGTTAATTTTTATTCATAATGTCTGTCTGTCAGCATTCAAAATTTCCTAAAATTTCTCAACCTTTTTTCCAGAATAAGTTAAGAAATGATTGAAAATTGAAAGTTGATTTTAAAGGATTTAATAGTAATTTTGTCAAATAAAAAATCTCCTAGGTTTTAATCTTATTAACTTTTTTTAAAGGTTTCCGATAAATCAATTGAAATCAATCCCATATTAATTTAACATTATTATATGAAAAAGTTTACATCCTTTTTTAAATATTTTGTCAACATCTCAAATTTATTGGGAAAAAGTAACAGTTACTCGTTGTATGTACCTGTCAATGATTTTAGCGAATTGCTGGGTAAGATCCTGATTATTACATGTGATGGAATGTGTATGACATACATGATGTAAGCAGACTTAGATTATTGATAACCTCTTAATTACTGGTCGGTTAGATTATAATGTAGTTGTGTTGTAAGAGAAAATCAAAATGCTTAAAAATTCTCGGAAGAAATACCGAATATCAAACTAGTTGATCCATAGATTCTTGGTGAATATTTTTATAGTTTTTACAATACATGTATATTTATCTGTATTAATGTAGATTTCTCTTCAAATAATTTTAGACGTGAGTTAAGAATTGATAAACATTTGTATGTTTCAGAAATATTGCTGATACTGTTGAGATCAGGATTAGATGATAAAAAACAATATAATTTAAATAAAAAACCAAAGTGCTTCGAACACATTTATTTACATGTTGATAAAGATTTCAAGTTTGATCCAAACAAAGTTACAGAAAATGAAAAGTCATTGGAATACCTTTTTAAAGTTCAAGAAAAAGGAGGTAAATTGTTTGAATTTAATTTTTTTAGGGTTTAATTTGTTTTTGTATTAAACATATAAAACTCCTGATACATACAAATATAAATCAAACAACCGTCTTGTTGGCTAAGTAAACTGAATTTTTTCTCTTTTTTTCGTATTGAATGTACCCATCCGTTAAAACCATTTAATTCCTTGTTCTTCTATGTTCACTTTGATACAAATTTCGTCAATACAGCTCTCTAAAAAACTGGAGATTTTTTATATTTGTTTATCTTGAGTGAAACATGACTGTCACTGAGTGTAGTCAGCTGGCAATAAGTTTTGTTTCTTTTGTTTCAACATTAAGAACTAAACCTCTCCATATTTTTATATTGCATGTTACATTTGACAATGCTTTTACAATTATCGCAATAAAATTTATTTCATGTCACAACAACACTTAGTAGTTGTCAATCAAAAATCTTTAAGTGAAGTAAAACAGCAAACAACAAGAATAGAAACATGTTTTTGTTGCCATTGTTACTACAAAAAGATGTCAGATTTCTAAATATTTTCTATTTTTATTATACAAGAGTATTTGTTTTGATAATTCATTATTGATTCAATAAACATGACTGTAAAAGTTTTTTTTAAAAGGTATATGAAAAAGATTATAAAAATTCTCCGGCACATTCAGTAGAAATCAAAAGATTGTGAGTTTTTACATTTTATCTAGTGGACATGGTTTAGAAAATTTGACTAATATCGGCAACCATGTGTTCTAAACTCCCTATGTAAGAGTTCATTTTTTAAGATAATGGCTATTAAAAGTATGATATACAAATAAAGTATGCAAATTTATTTTTCAGGAATTGATGTAACTAAAATTCTGACTCACCAAACCGAAAAAGGTAATTTTCCAATTATTAAAAAAAGGATTTAAAGATTATTTTTAACATAAGTTAGTATTTGTTTTGTTGATAATTGTTTAGAATACCTTAAAAGCAATTTAATCATAGATTTAATAAAAACTAAAACAAGAAGTATATTAAATTAAAATATATTCAACGCAGCTCTGATGAAATTACTTAATTAGGTTAAATTTTTCTGTAGAAATTTAAAAAAGTAACAAGTTTGTCATGATATTCAGAAATGTTTAAGTGCATTCTATTTATAATTACTTTACAATACATTTCAAGATGTTGTAAACTTCCTGGCTGGCAGGCCAAATGTTTGTTTAATTAAACAATAAATTTAGATTAGTCAGCCATTCAAAATTTTGCCAAAGCGACTAATCATGCCTGTTTTAATGATATTTTCTTTAAAAAATATTTCTTATATCATTGGATGCTTAAAAGGTTCCGGTATAACCATAAATCAAACGCTTTTGCAACCTTATTCCGCATACAATAACTAAATATTCTGCATTAAATAGATAAGGTCAAATTTGTTTCAATTAGAAAAAGACGCCAGATTTTCAAAGAATTTGTGTAATTTTATATAAAATATTATAGAATAAAAATTAAAAAAACAGAGGCTCAGAAGGCTGAGCCTGTATTGCTCACCTTGGCCAGGTAATCTTAGTAGAAGATGTTTAAATCATTCCTGTGAAGTTTGGTTTAATTTAAACCAGTACCTTCAGAGGAGATAGTCAAAATATGCTTATCCCATAGGGTCCAATGTTAAACTATGTCCTATGCTGGTGTCCAAGTTTTTTTTTAGGCAAATTAAAAAAAACTTTCGGCAATCTTTGGAAAGGACCTTTCATACACCATTCCTGTAAGGTTTGGTTCAATTGACTTCAGTAGTTTCAGAGGAGATATATGCTTCACCCATAGGATCAAATATTAAAATATGTCCTGCGCTGGCGGCCATGTTTCTTGATGGATCATAAATATTTAGGCAATCCTGGTAAACAACCATCCATAAATCATTCCTGAAAAGTTTGATTCAATTTGCTTAAGTAGCTTCAGAGAAGATAGCCAATATATTTTTTTCTCATAGGGTCCAATGTTGAAATATGTTCGGTGCTGGTGGCCATGTTTTTTGGCAGATCTGGACAATTGTGGCTATCTTAGTAAAAGACCATCCATACATCATTCCTGCAAAGATTGATTCAATTTGCTTAAGTATTTCAGAGGAGATAGCCAATATATGCTTTTCCCATAAGGTCCAATGTTAAACTATGTCATGCGCTGGCAGCCATGTTTTTGGTGGATCCGGAAAATTTCGGCTATCTTAGTAAAAGACCATCCATACATCATTCCTGCAAAGTTTGATTCAATTTGCCTCAGTAGTTTCAGAGGAGATAGCCAATATATGCTTTTCCCATAGGGTCCAATGTTAAACTATGTCCTGCGCTGGCAGCCATGTTTTAGTGGACCCAGGAAATTTTGGCAGTCTATGGAAAGGACCATCCATACATCATTCCTGCAAATTTTGATTCAATTTGCCTCAGTAGTTTCAGAGGAGATAGCCAATATATGCTTTTCCCATAGGGGCCAATGTTAAAATATGTCCTGCGTTGGCAGCTATGTTTTTGGGTGGTCCTGAAAAATTTCGGCTATCTTAGTTAAGGACCATCCATACATCATTCCTGCAAAGTTTGATTCAATTTGCTTAAGTAGCTTCAGAGGAGATAGCCAATATATGCTTTTTCCCATAGGGTCAAATGTTAAACTATGTTCTGCGCTGGCAGCCATGTTTTTTGGTGGATCCGGGAAATTTCGGCAATCTATGGAAAGGACCATCCATACATCATTCCTGCAAAGTTTGATTCAATTTGCCTCAGTAGTTTCAGAGGAGATAGCAAATATATGCTTTTCCCATAGGGTCCAATGTTAAACTATGTCCTGCGCTGGCAGCCATGTTTTAGTGGACCCAGGATATTTTGGCAGTCTATGGAAAGGACCATCCATACATCATTCCTGCAAATTTTGATTCAATTTGCCTCAGTAGTTTCAGAGGAGATAGCAAATATATGCTTTTCCCATAGGGTCAAATGTTAAAATATGTCCTGCGCTGGCAGCCATGTTTTTTGGGTACATCACTCCTGTAAAGTTTGCTTCAAATTGGTCCAGTGGTTTTAGAGGAGATAGTCAACATGTGAAAAGTTCACGGACGGCGACGGACGGCGACGGACGCCAAGTGATGGCAAAAGCTCAAAATGGCATGTTGCCAGGCCAGGTGAGCTAAATTATGCTGCAAAATTTTTATTGCCAATCCATTAAAATGCATTTGGGGTAAGAATATTTAGGCTTTTTATTAAAAATCTACCCCCAAAACTCTGAGTTGAACTTTTTATTTAATTAAAAAATTGAGTCTTACCTGTTCTTAAAAAAACAAGTTTGGTTTCATCTTTATCCGTTTGTGCTGCAAAAGCGTAACTGGTGGTTCAAATACTGACATGTGTATTCCGTTACTGTCAGAAATAAGCCATGTTCATCATTAAGCGCAATAATTTATGCTAACTGCTTTATCATACAGTAATTATAAATCAAGGTGTAAAAGTAAATGAACTGCGTTTGTGTATAGCGATCCATAAATAAACCATCAAAAGAATTTCGTTTACTTTATTCAACATCAAAAATTAAGACGCTGTCTGAATATTATTTAATATTTATTACTTCGTCACAAAATAAGAAAAAATGCTTTAAAGGCTGTAAGAGACAGTCTTATGTCCTTATGACATTTCAATTCTAGAATTACATGAACTTGTTACATTTCGGAATGTGCAATATGTATGTCTTAAGGTTACGCGTGTCGAAATATGAAGTTAAAATAAAACAAACATACCAGTCCTTGTCCATATCACAATCCAAAAAACAAAGTAAAAACATTGAAATCTGGCAAAATTAGTTATACACGTGAACTTCAATCAAAGAAGTGAGGCCGAATGCTCCGGAAGGGTAATCACCCCTTGTGTAGCTAGCTGCACCCGTCAGGTGCAAGTCAAATTTTATGAATGAAAGGAAAAAAGAACTATGAAATATATCCAGTATAAGTTTGGATACAGTGACTACATCCTTATCAACAATAATGTGATGATAGCCATAAAACTTTTTAAGGGCCTTGATTAGCCTAGGAATATATTTGCGTCAACAATTTAATTATAAGCAGTTTGCTTTGTTGTAGAAAGTCCCAATAGTGGGAACAAGCTCTAACATAACGTATTAATTGTGAAACTTATACAACATACGTAGGAGAAGCAGGGATATTCCTACAAAGAAGCGTTAAGTTGACAATAGAAAAATTGAAGTCATCATGTTTGTCGTATAGCTCCAGATGTAGCCTTTTATGGGTGTCATAATTGAGGCATAAGTCCAAATATGAAACAGAACCAGAACATGAAGAATATGTCGTGTCTTTTATTCAAGCTAACTTGGAAAGATGGCATTCACATGTTCTCCAAATTTGGGATTATTTAGAGATAGAACGTCATCTATATATCCTATGTATAGTTGAAGAATTTAGTGACAGTGTTTTCTCCAGATTTGACCATGTTCTGTAAAATTTCTTATTCATTTAAATAAAAAAAAATCAGCAAGAAAAGGTGCACAGTTTGTGCCCATTTGAATACCGATTGTTTGTGGAAAGATTATATTGCCAAACACAATAAAGATGTTGATCAAAAACTCTAAAATTTTGTTGATCTTCAGTGTATTTTTGTTTACAGTCTGTATGATGTTTTACACAATAACCAGGATCCCTGTTGAGCGCTAGATATTTATATTTTCGTTTACCGTTTTTGTAAAAGAATGAAAAGTGAATGATTTGTTTTAGACGTTCTTTCAATTAAGAATGAGGGAAAGTGGTGTAAAGGGTAGAAAAAACAAAGGATTTTATACTTTTTACCGAAGATAGAGTATTAGAAACAAGATGCTCAAGTAGTTCTTCAGAATTTTTGAGAATCAACATTTGGACTGGAGAATCCACATTCTGAAGAACTACTTAACAAAATTTCTAATTGTCCTTATCCGTCTTCTAATTTAGCCCAGCGACTAGCATGCTCTTCAACAGAATCCATTATAATTTTGAAATTCTGTCCCCAAGTAAAAGGTTGATCCTCCCTGTATTTAGGGCCTTTTAAAAGAGGACGTCTTAATTTAGTGTTCTCAATTATACCTGTTACTACATGCCTTACCATTTTGTACAAGGATATATACTTTTTCAGGGCCAACTGAAAAGGACAAAGATATTACTAATTTGCAAGAAAAATTAACTGAAAAAGACAAAGATATCTCTAATTTGCAAGGGCGATTAACTGAAAAAGACAAAGATATTACTAATTTGCTAGGGAGATTAACTGAAAAGGATAAAGATATTAAAAATTTGCAAGCGAGATTAAATGAAAAGGACAAATATATAACTATTTTGCAAGGGAGATTAACAGATGAGGATTTTACTACTTTGCGAGAGATTCACTAAATAGGACAATGATATTTCCAATTTGCCAGGGAGAAATGGACAAACATGTTACTCATTTGCAAGAAAGATTGACTGATATTACTAAGTTTCAAGAGCGATTAACTGAAAAGGACAAAGACATACTACATTGCAAGGGAGATTAACTGAATAGGGCAAAGATATTATTAATTTGCAAGAGAGATTAACTGAAAAAGACAAAGATATTATAAACTTTCAAGAAGTTACCTTTTATATGCAGTATAAAATATGTAATTTAGCTAATATTTTTGCAAGACAAAATAAGCCTTCTAAAATTAGATCATTAATTCCGCTTTCCTTAATAAGTACAAAAGATTAATATAATGTCAAACCTGTCAGGTTTGTATTAGTGACTAGCTGACAAAAAAGTGTTTTTTCTTTGAGTTTTCCTTACCATTAAATATGTCATATAATGTCTAATTAAAATTAACATACAAATTAAATGTTATTACTAAAAATGTTAGATAACCAAAGCAAAATGTAAATATAAAAATGATTATCATTAAAAGTAATGTACATTTTTTAGATATTGCAATATATATAAATGAAGTCCATAAAATTTTATCAGTAGTTAAAACATTTAATATACATTAATAAAAAACACCATAAATACTTTGGTAATAATTTTATTTTGTTAATGGAAGTTTATGAATTAAAGCAGTTATAAATGTCGTTTGGTTAATTAGCCAATTAGATATCTACTTGTATGATCTGAACATAAAAGCAGTAGAATCGTGTATTTGCAGGATGTCACAGTTAACTTAAATATTAATCAGTTTATTTAAAAGAATCAGGTTTATCATAAATTATTATAAAACAATGGGATTCATTAATGTACTATGTTTAATTCTTAACATACAAAATTACTTTTTCAGAAATCATACAGCATACATTAAGCTCTCTAAATGGTACAGGTAGGTTGTGGACGATACTTTGACTTTGTCATTTGATTTAAATTCTTTAATGCATGGAAAAAGTAATTTATGGAAAGTATCGAAGGTATTTCTGTTTAAATAGAACAAACAAGGCAATAAATTATTGAGTATAAGTACATCTCAAAATCCTTGATCATCATTCACATAAGTGTGAAATTGCTATTGCCCTTGACACTGAAAATGCCATGAATTCGTTGTGAAATTGCACTAAGAACATTTTTATAACCAAAAAATATTTAAGAATTACTTAAGCTAAAGTGGATATTGCATGTTGTATAGGAGAAGCCCATTAAAAATTCTACATTTGTCAAATATGAAGTATTTTTGATTTGATAACATGACTTAATTGTTCTTTGTTAAATTGATTGAATATATGTTATGTTTGAACTATTTTGAATGAATTTGAAATTAAAATTTTTATGCCTAATTTATGTCATGCATAGCATCTGTTGTATAAAAAAACTAAGCTAAATTTACTCTTACCCTGACACATGTTATGCCTAAAGGCTGTGTGTAGGGTCAGAACAATTTCCATATAAAAAGAACCGGGACTTTTTTTATACCAACTGGTATTTGAAGCGGTGCCGCCTCATTTCGTTTCAAACTGAAAATTTGACTGGAATTGGAATTGTAGAAAAGTTATTGATCTCAATTTGATAAATTGATTGATAAATGATTTTTCTTCTATATATATATATATATATATATATATATATATATATATATATATATATATATATATATATATATATATATATATATATATATATGAATATATATATATATATTCAAGATAACATTGCTGTTTGTTTTAGAATTGGGATCAATTTCAAGTTGATATTTGTCGAGCTCCTTTTTAACAAAACAAGACTATGTGACCTCGCAAAACTTTCATATTATAATATTTTGGAAGATAAATCAATCACCTATTGATTGAAGTTGGTAATTTTTCTAAAATTCTAGTGATTGTTTTAGCCTAAAGCAAAATGAAGTGGCATCTGTTTCAACACCAGTTGGTATCGGAAAATATCTTGTATTTGATAAAGTAATTGTTCTGACCCTACACACAACCGTCAGGCATAAAGTGTGTAAGGGTGCAATGAATATCAGACTATGGAAAAATCTAAAATACATGATTTTGATATAAATTTAACAGGAAATGTATTGAAATGTACACTTTTTTATTTGTTTTTTTTTTTGTTGTTGTTGTCGTTAAGTGTTCTTAAATGGGGAACTTTTTGGCAGCAACGTCTTGTTACAGGGCACTGTTACCACTAAAATAGGTTATATTTCTGAATGTTGATTAAAAAATGACGCATCTTACAAATAAATATATATTCGCATGTAAACACATGGATCAGTACAGTTACATCCAGCTAGTTCTACAGAAAAAGGTCTATAGAAAATACTCTAAACTTTTGTTATATGTCATATCATTCATTTCGACCAGAAACAAGAATCTACAACTTCAAAAATATTTTTTGGAAATTGATTATTTAACTTATTTCAACACCACTTTGCAATTTGGTATAAGGTGAATAACGTGTATGTTAAAAAATTCACAGAATGAAAGTTATGAACACAGTTGAATAACGTGTAAATGTCAACAGCTGAACCGAATAAAACACACTAGATAAAAAGTCATAAAATAAGAATTAACACAAAAGATAAATGAATATTGTTGACACTGATTATAAAATATTTGCTTTGAACCATCACAATATATGTAATTACAAACTTACAATCCATTAAACCATATGGTGCGACAATGGTTAACATGTAAATACCACTCATATTTCACATACCTTCATTTTTAAAATGAAATATCTACCATGTTTTTAAAAGCCAGATTAGGAACAATGTTTTTGGGTGTGATTGAAAACAAAAATATTTTTTACGACTGTCTAACTATAGTCATTCCTACACAATCACAATTAAGCAAGAAACGGCTATGATATCTCGTTCAAAAAATCAGGGAGAACGTGTTAAAAGTGTTTCCATGTGTTTTGTGCATTGCAGCAAACGGTTGTTCAGACGTAAAGTCTTCATATACATACCTTTAGCCAAGACACTGCTATGTAAACATCCAACAACGATTGTTAAAAAACCCCATAAATTTGACCAAAATTACTTACAGAATTAAAAAACCCATAAATTTTACCCAAAGTAAGTACAGAAAAAACATAAATCTGACCAAAAGTTTCAAAAACCCTATAAATCTGACAAAAAATACGTACAAATAAATCTGACCAAACGTACGTACAAAATAAAAAGAAATCCATAAATTTGACCATAATTACATACATTACAAATAAAAAACCCCATATATTTCTGACCACAATTACATAAATCTAACCAAAATTACGTACATAACAAATAAAAACTCATTAATGTGACCAAAATCACGTACAAAATAAATACCCCCTATAATTCTGACCAAAATAACGTACAGAATAAATATAAAACATCGCTACAAAAATGCTTTTTATTAAATGAACCGTTGGTGAATTTTAATTGATATTAAGTATACTGTTTATCTTCTTAACAAGTAATTTGTTAGCTAAAGGTTGCATAGATTATTAAATCACATTCCCAAAGGATTGTGATATATAACATCTCATAAAAAATTCTA
Organism: Tegillarca granosa; assembly: GCA_029721355.1. Lineage (NCBI taxonomy): Eukaryota > Metazoa > Mollusca > Bivalvia > Arcoida > Arcidae > Tegillarca > Tegillarca granosa. The sequence continues at coordinate 6,290,216 of CM056602.1, read as the reverse complement.
AAAACCAGAAAAGACGATAAAAATAGATATTTCTATTTCAAGTAAGCAATAACCTTAACCGACAGAAAATTTGTATAACTTTCTCAATCACCCTTTCATAAAAATATATTTTAATAATGTAAGCTAAATATTGCATAGGTAAGTAGAAATCATTTTTAAAAATGTTTTGATTACTTATTACATCACATGTAAATTTCTTATAACTTGTACTGACAAAAACTGACATTTACTTCTATGTAAATAAAAGACAGTTTAATAGAAAAAAAGTAAATATATGTCTAAAAAGATTAAACGATTCCAGTATATAGAAATCTAGATATGGGTAAATGTATATCTGATTATACGATTGCAATACATACACGTCTACTGTCGTTTCATAATTGTTTGTCATAAACATATTTGAGAACAAAATTCTATATTTAAACAAAATCATTCAAAAATAACAACCATGGACACCTAATTATTAACTTATGGATCTTTGGTACATTTTTCTAAAAAAATATCAAAACAGGTTTTAACTATATCTATTGCATCTTTTGACATCAATTTCTTTTTCATATTTATTTTAAATTCAACACCACGTAGTTAGGAAATGTGATTTGCCTATGAATTCATTTGACCTTTATTTATCTTGAAATACCCTCATGTAATCTTAGGTGAGGCCCAATAGGATTATTTAAGGTAATTTAATTTCAATTTTTTTCCTAAAATCTTATCTATGTACATAAGAATTCAGAAAAGATTTTTTTTTATTTTAAAGTAGAATTTAGTTAGGTCAATGTTTTTTTTTTAAATTTAATCTTTATGTTATTTTATTGAGGAAAGTTTTAAATAAAAGAGATATTTTGAAAAAAAAACATGTGACAAACAATTAAGGACCGATAGTAGTAACAGTTGAATGTAAGTCTGTGATAATTACATGATTCAATCATACACATCTGAACATTGGTGAATGAATTTGTACATGGTTACGAGATTTCAATACAAACAAATCTAGAAATAGTTCAATGAAACTCCGAGTAAATTACACGTTTTAATACATACAAATCTAGAAATAGCTAAATGTGCATCTGAAATGATTCAACGTTGCCAATAAATACAATTCTAGAAATGAATAAGTTTTAAACTGAAATGGTTACGATATTCCAAAAAAATTAAACTAGAATAAGGTAAATGTATATCTGAGATAATTACACGATTTCAATACACACAAAACTAGAAATAGAAGAAATAGATTTTAATACATAAAAATCTAGAAAAAGGGTTAAAGTCTATCTAAATTGTTTCGAGATTTCATTACATAAAAATCTAGAAAAAGGTGAAAGCACATCTTAATTGTTATAAGATTTCAGTACATACAAATCTAAAAATAGGTGAAAGTATATCCAATATGTATATATTACACGATTCCAAAAGATATGCATCTAGAAATAGGTGAATATCTATCCAAATTAGTTACGAGAATTCCATACATACAAATCTATAAAAAGTGAAAGTATATTAAAAATGGTTACACGATTCTAATACATACGCTTCTAGCAAATAAAAAAAAATAATACAAAATAAAAATAAATAATAATAAAAACATCAGGTAAGTAAAAACAGACTGTGTTGGCCTTAAGAGGTGAAATTACAAATATATTTATACCTATTTACAAGACATTTATCGTTATTTAAATAAAGTGATAATTCACACATGCAACATTTGTATATTTGTCCATGTCTCTAGCTCTGCATTATGTTTAGACTTCTTGAACAACTACTCATGGCTGAGGAATTTTGAATAATATTGTCAGTTTTAACATAAAAGTTCAGCTTTCCCACAACTGGAATTTTATACCACGTAGAAAGCAGCTTAAATATATTGTTGACTAAGGGATAATTCAAGCCTAGGCTTATAAAATCCCTTTAAAAAATTTTTGATCATCATTATAATATCATTACATGTATTTATATTTTATTTATGATGTCGTTAATTTATTACCTAACGTCGAGGGTTTCTTTTATTCAAAATTTTAATTTTAAACATGGTAGTGTAGTAAGATAGATATGATATGATTACATTTTTGGAGCACCTATCCTCACTTATCAGGTTTAAGTTTACCTGTTTATTTCATTTGCCAGTGTTTATAGTTTGGGATTATGATTTGAATGTGCCAGTTGTGTTAAATTTTCACACGCATTCAATTCGATTTCCTTTCTAAATTGTTATTTATTTAAAATATAACATTATTTTAACAAAATGTGGATACATGTCGTGTATAATACAAAAACATAATAATTGAAAAATAGAGATACAATGGTATAAATTTAGAGCCGAAATTTTGTAATAACATAAAACAAGTTTTTGTTTGTGAAATATACAGAATAACTGCATACACATTGCATTTTATACAATAAGATGTCAATTGGAAGTCAAAATTTGAATTCTGCGGAGAGAAAGCATGTAAAGTGAGACATGTAAGGCTTAGGTTAAGTAACTACCTGCTGTCATGACTTTCAATCAATGATAATACATTCCGTCTTTTCCTCGCTCCGTTGTTTAACTTTTTTAATGATATCCGCTAAAAAACTTCTATTTTCAAATAGAGACCTATGTTCTTGCCAAAGATTTGTAATGTCAGATTCTGAAACAAAATTAAAATATCATCAAAATACCAATTTTTGCATTGTTGATACTAGTCTTAGCCGTATAAATTAACAAAAAATGTTAGATCACTGCATAATTCATGTAATTTTACTAAAACATCATTCAAGATGACGCATTGAAATAACAAAGTATAAAAGATTATAAACTTTGTGTAGCTTTAATTATTACTGGGTTAGTTAATATTTGAAAAAAATTATCTGTATCACATGTAGCTTTTTGATATTCAGTATTCAATATTTTCAGACATTCGTATTAAATTCTTTAGCAAAATCGGTTTATGCATTCATACTCTCGTTTAGTTTGACTTTTTTTCTCTTTTTTTTCAATTGCTGTTTCTAATTATCTGTTTATTTATTTTTAGTTTTGTACCTGATGGCTCAGCATTTTTCTTTAAAACTTCCTTAACAATTTTCCATCTTCTAACTGCCATACTGTTAAAATGCTGGCTGATCGGTGTCAGACACATCATCGTCATTTTCCTCTTCCGAAACTGAAAAAAATATATTGACTGCACATGAAAAAGTTTTAATAATTGTCATTTTAGTTTACTGCTTTTTGTTGTTATCTATTTAGGTGGGTGTATTATTGATCTAGACAGCAATATTTTGATAAACTTCCATATTGTTTTACTATAGTTAATTGTATTTCTATAATGTCGAAAATATACTAAGTCTCTTAAATATTTAAATATTTAAAACATATCTTGATATCCAACAAGCCATGATATAACGATTTTCAATTAAAAATTAATTTAAATTGTAATGATACAGAATTCTATTGACAAAGTATTACCTGGTTGATTTTTCTCATGTATACTGTCCACACTAGGGATACTTCTGTAACTCTCTACACTCGGAATATTACTATCACTGTCTACACTCGGAATACTTCTATAACTGGATACACTTGGGATATTGTCCGTGACGTAACCAGTATCTGAAGTAGCATCAGTGCTAGGAGACGGTTCATTTTCGTAAACATTTTCTTTCTTTAATTCGGAACTTTTATATTCCTTCCTAGGAATGTTTTTCTTCTTAGGTGTTGGATAAGGGTGACAGCGTGAAGACTCTTTTGGTTTTGATGCATATGATGTATGAGCGTCGTTTATTTTTGACGATTTCAGTGTTTGTACTTCATTCATTAGGTAACTTAGCTTATTTTCTATATAATCTAGCCTTTGTGTTTCTTTTCCTGACGATGAGGTAGGATGGTTGTTGATCACTTTGATTCTTTAAGTTTGTACCAAAATGAATATCCGTTGATGAGATAATTGAATTCTGATGCATAGTTTCTGATGCAATTTGTTTCTTATTTCCTGGAAACGACTTGAGTGTAGGAGTTAAACCTAATTCCTGTAGTACATTTATAATAGGCGTCATGATACATGAACAGGTACGAGGTCATTCCTATAGCCATTCCAATGCATCTTAGATCCTCAGGGTTGTTGTCTTTTAACATATAAACGAATGATCCAGAATCACCTTCCTGAAAAAATATCTTATTACCGACCGACTCTACCTCATGCTGGTTATACATTTCGAATGTTCTAGAAACTTTATTTCCGAAAACAGTTTCTTCAAGTTTAAGTTCTTTGTTTTCAACTCTAACATGACAGCCATCTACTGTTAAAAGTCCTCTTGTTAGTCCCGTCGTCGCCCCAAATTTGATCAGCTGATTTCCTTTCATGCTGTTTTCAATATAAGCCACAATTGTACCCGAGGAATACACTGGCGGTCTCTGCAGATCATAACCTTACAAAAAACAGATCTAAAAAATGACTGCTTTGTCTTTTGAAGAAAACATTAGTGTTATTATTTCATTTAAGGTTATTACATTGTATTAACGATTAGCGACGATGACGAAAATATATAATGTCACATGTTAAAAACAATTTAACTTAGTTATAAAATTTATATGTTAGCACATTGACCTACTTTAACCTTAAATAAAAGTGTGCATTTAATGACATCCCTCCCTTTTCGTTGAGTTTGATACATTAGTATTTTTTCTATTGATTTTTAAAGAGAGAAACATTGTAGAACAGACAATGTCTAATTAAGTAGAAAGGTTTTGTTTATTCTTTCCAAACAAATCTTAATTTGGAGAAAGTTGCTAAATCTCTAACTTTTTTATTCCTCTGTGAAACATAATTTTGCAAACCTATCATAGCAGCTTTAAAACTAAACTGGTCACCATAAGTGTTCAGTTTGTCTAATTGCTTTCACTGAAAGGGGGGCATTAAGATAGGGATTGTCCGTCTGTCCGTTTGTCTTTCTGTCATTCCGTCCGTCACGTTTAGTTTTCGTGCAATAACTTCAGTTACAATTACAGGTTATGACAAGAGCTCGCTTGGGATTGATTTTTGGGTCACTAGATCAAAGGTAGAGGTAACTGTGACTATAAATAGAAAATCTGTTTCTGTAATTTAAAGGTTAACAGTTCAAGATTTTTTAATGAAACTTGGCACAGAGGTAGCTTATGATAGGTGCTCGTTTGGAATTGATTTTTGGGTCACCAGGCCAAAGGTCGAGGTCACGGTGACTATAAATAGAAAATCAGTTTCTTGTCATTTAAAAGTAACCGTTCAAGTTTTTTAATGAAACTTGGCACAGAGGAAGCTTATGACAAGAGCTCGCTCGGGATTCGATTTTCGAGTCACTAGGCCAAAGGTCAAGATTACTGTGACTATAAACAGAAAATCGGATTCCGGTCACTTAAAAGTTAACCGTTCAAGATTTTTGTCCCCCGCTCTCACCGAAAAGGAGCTAAACAAACGATATACCGTAGTTTCAATTTCCCTCTTTGCATTTAATGCTAGGACTGTCCATATTACCCCTGATATATCATTACAATTACAGAGGTCTATTTCATTTGAAATTCTGTGAATTTGCTTGTTTGTCTTTGTTTTGGATAACAATACATGTTAAGGCCAATAAATATTTTGCTACGTTCAATACCAACGATGTACGTACATACAATACACAAGGTAAAGTATGACCGCGATATAAATATACAATGACAGCAATATACGAAAAGGTACAGTATGAACTAGAAATAAATATAAACAATGTCAGCGATGCAAGTACATACAATACCTAAGGTACAGTTTGACAACTATATAAACAGTTACAGTAACAGCGATGTTTATGCATGTACACTATAGCCGAGATATAAATATATAATGACAGCGATATAAGTACTTACAAAACCCAAGGTGCAGTATGACCGTGATATAAATATATAAAATGATCCGAATACTAGTAATAACCAAGGTTAAGTATGAAAACTGCAAAAACAGTGATCTACGTCACACACAAACTTAGGCACAGTATGACCGTTATGTCAGTACATACATCACCCAAGGCACAATAAGACAGCTATATAAACAGAAACAATATGGTCACAATGTAAAACCTAGGTTACAGTGGGTATATTATGACTACAAAGCGTTATAAGTACATACAATACGACAGGTTAATTGTATATGTGAAACTCCACAAGATGCAAGCTAAGAACTTAAAACATCGACTTTTATTAATAAAATATACAATACTGACTAGACGTCTTTGAATGTCAGAATAGCGAAGAAGTGATATATAAAACTAAAAATCGAAAGGCTTAACCATAAAATATGTATTTTACTTACCCACTGATCTTAAAGTTACCGCTGTTTCCAAAGGAATAGAACCATCTACTGGTTTCCTTCCATTTTCTATTTTAATCAAGGATGCATCGACACTGACTTCGTGATGTATACCGTGTGTAAATACGGACTTACAAACAGTCCCACATTTAACTGGTTGGTTTCCGGGTTCTGTGTTTGGTGTGGGTTGGTACACATTAACTGTGTTAAATTTAAGATAAGTTTTAAGTCCTTCATTTTTTAAAGACAGTGCTCTTAAATCATGCACGACATGTGCACATGTGATGAAATAATCTTGTGATCCAACTTCTACAAAACCTCCTATCGTTCCTTCAAATCCCCTGTTCTCTGCTCCGATACAACATCCTGCTCTAATGTTTTGATGGTAAGTATGTGGGCCTCCACCGACGCCAAGAGAAAAATATCCCTCTCTGACATCTGTTGAATAGCCATCGATGTACCTTGGAAATGGATTTTCCCCAATCGGAATCACTCCTTTGATTCTACAGTATAACACCAGTGATGGTTTTTGCACGATGTTTGCCTTACCATGCCTATATGAATGTGAAGATATTGTTGATGGTATAATCATTGTCAGGTTACTGTGTTTTGCAAATAATTCATCTGCTCTTTGGTTTGAAACAGAGGGAAAATTGTTTGAGGATACATTGTGCTGGTCATTTAATTGTAATGATGAAAGAAATTCTGCTTCTGTACTGACTACATATACAGATCGTACTATAACATTTATACGGTTAAAATTTGTTTTCAGTGCTCTTTTATCTGGCGGTATGTCCTTATACAGAATTACTAAATAAAAATCAGAATCTGTATGAGCCATAATTAATTTTTGAGGAAGAGTTAAGAAATCAGTTTTTTGTACTTTTAAAGGCTTTCGAATTTTTTTATCCTCTTTGTATTCATATCCAGGCCAAATGTCATAAATATTGTGATTTTTTGTATTTTTACAAAAATGCAACACCTGCCTTGATAACCGCCAAGCCAATGCTGTTTTAATTCTAACCTCTCCGATTGCTTCTGCGAGTTCCAAGCATGTGTAACCAACGTCATTTTCTATCATGACATTGGCTTTATACGAAAGGAGCAACCGTACTGTTAATTCATTGCCTTTCAGCGTAGCCAAATGAAGAGGTGTATTACCAATGTCATCAGCACAGTTAACTCTATCACAAATGTCTAGCGCTCTTACAATGGTAAACCTATTAACTGAAGCTTGATTATCAAACGCACTTGGCCAAAGTATAAAGTTCTCAGGATTGTTATTCATAATAAATGAACGTAGGATTATCAAGTAGATATGTCTTGACATTGCTTTACCATGGAAAGAGTCTTTAACTTGTATGTCCCTTTCTATTTTCATATATGCTAGACAAATCTCCCGTAGTAGAAATGTGTTTTCTAGACGAACGTCACATATAAGATCCAGTTTACATATATTATGGTAACATTTGCTGTATCCAGAAACTGTGTTCAAGTCAAGGTAATCAAGTGCTTCCATTTCTGCTGATCTCAAAGAAAGTTTTTTCATTGGTTGTAACAGTTCCTTTTTATGGTAGTAATTCTTTTTACCCGAGCATGGCCCTAGAAAAGAAATTCAACGTTTACTTTGTAAATAGAATTATAGATGTCTGAAAATAAGTACATGTGCGTCGTTCGCAATAAAAACAATCGAGAAACGCTACTTCGCAAAATAAAATATAACAAAAATCAGACAATTGCTAACAATCAAATGAAAACGTTCAAAGTCCTTAATCTTTGAATAAAACCTAGATCCAGACTTTATTTATTTATTTATTTACTCATTGTGTTGTTTTGTGTTATGTTGGTTTTTTAAAATGCAACTTTTATTGATAAATTATTTAGAAACTTAACGAAAATAAAATAAACTAATAGTAAGCAAGTGAAAGCTCTGTTACCTGTCAGTATATCAATGATGTGCAACTGTTTTGTTTTTTCATCTTTAATCGACAACTGTTGAATAATCGGATACGCCATTACAACCATTTCTTTACAAACACCTAACATCCGTGCCTCCCGTGGAACTGGAGTCGTTCCATCAAAGTGTGAAACTTTATCTGAAAATATTTCTAGCGTCGGCTTTGATACATCTGCATTATTAAGAACACACACGCATCCACATGGTGCACAGCAACATTTTCCATTTATGGTCATTTTCCTCTTCATTGTAATCTTCCATCAAGAGTTAAACATTTCACACCATATTTGTCTGTTACAAAAAGCGAACCATTGTTCCCTATACAGACATATATCGGAGGCAAATGGAAGGGAATGACATTCAAAATATATCCAAGTCTTGACGTCACGATAATACAACTATACAGTTGGTCACACACGTAGATGTTGTCCTGGGGATCACAATCGATCCCCGCTGGTGAACCCAACCCGGTGATAATATAACTACTAAACAGTCCAAATGAAGTCAGTTTAACGATTCGTCCACAGTTGTCTTTTTGGCCTTAAAAACGAACAAAAATTAAATTGTTTTTGGATTTTTACAACAAAAATTTAAAGTATGTTTTCACATCATAAGATTAGAAATATCTTTCACAACAAAATGATATCCGAATTATATCGAAGTAAATCGAAAATATACGACATAAATTTAAAGGAAACAATTCTACACCTGATGCATTTTTTCTAATCTTTTAAGCGTTTGAATTTTCTTGCTTGTGTTGAAATTTAATCACTGCTTAACTGGAATATTGTGAAGCAAAGTTTTTTATGTATGATTCATAAATCAACCTAATTGTTCATGTATTGAATTAAATAATATGAAATAAAACAAACATACCAGTCCTTGTCCAAATCACAATCCAAAAAACAAAGTTTAAAAGCTTGCAAAATTAGTTATTCGTGTGAATTTCCATCAAGGCAGTGAGAACAGGTGCTCTGGAAGGGTAAGCACCTGCTGTCTAGCTAGCTACATCCGTCACGTGCAAGTGCATATTACATATCACAAATGAAAGGCAAGTGTCATCAAGTAATATATAATTATTACCTGATGAAACTTGCCTTTTATTTGTGATATGTGATAAAATACAAATTAATCATTTACGTTAATAAATTTTAAAGCAAAAAAAAAAAATATTTTTTAAATTTAACAGAAAAACGTATACCTGCATCGCTAATTAGTATGTTCTCATTTGACATTGTCGTCATATCCATTGGTTTATAGATCAGGTTCTCATTAACACTCCACACATCATTTCCTTTTCGGCCAATTTTTGTAAAACGAACCCCATTGTGGCTTAATAAAAACATATCATTTGTCCTTGAAAGGAGAATTTTTGAGGCAGTCGTAACTGTAATAAGTTTGAAATAATCTTATCAATAAAACAATGTTTGACTTGAATGAAACAATTATTATAACCGATGTATTAATTATTATAACCGATAATTTCAAAGTAAATAATTATTATTACATCCTTAAACAAACTTTTCAATTTTTACCTTCATAATACAGTTTGAAAATATGAAACAAAGAAAAATGCATTATACAACTGATAGTTTATTCTGAAAGAGAGAGGAAAAACGAATTATGCAAATGACACACAAGCTTTATGTGTAATTTTTTTTCTATTACAAAATGTATTAAGAAGATTATTTACAGAACACAGTGAAAATAATAAAATGTGTCGTTTAATGGAACCATACCGCACACTATCTGTAATATTGTAATATATTTTATCTTGAGTTCCTTTATTTAATTTTGTCGTTGGTTATTGAAAATTGTCTGTGATATATATATATATTATATATAAAATTAAAAAAAAACAAAAGTTAACACATCCCACAGTAAAAAAAAAAGCTTTTTCTGGTTTATGTTTTACCATAAACACTTCTGACATCCATTGTGCCCACAGCACTGCTCTTTAATCCTGATATTGAAGAATTGTGCTTGAATTTGCTGCTAACCTTTTGTGAATGAAACCTGAATTAAAAGGGCAAAATATAGAAAATTGAAATGAACTTTTAATAATCAATTGCCATTTTTTATAATAACACCGTCTTTTGAATTTTAAAATTTAGTATTTGGGGACTACTGTTTGTGTGGTAAATTGAATGGTTAAGATCCTAGAATTTTCTTAAACACATCACTAAATATAATTTTGTTAGCACAATTCACATTCATTTTTCTTTTTTAATTCAACAGTTGTATAATAATCGATTACATTATTGTTCAAAGTTTGATTTGATTTTATTCGTTCCCCCAGGTTAATTTTTAAGCACACGGCAATTGTAGAGAAAATTTAATAGGTACTTGATTAATTAGGTATAAGCTAAGCACATATTACAAACCATTATTTGTTGTTGTGTACTGATACTCTCAGCTTTTGTGGACACACTAACCAACTGCATTCAATGTCAACAAAATAGTATTTATTACAAACTTACACTTAACAGTTTAAACACATTACTTGCTAAAAACTTTTCAAATAGTATTTTATCTTTGAAAGAAGAAATAATCTAATAAATAAAAAAGGTTTAGAACATTTTTACCGATTGGTAATACTTTAATGGGTTTTATTTGCTTATAACAATTTAAAAAATCTTTTGAACAAAAACATGAAGTTTTCAACATGCTACAAGTTTTACTTACGAAAAAGTAGAGCTAAAGGAGTTTATTTTGTATAAAAATTGCTTTATTCAAAAGAAAAGTAAGTTCCATTAAGAAGAAAACCTTAGTCATATGTATTACTGTAAACCGTGAAAATTTAGCGGCAGTTTTATTTTAGCGAAATTGGCGGAAGAATTCAACCGCTAATTAATACTGTCGCTAAATTTTACAACACTAACGAGTAAATATTAACGGTCCCCGAACCAGTTTGTGATGATGTTTAACTGCTATTATTGTTAAATATTATATCCCTCCCCTTCATTTATTCATATTAATGATCAAAAGACAAATTTGTTTTTTAATCACATTTAATCAATGAGAAGCTACACATGTACACATGCATAAAAATCTACAATAAGCTTTATCAATCCAAAGAGTGCATTTCCGTTTCAGCTGAAAGGGAGTAACATACGCACGCACACAAAAATAAATAAAATATTCTTATTCCACCGTTTTCGCTTTTGTCAACCATATCCAACGGACTAGCTTTGTATTTCTTCAGTTGTTAATTGCATTGTCGGTGTTTTTGTACATTGAATCAACGGGGACTCTGGAGTTTTTCTCTAGACAAACCGCTAAATATGTCTACCTGTGCAGAATAATTTAGACCTAATGTATGGCTTAATTTATTTAAATAATACTACTCATCATTTTTTCACAGGTTATAACGCATGTATACTTAGTATATACTAGTATACATAGTATCTCTATATACATGTAGCTTAAGATTTATTAAATAGACGGGTACAGGTGTAAATAAAATTTGGAAGTCTAAAACCGAGTATTCACTGGCGCTAAAATAAAACTGCGCAATACAACTGACATTTCTGTGCGTATATGTAAAGTACTATTATTATTATTATTATCGTTGTTGTTGTTGTTGTTGTTGTTGTTTTTACAACAATTTGATATGTAAACTAATTTTAAACAAATTTAATTTCAAACGAAACTGAAACTGAAAAGTGGTCAAATATATTCAAAGTTGCACAACACTTAAACAAATTATTTCTTATTCTTGGTTCACAATTAAAACTTCATTTACAGAGGGTTTAATCTTAAAGGTTTTTTTCAAATAAAGATTTTCATAAACCAATCAAATATCGAGCTTTGATACAGGAGAAAGCAATAGCTCTCAAGATGATTACAAATCGGAAAAAACGAAGAAATTATGCTTTTAAATTGTTACAATGTATCTAAGTTACCTTTTTCATCAAACATGCGTATAATTTCTCAAAATGCACAGAAATGTTTTCAGGTAAAATTGCAAGGAAATTTTACCTGCTGTAGAGTCCACCTCCACCGGTCTGAAGAAACGAGTCTAAAACAACTCTAACTAATTTAACTATATTATGAACCTCTGTATTAAGTCTACACGTTTATAGTAAATTAAGACCACCCTTTTTATTCCCAAATGACTCCTTGTCCTGTCTATAAACTCCACTTTTTTATTGTCATTTTACACATATTACAAAAACCATTTTTGTCGTTGTGTATTGTGCACATCTTTTGTGGACACCCTTACCAACTGAATTCCATGTCACCAAAATAGTTTCTATTACAAACTTACACTTAACAGTTACAACAAATCAGGCCTTAAAACCGTATATAATATTATTTTGTCTAAGATCGAGGAAATAATTTGAAAGTATAAAAAGGTTTAAATATTATTTTAACAAAAAATTTAGTTATCAATATGTTACAAGTTTTAGCTCACGAAAACAGAGAGCTAACGGAGTTCTGAACAACCGAGACCCCCTCCCACTTCGTTTAAACCTGCATTTTGTAAAATGATTTTTTTATTCAAAAGGAAGTAAGTTCCATCAGGAAGAAAATTATTATTATTATTATTATTATTATTATTATTATTATTATTATTATTATAAACCATTAAATATATAAACTTTAATTTGATACCAAATTTGATTTCCAACAAAACAAATTGGCCAAATACATCAAAGTAGTACGACCCTTAAACAAATTATTTTTATTCGTGTATCACAAGTACAAAACTTTTATAAATGAAAGTGAAATCTTAAAGTGTATTTTTTTAAAAATAAGTTAAAGATTTTCATAAACCAGTCAAATATCGAGCTTTGATACAGGAGAAAGCAATAGATCTATAGACGTTTGCCAATCGGAAAAAACTGAACTGAGCCAGGAGAAATTATGCTTTTGAACTGTTACATTCTAGCTAAGCTTCCCCTATTTTAAAAACAGGTTTATAATTTCTGTGATCACACAGTTTTGTTTGGCATTGTGATGTATGAAGATGGGCATTAAGTAATTGTCAAATATATCTTTGATAATTATATATTGTAGTAACTTAAAAGTTTAACAATCGAATCTTTAAAAGAGTACAGTGTTAACTAATAATTAGTAAAAATTTAAGTACAATATGTGAAGAAATCAACGACTGACGTTATCGGATACAAAGATTAAAATACTCATTGTAATTAAATTGCATAATGTTTTATGTAATATATAACAAATACCTGCTGAATTTTGATGTGCGATATGTGCACATTTCGAAAAATTATTCCTCATCAGTGACACTAGGGGCTGAAAGTTTAATAGATAAAAAACATAGCCAAACAGTTGAAAAATAATGAATCTAAAGTTCCAAAATTATGTGAATCCAAATCCACCTAAAAGAATGCTTGAATGAGGGAACAGACCTTAGTTTTAAATAAATTTCAGAAATTAAGACGGCTGAAAATTTTGCTAAATGGTATATTTTCTGACAGCACAAAGTACCGCCCACTGAGTTATGGATACCATCTGACACATCAAAATTGAACTGGTATTTGTATATTATACCTATATTATATCAGGTTATATATTTACTACCCCTGAGCGGGCACCGCTGCTGGTGGAGTAAAACTCTCCGAAGGTATCCATGACTTGGAACTTTGCATTCATTTATTTTCAAATATTTGGTTTATGTGTTTTATCTATTAAACTTTTCGGTCTTAGTGTTACTGATGAGGAATGATTTTCCGAAATGTGCATATCTGACACATCAAAATTTATCAGGTTTTTGTGTTATATATTTTATATACGGAAGTAGACTTAACTATCATGTACGCAAATGATATATTGTACTTAAATATAGCTTTTTGATCAATTTATCGAATGTTTCAGCAAACATAATTTAAAAGATGTCAATGCTGTTTGTAAACTTTTGTTTAACTTGTTCGGTTAATTATAAATAAAGAAAATACCTTGTCAAGCTTCTCGGTCTGCTCACAGATTTTCTAGTGCTTTCTCATGACCCTATAACGAACCGGAAGTGATATATCTAAAAGTTTCTCGACTACATGTGAAAAATTCAACGTTGAATAAACGTTTTTCGTAAATGTTTTACACATTTTACAAACAATTTAAGAAAATATGCTGGTTTTTAAAAATATTCATTAACAAATTACACTTTTACTTTCGTTTTGACAAGAAAACCCGAAAAAAACAGCCACTTGCTTAACTGATACTTTTTACATCAACAGAGTTACCATGCTAAAGATCTATAATTCACTTGATGCATTTGCAATATAAAATGTTAGCACGATAGAAATAACTAATAATATTAATGGGAAAATTAATGTTAATGTTAAATTTTTCACAGATTTCATATGGCCAGCTATGTTTAACAATGAAAACATTTAACATGTTACTAAACATAGCTGGCCATATGAAATCTGACATTAAAAAAAAAGTTGATATTGCATTAAATTGCAAAACTTAAAGTTTGCATGCTCTGCAAATGTATTTTTTATACCGAATTCCAATTTAATGAACAGGTAAAAAGCTTTCCTTAAATATCCAATTTAAATCAGCGAACCATAATACTAGTAAATATATTTCATTAATTATAAACCATCTTATTTAATTATGTTTTTGGCAAATTGCAAATCAATTTGTTGAAAACAAATTTTGAAATGCATTTTCCTCCAAATTCAATTTTTAAACTTAAAATCAGTCAACCATGATGTAAACACTTATTTTTATACACTTTTGTAATATGAAGGTGTATATACCCTTTTCAAATGAATTCATTGAAAAAGCTTTCAATGCGTTTTCTCAAAATTAACACTTTCTTATATATTGAAAATAATTAAGATTTTAGCCGAGGAATTTAATCTAAATTTTAATTTCAAATTTTAAAATTAATTTTTTAAACGATAATTTAAAGATTTGACAGGATATCTATTTATATGCAATGACCATCTAATGTTAATGAAATTGGATATACCCATTTATTATACTTTTATTTAACAATTAACCATCATGGTGGTATATTTTAAAGTTTTATAAAAGGTGACTAAATAATTGTAATGACATAAGACTGTTGCTCAAAATGAGTAGAGTTTTAAGACTTGTACTTAGGACTGATGCCTAAAGAGCCAAATTTAAACTTGACATGTTCAACGCATGGATTTATTTTTCATTACCTTTCAAAAATTAATTGTTTTAACATCTGGCTTTTCATAATGACAATTAAATGTTCATAAAAAATACAAAGCTGCTCATGATAGTAAATATTTGCAAAAATAGCAGAGCAGTATTTTTCAATATTAGAATAATTTACCTTTAGCATAAGCTTAAGCACATTTATGTCCACATGTGACACATTAGAATTTAACAGGTATTTTTGTGATACGTTTGACAAGCTAGCATTTCCCAACATCGACTTTAGACAAGCCGCTCAACTTCCATCACCAACACCGAAAAAGTAAAGCCTTGGTGTCACCTTTTAGCAATGCTAGACTCGACTTTAATTACGTAGAAAAGTGTTATTTTTTGTAGGGAAAGTTTGATCCTAAACAAAAGGGTTTAAATCCATATCTTTTTATATATTTTTGCCAAATAAAACTTTTATCGTTTGCTTAATATCACCAAAGTACTTATCACCACTCTAGAAAATTAAAATACTAGGATTTTAACGTTCTTACGAGTATTTCAGATTTATATGACCTTGACTCTGTTAATTGTATGTATGTACTTATAAATGTATGAGGTTATCAGAAGGTTGTCCGCTTTTCTCAAATTTTAATTAGAGACGGAAGACGTGGATTGCATATGTGGTTTTTATAAGGAGACAATCAAAGTTTGTCCTATTCTTTCTCCTTTCTTTAATTGTGAAATTGATTTTTGTCTACAAAAATGTAGACAGTGATGACTGCAAATTGTATGGGAAATTTTCTAAAAATGAGCGCTAGAAAATTGAGGAACTGACATGGGAAATTGCCGTCAATAATCTCATAATGGAAGTAGAGGACAATAATGATATAAGAACAAACCAAAGGAATTTTTCTGTCGCGTAGCTTAATTTAAACATTTTCAACTAAAAAAACTGACTTTGGTAAAAATAAAATCGAGGTCAAATTACAATATAGTGATGATGGATATACTTCCAAATACCAACACTTTCAATAACCTTACTTCAAACACAAACAAACTGGACAATGATCAATTTAGAAGCGAAGTAAAACATTAAACACTGGCAAATTACGCTAAACACGTGAAATTCCACCAGAGTGCTCCAGAATGGTGAGACCCTTTTGTCTAGCTTACTATGTTATTTAACCACGTGTGAAATTAAAATTTAGAATTAAAGGGACATAGAACTATAGTTCCAAATATCCAGAATATATTTGGCTACAAAACATCATACTTATCAATAGTTATGTGATGATAACCATTGAACTTTTTAGGTCCTTGAAAAACCTTGGCTTTCAATATTCCTAGACAGCAAATTATTTGTTAGCAACTTGCTTCGTTATATAAAGTCCCCGTAGGGAGATCGTGCTCGTTCTAAAATTACAGGTTGTAGTTGATATGACAACAAAATCTAAAGTAAAATTACTTTTACAAAAAAACCCTAAAAATAAAAACAAAATTAATTTAACATAAAACATATAAAGACAAAATAAAGATCATTCCTCGTTAAACAAAGACATACAAATACCATGAATAATTCAGACATTGTGTTCTGCCATGGTCTTATATTTAAGGATTTTTAAAAAAAAATGATGATATTCCAAAGATGAATTTTTTTTTTTAATTTGATGAATAAATGATATACGGCCATTTTATTTATACAGTGGTTCTTTTTTTTTTTTTTTTTTTTTTTTTGAGGGACTGAAGTACCTAAAGAAGTCCATCAATGTTTGCCCGACCGATATAATATCGATATCAAATTCCGGCTAATATGTAATATATAAAAGAAACAAACATTCGTTTAAGTGTGTGTGTGTGTGTGTGTGTGTGTGTGTGTGTGTGTGTGTGAAAATAAAATGATTTTTTTACCTGATAAATGTAAAATCTGCACCCTTTGTACCTTTATGCTTTAAATAAATAATGGAAATCCCCTTAAAGAAAAAACTATATTTAGATTTTTAGTTGAAACCCCCTAGTTCTATTTATAGACATTCAATGTAATATCGCGTTTTGGTATTTATTACTGTACCGTTAAATTGTACATACGACAGGGTACAAACTCTCATGAACATTGAAATGTTTTCATATCATAAAGTCTGACTGTAAATATTTATAATAACATTACTTGTTAGTCTATGACGGAGTATTTATAATCCCAACTTTGGACAATCTATCCTATGTAGTTTAATATAAAAGATACGTTTGATTCTTAATGGTCTGCTTCATATATTGATTTATATCTTAATTATGACACCGATAAAAAGCTTAATTTGAAGCTATATAACAAACGTCAGGACTTAGATTTTTCATTAACTGTTAACCGTTTCTATGCTATAATATTTCCTGTTTCTTTTGCCTACTTGTGCGTATTAGTTTTACAGTCAATATGGTATGGTACAGCTTGTTCCCACTACGGGAACATTCTATAACGAAGTAAACTGCTTACAAAAAAATTCTTGACTCAGGGATATTGCATAGGCTTATTAAGATTCTCAAAAAGAGTTAGTGCCATTATCACAATAATATCCAAAATTATTCTGTATATAAATCCCATGGTTTCATGTTCCTTTCATTTTCAATTTGTTTTCGCACATGGTGGATGCAGCTATCTGGCTAGCAAGCTGGAGTTGTTTACTCTTTCGGAGCGTTAGGCCTCACCAACCCCCTCCCCTGGAAATTCGCGTGCTCATCTGAATTGGCAAGTTTTCAAAATTCTATTTTGACTTTGGTATTATGATTTAGACATGGACCGGTATGTTTGTGTTTGATGACTAAATACTTTGAAACAATGTATACCTTTGCATTAAATTATCTAACTTATATTTTTGTAAAAATAATGATTAAATAGCTTTTATGGACATCATTTACGTGCAATGGTTTTTGGTATACTGTTTGATAAGACAACGCTTATTTACTATTATTATTATTATTATTATTATGACGTCTAGTTGTCAAATAAGTGGGATAGATGGGACCCTTCAGTGACCATCCAAAATCACACCTTTCATAATCAGAGGAACCTAATTAGTCTGTTTTTCTTTTCTCGATAGACTGCTTCTGTTAATAACTGATCTTGGTAGCTTAGCTGTCGCTGTTATTTTTCAGTTGCAGATTTTGCAGGTTTATCTGTTATTATGTTCTTACTTTGTATCTGCATTTACAGTCTAAAGTGCAAATCCCACGTTCTAACCCCAAACCTCAGGATCTTGTGGCAGATGCTCCACCACTAAGTGACAGGGTTGTTTATCTAAAGAGGCATAAGCTTTAATGCGTTTGTCATGTTTATTTTTCTATTTCTATTGTTTTAGTTGCACTTATGCTATTGCCAAGTACATTTTCATCTGCAACTTGTAAAAGAGTTATATTTATATTATTAACTTTGTTGTTTACTCTGTAAAAGAGAAAATGTTTAAATGTGATTTTCTGTCTGAGAGGTATTGTCTCACCTATTGTTGTAAGCAGCCATTGTATCAAATCACACCTTACATTTACTCAGGCATCCAAGTGTGTTAAGGTGTTTTTAATATAGAAGTGATTAATAAATGTCTTGTAAAAATCAATCAAAGGGAAATAATTCAAAAACGGGACAAGATAGAGTTGTGGTACTTGTGCACTGCACTTCGAGTCATTGCCAGAAACATGTACACCAAGTTTGTAGTCATTTGAACATACTACACCAAAGTTATGCTCCGGACAAGAAATGCTCTATAAAAATCAATCAAAGGGAAATAATTCAAAAACGGAAAAAGATAGAGTCACGTTTCTTGTGCATGCACTTCGAGTCATTGCCAGAAACAAGCACACCAAGTTTGGAGTCATTTGAACGTACAACACCAATGTTATGCTCCGGACAAGGAAATCCAGACGCCGCCGCCGACGACGACGCTGCCGACAAAAGTAATCCCTATATGTCGCCTTGTCAGGCAACACAACTACCACAAATACCAATGTGTGCATTATAGTTTACTAAATTTTACATATAACAAGACAGAAAAACACCTTTTTGGATAAGATTTTTTTTATTTTTCTAGAAAATTGCACTTTGATCAACAGCATGAGCTTAAAGGAACATAGTCATGGCACAAAGGGGACAGCACAGAGAGTAAGATGTATATACATAGACCAAACAAACATATATTGGGGCTTGCATGATGTAAGACAAACTAAAACAAAGCATATTTGCTCTTCACCTCAATGTTAACAATATCTAGGTTTTTGTTTTAAAAGAGTTATTCTAAAAAGTACTTTTTAGTTCAAAAATAAGAGAAACTGTTCATGTGAGAACTTTAAGAGTTTTTTTTTATTATTTAAAGCACAAATGACTTTGTAACTATACTTTTAAAGGTTACAAAATCAATATGATCTGTATGCAATAGTTTCTCTTACAAATGGTTTAAAAAAAGGTAAGCCAAGGTAAAAATATCACCTTTTTTTCTAAAACTGTTCAAAAAGACACATTTCTTTAAAAATATCTTTTTACATATATTTTCCAGTGTACAGTTAAAGAAGAGTAAAACACTTTCCATCTTGAACACTATGTGGTTTACTGTATATGATGCACTGGCAGATAAACTATATCCGGTACTTTTGCAAAATTTTTATTTTGGAACGAAAATATTTATTTGCAAAACTTTTACATTTTCTTCACTTCTTAACTAATTGTTTTTAAGACAAGAACAGTTCAAATCATGTGAATTGGCTTCTGGAACAGATAAGAATGCTAAAATCATGTACTGGCAATTAAAACGGGGCAAGATTAGTGTTCAAATGATAAAATCAACATAAAACCATACCACTAATTAAACTGGTTTCAATAAATATTTATAAAAATTTATAGGCCATGCCTTTCTATTGGTTTATATATATTTTGTATATATACAATTTATATGTCTTATCTCTATATCATTGTATCTACATTGTATGTGCACTTTTCACTGTAAAAAATAAATAAAAACATTTATTAATCAAATAATATTAATAAAACTCTTATTACCATGGTTAATTTTATCAGCTTTACATATATAATTTAGTAATAACTTGTTTTACTTCCCCTTTGTCACCTTACTTATTGTCATAGCGTTCTACATCTTAAATCCTATTCTTTGTTTTTCTTTTTAATTCGTTCTTCTTAACTTATCAACTTTTACCTATCAAATTTGATTGAACAAATGGTGGCCCCGAATCCAGGTTTTATTGTATCTTATTTAAATCTTACACGATTTCTACTATGACTAATTTTGTAATTTTTGTATTCTTATAAATTTGTATCCAAAACTTATTTTCTGAAATAATTTTCTCTGCTTGTCGACCTGTCATTTAGCATTCATTTTAGTGTGCATTTATTTCTAAAAATTTATTATAACATTGCAAAGTTGTTTTTTTTTTTCATTGCTACTTAAATTGACATCATACAAAGATTTCATGAAACCTGAATTAGAAAAGTATACATAAATTGGGTATAAATGAGTATTATGAACAGAAGTAAAAATATATAACAAGTTTAAGATTTTATAATCAAATTAAATTGCTTAAGCTAATAACACAAACATCCAGTTTGGAGATGTTGTTATCCAGGAGTACAAGCATTACCCAAGCAATTTTCTGTTGGACCAGACATATTTTTCAACGTCTCTTGAAGACGAAATAACAGCTTAGTATTTTGGAATTGAATTTTAGGAGATAGACATAGATAGAGAGAAGGGAGGGGTAATTAACTGAAATTCAATACATAAATTGTTTCAAATACAAAGTTTAAAGTAAATACATGTACATTGAAAAGAGTAATCTTAAGTACTTTATTGCTAAATATATGTAATTGTAACTAACACAATTTTCACTAATATTCAGTTTCACCATTTTAGATAATTCTTATTTGGTCCCAGCCCCATTTTTGAAGCTTACTTCTGGCAACACTTGTACTATATTAAATTCTATCAAAAACTTAATTGAAATTAGAATGGCAAGGGAAGCATGGTAATCTACAAGTTAATTATAATAAAAATATAAAATTAATTTTAATTATTCAGAATGTTTAGCTTCTTTGTTTCTTGCAAGCTTAAAATACTAAACACTTCCTTCTATGACAAAGACAGGTAGGTGGATTAAAAGTTTGAAAAAAAAACTGACAAGGAAAGAGTATAAAAAAATAAAAATAAAATAAAAGATAATATGAAGTTTGAGAAGAGTTATCAAATATGGGAAAAAATGAACACAGGAACGAACACATAAATTATTTGCATAAAATTAGAACAGCAATATAAATTTATATACTTATTGTTATCTACATTAATACTCATACTGATGTTACCACTACTAAACCAAAACTTAAATAAAAAAAAAATTGAGAACGAAGAAAAAAAAGTTTTGTTTTTACAATGGAGTTGCCTCCCTTACCCCATTATACATCTGTGTCAAAATTTGCTAAAAATAGAAAAGTTTCACCCTTTTCATCGACTTTTTACTTCTTTTTAAGCATGGAAAAAGGATTGACACGCACTAAAGAAAACAATGTATTAAAATTAAATGATAATTGCATTATTAATGTATTTGTTCCACAAAAAGCAAGTACCTGCCCTGCAAAAATGACTAGACTAAATCATCATCAACTACAATGGTTTTGTAATTAATTTTCATTGATTAATAATACCCAATATCTACAACATATCAGGTATGATTTAATGGATACATTGACATTTCCATATTGAAGTGAATCCCAGATAAATCTTTGTTTAAGAGTAAAATCTATCCAACTTTTTGAATCATAATGATGGTATTTGAGAAAATGGCATTTAAGTAACCAAATCTCTAGTGTTTTAATGTGATATTAAAGTTTACTTTAAAGCCGTAAACTAGTCTTACTGTTAAGTCATCTTTTCTTCAGTATCTCTGATTTGATAGTCTTACAAAATTTTTCAGACAATTTTAACTCTAAAAATACCTAAAACCATATCAACCTGAAAAGCAAAATATCTTTCCATTTCTCACAATATTGAAATTTTAACATTGGTAACATTTGAAAGTCTCTTCTGCATTTGTGCAGGTGAGCTAGAAACTTCAAGGAAAGCCAATTATATAAAGTAGGACCAAGCTTATCAAGACTACAAAGACTAGTGTAAAGGCTAAGCGGGTTAAAGCATATAGGCATAAACTTCTGTACATAATACAAACAATAATAACAAATACTTATAGTTGCCATGACAATTACTCAGATCTACATAAAAAAGAGGGAGGGGCATATTAGGACAAGGGAACACAACAAAACAATTATATTATGGCAATTTTCAATGTATTTTTTCTGATACTGCATATTACTTCATTTATATCAAAACAATGGTTCCTGAAATATGTAAAACTTTTCATTTCTTCTCCATCCTCTAAACTTTTCCACAATAAACTTTTAATGAGAAGACATTATAACTGATTTTAACATGTTAAAATATAACACGGAAGATTACATATGCATTGGTAATGATAGTGCTTGCAATTGCAGGAAACATGATTGTAATTAAAAAAAAACATCTGTTCCTGAAAGTTTATACTTGTAACTGATTGGTTATAACTTGTATCACATGATACACATGTGGTTGGTTACCTATGGAACTTAATCACATGATTCAACATGTGATTCCAAATAGACAGGTATGTATGACTTGTAGTCTTTGTAGCCAATTGGTTTTGACTTAATTCATATAGCTTATGGGCATATTCATTGTAAAATTTATTTTAAAAATCCAACAAATAAAATGTATCAAAATAAATCTATTGCTTACCCAAGCACTTGAGTATTACTGAGACGAAACATCAATAGGAATAACCTCCCTTTGAGTACAAAAACACAAAGAGAATCTACGAAAAAAGTTGACAGGTTTAAGCAAATAGACCATGGATTTATTTTGTCTGTATAGAATATCGTAAAAAATAATTTAAAATACATAGAAATCTTTCAACATCATTTATAAAGATTATGAAAAAGAAGAAAAAAACCAACATAAGAGTTGAAACCATATTTTCTTTTTAGTGTTGACTAAATGGTGCCATGGATCATTACAATAATATAGGATGAATTTCTTTAACAGGTTTATTAAATCAAATTTGGATTTGAAGAAAAGAACTAAATAATGAAAAAAAATTAAATGTATCAATAATTTTAATAATGAAATGAGATCTAGCAAAAAGACATGATTCATAAAACCACGAAAAAAAATTACAATTTTTTTTTCTGTACTATTTACAGATATTAATATTTGAAAACACTTTCAGATCATATTTTCAATTCAAAAGCCTTTTCAAGATGATTTAACTTCATATAACTTAAAAATCTTTTCGGCATATTTAAATATGCTTATAGAATGTTTATCATGTTTTTTTTTATCATTTAAACATCATTTAAATGGAAATACAGAGGCACAAAAAAGTGTGCACTTTATTTATACTATACAGCCAACATAAATGTCAACCTATGAACCAACTCTAAAACTCTGTAATAATTACATGATAACTGATCCCTACAATTACCATCATGTAATAAACTTGATCTATATACAGAGAATCTTAATAAATAAATCATCAGCTGTCCAAACAAAATACAGCTTTTCATGCAGGAATGACAGTCCATTTATGTGTTGCAAAATGTCCCTTCTTTTGCCACTTGTTGCAACAAAATATCTCTCTTTTTTCGTCTTTTCAGGTCCATAAATTTTTGTCTCTGCATGATTAAAAATGCCCATGATTAATCTCTTATACGTCTCAAAACCTCATGTTATTCCTCAAGTTCATTTGTTCATTGCTTGGAATTTTTTTTTTCACACAAAGTTTGGCACAAGCGTGTACATAGTTGGTGACCTTCATCGAAAACATGTTTGATTATCCAGCTTTCCTCCAACATAACAAACATAGACATTCAGTATAAATGACTGATGATAACATAGAACTCTTTCAAAACAGTTTGGCTCAAATATCAGAATATAATAAGTTTTATTATAGTCTATCAAACTGCTTATTTTTTTTTCCGCTTCTCGAAACAGCTACAATTACTATTAATACCCTGAGAGACATCAAATATGGAAAATATGGCCAATAAAGTTTCATGTTGTTTTACTCCTCAACACTTTTAAGTGAGCAATTGACCAATCAAAAGTCACTAGTTATCTCCAACCAATATTATGTCCACCTATTAAAAACCTATAAATAAGTGAAGCTTTAAGCCTGGTTTTGCTGGATATTTATAGTATCAGACCCAACAACACTTGTCCCAATTTTGGAAAAAATTGCTATGTTTTTCTCTATAGTATAATTACACCAATAATATAGTCATGTGATCACCAATTAGCCAATCCTGGTTTACTTAATGTCATAAAGTAAATTTGACATGATGAACCTGATCTCATTGATGAGAAAAACACCTGAAATACAAGAAAAATGTCTCTTTAAGTTAACGGCATACAGACAAGTCAGTAATAAGACAAATTAAATTTATGATTACCAAGAGAATTTCTTTCATAATGCAACATAGAAGAGTAGCCTGAAGAATTTAAAATCAGAAATCTGATGTGGAAAATTTTTACATTTATTATCTATAGTATTTCAGTAAGAGAGTATAAACTGAAACTCGCTGTCTCAGTTCACTCCAATCTTCATCCAACCTTTGATAAAAGCTTACAACAAATTTGTGGTGGCTAGCTGCTATATATTATCATGTATCATTAGATTAGATTAATATCAAAAGTGCTTAATTCCCCAATTAATCTTTCATGAGAGAGAGAGAGAGAGAGAGAGAGAGAGAGAGAGAGAGAGAGAGAGCTTGATCTAAAGTTTTACCTTTTCATTTCTTTCACACAAGAATTTCAATTTCTGTGCTTTTTTGTGCATGAAGACACCATCTAAATGTCCCGTTTCTGCTGCACGGATTTCTATTGCCTTGTTGCCCCAGCCCATTATTTGTCCTGTACCAATGTATGCTAAAAACAAAAACAAAAAATTCTTTGTGATATTTGAAACAAGAGTCTGTCAAAATGCATGGGGAGTGCAATAAATGTTTTTTTTTTTTTAAAAATAAATGTTTTTTAATAAAAATTAGCATGTCTGTATGTGATAAACCGTCTTGTTGACTATGATATCTGTGTAAGTGAAGGACCAGTCTCATCTATTTCAACACAGGTTTTTTGTAGCCCTTAAGCTTAAGGCATGATTTAATTCATTTCTATGGACTGGACTGGAGTTATAGTGTCAAGATTGTTTAAATTCATATACAAATTGTGTTCTGGGATGGTGGAGGAAACTTGAGTGCCTGGAGAAAACCAGACCTTCATACTAAGGGAAATTTTTAAAATTTATTTGAAACTAAGGTTTGTTACCTCATTCTTCAGCTGGATTTGGACTCGTATAATTTTGAAACTTTGGATTCATTATTTGTTTTATTTTATTAATTTATTCTATTTTATTTATTTTTATATTTTTTGATTCATTATGTTTTTTTATCTATCAAACTTTTCGGTCCCTAGTGTCACTTTTGAGGAATGGTTTCCCAAAATGTGCACATATTGCATATCAAAATTAAACAGGTATTAGTGTTATATATGCCATCATGTGTTTTGACTGCTGTAAGGTTAAACAAGTTTATTTATTGTTCCCTCACCTACAGAGGTGGGAAGTTCTCCCCACTGTAATACTACATTTTTACTGATTCTCCCATTACTATCTACATAAACTCCTTCATCTGTAAATAAACAACACAGAAATACTTATGTAAAAAACGGACAAAATAATCTAGAAAAAACGCGTTCCAATAGGTTCTATAAAAGTACTAGATACTGGATTGAGTGATTTCATTAAAGCATGAGGAAGCTGAAATAAGTTAAAATTCTAAAACCTATTGGCCATAAAAGCTGGTGCATATCACAATAACAACATGTTGAGTGTATGAAAACAGGATGAGTTAATGCCATCATGATGTGGGTATGACCTTAAGTCGAATTAATGACATGGTGGGTTTTGATATCATGGAAGATTGATTGATTGATTTAATGGGGTTTTATGTCCCAGTCAAAAATATTTCACTTATATTGAGATGTCACCAGCTGTAAGTGAAGTGATAGAAAAATTTTGACCTTTGCAGTGTGCTTAAGGCAATGTGCAGGGAAGGTTCTTTAACGTGCCACTCCTGCCATGACATGAGCCATCCATTTTTAAGGTCTCATCAAAAGGACCCTACATCATGGCAGGGGTTTGACATGTCAAGTATATGACATCATGGCAGGGGTATAACATTCTGTTGAGTATATAACATCATGGCAGAGGTATGACATTATGCTGAATTTATGACATCATGATGAATTTATGCCATTATAATTCAGGTATGACCTTAAGTTGAGCTAATGACAATGTGTTGTGACATCATGGCAGGGGTATGGCATCATGTCGAGTATATGACATCATGGCAGGGGTATGACATTATGTTGAATTAATGTCATTTTGATCTTGATAACATGATAATGAGTTGATATCATCCTTTTAAAAAAATAGTCATGAATTGAATCATGGTGATGATATGACATCATTGTTGGGGTACTGAACTATGGCAGACATATAACATCAAGAAGGGAACATGACATAGTCTTTATAATTTATATAAATAATATATACAAGAAATTCTCCAGGAGTCATTTGAGGATATTATAGTTATTATATAACTTACTGTTATAACACAATAACAGCTGCATGCCATCTGTATTAGGCAATATAACTATTGTGTGTGGTGTAATGGGAACTTGCATCTGTAAAATAAAACAAGACATATACTATATATATTTATACTTCAGAAAATTTAAAATTGTAACATGAATTATGCTATAGTGTACAAAAATACATGTTTAAACACATTTTTAAATCAGAAAAAGAAATCTATACAATTTATTAAAAAAAAAAAAAAAATCAGCAATGAAACATAGGCTTGGCATTACCGTAATGGAATAAAAAAACACAGAAAGTAAAAAGAAAACACACAAATACATTTTATTATATAAATTAAGGCTAGAATTTTTCCAACAAATTTACCCAAATTTCTGTCTTTTGTAAGAACAGGGAAAAAAATGCAAGAATTCAACCACATGATTAACTATGGTTGAATGCTCTATCAACTGAGAAAACAAGACCTGACTACATTTTTCAAATGTTTTGCATTTTTTAAGTCTCACCAGTGGAAAACCTCAGAACCAATTTCACTTTGATGGATTAAGTATGGCTAAAATATCCAGCTGATAATTTCCTAGGGATATGCTGTCTGCCGATTTAATAGACAGGAGAAAAAAGCAGAGCTGGACTAAGGATCAAACCCAGCAGCTCCTACACTTTAAGTAAGTGTTCTACCAAGTAAATTACTGGACTTCTACACTGTTTTATCTATTGGTTCCTATTGTATTATAAGTGATTTAGATAAGAAGATTGTTTTAGTGTATGATGTATGCCTCTTTATAGTTTATTTTACTAAAGTACACAGGCATTCAGGATTTCTGTCACTTTTTAAGGCAGACAACTGACAAAAGAGGAACTATTTTTCTTCTGTCCCTAAATCACAAAGACTTATAAAACTTTTTAGATTAATCAATAAAGGTATTTCAGTAACAGCCTGTGTGACCATTAGTTAATTAAATCTTAACATTTCAGCAGCAACAACAGAGCCTTTAATGATGTCTCTGGTTTCTCATTTGTCCAAACAGTTTTACAGGATAATACAAAAACCACTCAAAGAGCTGAATATAAATTTGTTATGACATTTTCATTTAGGCCAACTCTTTGATATTTGATATAATCCATTATAAAATATAAAATACTAGCCAGAACCCTGGTCAATATTCTCTTATAACTAAAATCACTTTCAACAGATGGAAAATATATAGAAAATATTTTATCCATTTACAAAAAATCTTTGTTTTAGACACATGTAATATTTCATCTTGACTAACAAGCATTATTGTCAAAATCTTTCAATTAAATAATCTGTGTATTGTTATGCTAAAAGATTAAAGTCACTTAAAAGAAGTGGAAAGTATTGTAAAAAATATTGTTTATCCATTTACAAGAAATCTTTCTTTTACACATGTTATATTCAAACTTGATCATTAAGCATTAATAACAAGAAAGTTTTCATTCAATTGATTGGTGTATTTTTGTATATACAAGTATGGAAATGATAAAATCCCTTTCCTCAGTTGACAGTATCTAAAGAAAATATATTGAGCAGATAAAATCATCATCATCATCATCATCTTGATTATCATCAATTCCTGAGTCTATTTGTTGAATGCTGAGCACATAAAACTTAACATTTCATGCTTGTTCCAACACCAAAAATGATATAAAATGCAAAAGCCCTATTTATATGAGTTAACATGAACTGTATGTTTCACCCACAAATCTACCAAAATGTTTGAAAAGTTTTGTTGGAATGTTTCTTTATGTTCAAGTCATATATCTGTAATATTGGAGGATATCCAAGCGACTCTAAAAACCAACAACCTGATGAACTTTTCCCAGCTTCAATAAGATTCAAACCTATGAATTTTTAAGCCCTATGACCTACAATCTGAGGTATTATACAATTCAGCTAAAGAGGCTATCCTGTTTTGTTATGAATATTTGTATCAATATTTATATATATATATATATATATATATATATATATTTGTCACAAAGGCAAAAAAGTTGAACTTAATACATATTGCTCAACAAAAATCCCTTATCTTCTGATCTGGGGATACCTTAGCATTTAATGGACAATTCTTATTAGTTGATGGTCAACTACAACTAGACCTGTGGGTATGCTAGAATATAGGAAAAATTCTAACTGGCCAATGGTCAGCTAAAAGTTAACCATTCTGTAAGATTGTTGTCATGTTTACATGTTACAGCAGTAAAACAGCTCTTTAAAACAATGACTAATCTATAACAAACCAATCATCTATGTTGCTTACTTTTTTGTTCAATTGCATCATCAAACTATTTAAATTTGAAAGTTTAGTTAAAAATTTGTTTTTCTTCTCAATTTATATGAATATATATTATGTCTGCATGCTGAAGACCCTACACCAAACTGGTACTCAGAAAACAGACAGCACAGACCAAACATCTGATGACATGCATTGTATGTTATATCCTAATGATGTTAACATTCAAAATGTTTGAGATTTAAATGAAAATATGAATGAAAAACACTTTTTTGATAGAACTTTTTAAACTTTCAATCAGCAACAAAGAAATGTCAGCTGCAGTCAAATATCACAAAATGGTCAAAGTTCTTACAAATAGAAGAAAATCACGAAACTTTAGCAAGTGAACTGACAAACTTTCTCGCACTAGGTTCTATCCCGATTATCCAAAACCAGATGTTTACAGACAAAATGGATAAATGACTTGAAACTAATCAATCTCATAGACCCCCCCCCCCCAACCCACCCACCAAAAAAATGATTGGACAAAAATTATCCAAACAATGAAGCTAAATTGTTTGTGAATAATGAGTGAGTTAATTATCCTAATGAAGCACTCTAGTACATGCAACTAAAACCAAAATCAAAAATTTTAGTTCAAATCAAAAACATGATGAAAATATCAATCCCCTACTGCTGGAATAAAACAAGTAATAAATAAAGACAAATCAATCAGCAAAACAATGAAAATTTGATATACAGTACAACCTGTCCATACAGAACACCTGGACAGAAGATTGTGTTTGGATAAGGCAGGGATTACATTTAATAAACCAAACTGTTATAATGGTGTGTCATGACAACTTTGTTAAATTTACAGTTTACTCAGAATTTGATTATATCCCAATTATAGTGACACAACCATCTTGGATTAAGGATGACTATATCAGACATTGTTTCACATTCCTTCATTAACCAAGGACCTTCCTCATCAAATATGGTTTAACTATGCCCAGTAATTTAGAGGAAATGATAACAGTTTATGGAACATGTAGGCAAGGTCACACACACTTTGCCATGACCTAAGCTCAAATGGCAATAGTAAGTTGAGTTAAAATTCCCATACAAAATGACCTAATATTTGGATTATTAATATTATATTTTTATATATTATATAATGTATAATACTCAATAGTCCTTAATATAAAAATCTTATTTTATCCTACAAACGTGCATTGTTATTTATTTTATTTGATGTTTTGTACATGCCTACAAGCTCCTTCACATCCAAAAATAAAGATGATGCAACACAAAAATAAAAGGGAAGTAACTGGACCAAAAGGACCCAAAAAAAAACACAAACTAAAACCAAGACAGAAAATATCAGAGTATTATCATTAACCAATTCAGGTGTGCACAAATGTTTTACCTGGTTTGTAAAGAATGAAATACTACCAGAATGTTGTGTGACGTAGTTACCACGGAACTAAATAAACAAATAATGCAGAATATCAAAATAATCTCAAATTAACAAATTACAAGTTCTATTTAAAGACAAGTTCTTAGATGGACCTGTATGCAGTAAAATACAGAAAAAATGTTAACAATTATCTAAAAGAAAATATTCTTCACTTGTTTTGCTGCAATTTGTTTTAAAAATAAGTGAAAACTCCTATTTCGTTCATACTACAGTCGAACTTACTGTTTTCTTAAAAAGCAAGATTAACGCAAAATGAATATTTAGTCCTAGCAGTTTTGTTTTGCTTTTTTTTTTTTAAATTTAAAATTCAAAACTTGTCACCTTGACATTTTTGGTAAAACTAAAGCCATGTACACTGAGTTATCAAACATTCAAACTTATACAAATATTTTACATGGTACCCCCTTCTCTCTCTTTTTCTCTGTATAGTACAATTTTTAAAACTTTATATAATATTAATACAACAGAATTGAACACCTGTCTCATCTTTATTTAAACAATATACAAAAAGCAGTTCTTGAGAGACAAAAGTACATCCTCATCATTGTTATGTCAGTTTTTCGACCTTGTGACCTTGACCTTTACCTCACAAAACCTAAATTTGGATTATGGTACTTTTTCATGTTACTAAACATTTGTGCAAAGTTTGATTAAAATCCATTGATTGGTGAGGCAGTAACAGTTCAGTCCTGTTATGGACAGAAAAACAAGAGACAGAATTATGGACAGAAGCCAAGTTGATTCCTGTGATTCTCCCAAAACAAGCTAATAAAGGCAAATGGAAATTAATCCCATTTCAATGCTAGATAGTTAGAATGAGCTACAGATTTAGAATTATAACTATGTTCATCTTCAAGACTAATATTAACAATAACATGACAC
The DNA here is from genome assembly GCA_029721355.1 of Tegillarca granosa. Taxonomy (NCBI): domain Eukaryota; kingdom Metazoa; phylum Mollusca; class Bivalvia; order Arcoida; family Arcidae; genus Tegillarca; species Tegillarca granosa. The sequence goes on along the minus strand of CM056602.1, from coordinate 6,258,545 downwards.
TATTTCCTTGTTGTAATTTTATGTATCTGTTATATCAAATTTAATGCCCAATGTTGCTGTCTCTTATATGTACATAGACCTACTTCTATATCAGGATATACCTCTGATATTTTGTTGATGTTTATAGACTAAACTTTTAAAACAATACTAAACTATATCAATTCCTACAATAAATCTTACCAGTACTATTCTGTAAATTTGAGAAATTTTTGCATTTGTTTTGATTTCTTTTAAATTCATGAGAATAATATAATATAATGGGAAATAAAAACGTTTGATATAAATGTTTGTCCATTTGTATCTCTGGCTACTAAACTAACAAGAAATAAAGGGAAATAACCAGTTATATATCCTCCAGTGCCAAGATTTTGAAGTTTTTACTGCAAAGACTTGTGGATATTTATCAGGTTTTCTGGGATTTCCCCATACTAAGACCCAAAAATACTGAAATCTGGGTTACTTCGTGAACTTAAACCCGTTTCCAAAATTTTCGAAAAAATAAACAACTGAACATTTTTGCAAAACTTTTCTCACCCTATCATTTTCACGATTTATGATAATATGACAATACTGAATGCATCATACAAGTTAACTGTTTGTGCTGGTGTTCACTTAATGATACAACATACATAATCAATGTATATTTGTACAAATCTTGACGGGTGCAAAAATTTCTTAATTAACAGAAATATGACAATATTTATGATTTATACAAATGGTTACATCTCTGATCACTCACATGTGAAGGAATGTACAGGTCATATGCTGATGTTGTATCAACATCTATACAATGGAATCCGTGATTTGACCCATAGAGGACCTTTAACCTTTGACTTTCCTCTACGGTTAGATCTACCAACAGTGGTTTGTATGACAGGTCACTGAAAGACTGTAAAAAAGAAAAAGAAAATTTAGTTTACTTATACAAATATATAGATAGAAAATCAAAATTACAAATTTGACATAAAACAGTTTAAAACTAAAGAAGCAAAAGAATTTCATTACCATTTTATATAAATTGAAGATAAATATCTTTTACTATTTTTCTTCTAATTTTTGTAAAATATAGAGGACACATGACTTTATGAAATCAAATAAAACTAAACTGATCTAAATATTTTTCAATCAATTTGAATCCAAGATTTTGAAATGTCTGAAATGTAGATAGATTCTAGCCAAACTAGAGGTTTAAATTAAATTTAAACTTTATTCTTTTACAACGATTTAGAAACAAGTTGTGCAACTTATATTAATCTAGCTTGTTGGCCCGAATTGCAGCGCGTGTGAGGTCTTATTGTGGGAGGAAAACCGGAGAACCCGGAGAAAAACCCACATGCTCAAGCAGGTGACCTCATACCTTATCACATACGACGCTGGGAATCGAACCCCGGTGGCATTGGTGATAGGGGAGCGCTAACCACTGTGCCACTTGAACACTTTTGGTTTCAAATTCATATTGATTGTTAAATTACAGCTATTAAAACTAAGCTAACTTAGAGGTTTTTCATGAAGGCCATAAATAACTTTTAATTGTTACAACAACTGTCAGAATAAGGTCTGTACATTGTAACAACAGCTGTCAGAATAAAATCTGTACATTGTAACAACAGCTGTCAGAATAAGGTCTGTACATTGTAACAACAGCTGTCAGAATAAGGTCTGTACATTGTAACAACAGCTGTCAGAATAAGGTCTGTACATTGTAACGACAGCTGTCAGATTAAAGTCTGTACATTGTTACAACAGCTGTCAGAATAAGGTCTGTACATTGTAACATCAGCTGTCAGAATAAGGTCTGTACATTGTAACAACAGCTGACAGAATAAGGTCTGTACATTGTTACAACAGCTGTCAGAATAAGGTCTGTACATTAGAACAACAGCTGTCAGAATAAGGTCTGTACATTGTAACAACAGCTGTAAGAATAAGGTCTGTACACTGTAACAACAGCTGTTAGAATAGGGTCTGTACATTGTAACAACAACTGTCAGAATAAGGTCTGAACATTGTAACAACAGCTGTCAGAATAAGGTCTGTACATTGTTACAACAACTGTAAGAATAAGGTCTGTACATTGAAACAACAGCTGTCAGAATAAGGTCTGTACACTGTAACAACAGCTGTAAGAATAAGGTCTGTACACTGTAACAACAGCTGTTAGAATAGGGTCTGTACATTGTAACAACAGCTGTCAGAATAAGGTCTGAACATTGTAACAACAGCTGTCAGAATAAGGTCTGTACATTGTTACAACAACTGTAAGAATAAGGTCTGTACATTGAAACAACAGCTGTCAGAATAAGGTCTGTACACTGTAACAACAGCTGTCAGAATAAGGTCTGTACATTGTAACAACAGCTGTCAGAATAAGGTCTGTACATTGTTACAACAACTGTAAGAATAAGGTCTGTACACTGTAACAACAGCTGTTAGAATAGGGTCTGCACATTGTAACAAAAGCTGTCAGATTAAAGTCTGTACATTGTTACAACAGCTGTCAGAATAAGGTCTGTACATTGTTACAACAACTGTAAGAATAAGGTCTGTACATTGTAACAACAGCTGTCAGAATAAGGTCTGTACATTGTAACAACAGCTGTCAGAATAAGGTCTGTACATTGTAACAACAGCTGTCAGAATAAGGTTTGTACATTGTAACAACAGCTGTCAGAATAAGGTCTGTACATTGTAACAACAGCTGTCAGAATAAGGTCTGTACATTGTAACAACAGCTGTCAGAATAAGGTCTGTACATTGTAACAACAGCTGTCAGAATAAGGTCTGTACACTGTAACAACAGCTGTTAGAATAGGGTCTGTACATTGTAACAACAGCTGTCAGAATAAGGTCTGAACATTGTAACAACAGCTGTCAGAATAAGGTCTGTACATTGTTACAACAACTGTAAGAATAACGTCTGTACATTGTAACAACAGCTGTAAGAATAAAGTCTGTACATTGTAACAACAGCTGTCAGAATAAGGTCTGTACATTGTAACAACGGCTGTCAGAATAAGGTCTGTACATTGTAACAACGGCTGTCAGAATAAGGTCTGTACATTGTGTCATGGACTAGTTTGAATTTACAATTTTTTGGTACACAAACTAAAGTTTGATAAGAAACCTTTCAAAAAATATGAAAGAGAACTGTTTTGTCTTTTAATGTAATTGACTGCTTGTTCTCAGATGAGGGAACATTTTTACATTCACATCCAAAATTAAATATTTTAGACAAGAGTGACAATTGTTTATCTAATGCTGCTTTTCTAAATCAACATTAAATCCCTTTTAACTTTAACCCAAAATTTTCAACAATGGAGATGTTAACACTTGATAATGAAGAGAGCTTATCTTTACTTCATAAAGATAAAACAAATCACACAAAGGCTTATCTTATTGGAAAGTTCAATGACCTTAAACGGAATGGTGAATGACAACAGAAAAATATAGATTTCTCTGTGAAATACATACCTTGAAGGCCATGAATTTATGGTACGGTTTTGGTGCCCAAGCATATATCTCTATGCTATCATGTAATGCTATTACAAGAAACTTGATTTTTTCATACTTTACTGCAAAATAGAAAGAAAGAAAATTCTGTAAAATCAGCTTATCAGATAGCAACATTCATCAAAATATCAATAAAAAATCTTTATCATTTTTAGTATCACTGGAAATGTTCATCTAATTAGTCATACTGAAGTGCTGAATTTGAAAAGAACTAGTTGAAATTGATAAAATAAACTAAAAAAGACATATTGGCTAATTTCATTATTATTTTTAAAATAATGTGAATAAAGAGATCACTGTAGAAATTATAAAACCTCAAATTACAATGAACTTGTATTTGAATTTTATATATTATGATGTCATTGAAAAAAAAGAGATAAAATTTTTAAAACTATAGAGTTATTTATAGTTATCATGATGAACCAAGTACAGTGAGATGTTATACAATAAATGTGAATTTGCAGTCAATTGAGTGCTGATTTTCTGTTTTCTTTTAAAAGAATACTGTATTTTTTAAACTGTAAACTTTTACATATAAAAATTTTCACCAACAGACTAGCTAACAAAATTATGAACACATGTACCCTGTTAGTTAAAAATCCTGCAAGTTCTACATAATTGAGGAGGTTTAAAACATTGAGAGAGAGAGAGAGAGAGAGAGAGAGAGAGAGAGAGAGAGAGAGAGAGAGAGAGAGAGATATCTACAAACCTAATTTAAAGTGGACAACTCCTTCTAAATCACCAACATTTACCCACCCACTTCTCTTTTCACTCTAGAAAATAAAAAATATATACAAAAATGTGCGAATTATGGTATTTACACTAAAAATACAAGATTTTATCACCTATATTGAGGCAGTCAGTTCTAGCATAGCAAAGGAGATTGCATAAAATGTAGTACAATATACTCAGAAAAAACATCAAGTTTTGTCAAGCAAACTAACAATCTTTCAACACTAACACTATGATATGTCTACATGGGATGGAATCAAAGTTGTGAAAGGCATTGATCCATAAGAGGACTATAGAACAATTTGCCACTGAGCCCCTACCTCCATCACCCATTGATCTGTTTCTACATTCCGTTTTTAAGTAATGAAACAGAAAAGAGAAACTCAATAAATTTAAGTTACCGTAATATGAAAATACATATCTATGGCTTTAAGTTCCATAATCCTGTAACAATTAAAGAAGCTTATCTTAATTATGACATTACAGAAAGTGACTACTCTAAGCCAAGTTATTATATTTTAAAGCACCTGCTGACAATCCTGAGTGATGAATAATGTTCGGTATTCTTATGCAGGAAAATCTTGATTCATTGACACTATCTGTTCAGTCAAAATGAGGCGTTTTTATTAAAGAGTTTCAGCAATAAATCAAGAGACTTACAAGGAAGAAAGACCAAAAAATCAAAAAGACTTTGGAAAGTCCAAATTCTGTGGTGAAAGCAAGGTGGCAAAATAGAGTGGCATTATAATGAGTTTATACTGAGTGGCATTTGAGTTGAGCTGAACTATCAGCAAGATTATTTAAAACTGTAAATATTATGTTGAAATTTTAAAACTCTTATCACAACAGATTGTATATTATTTTTAAGAATATTTTATTTAGTAAATAAAGTTATTGTAGTTACCCCTTCATTTTTAAAAATTTTAGATTTCAGCCACGTCAGGTAATAAACTCTAATCTTGTTTTTCCTCCCTGATATCGTGACCAATATATTCTGTCCTTCCAATACCTCCATCTGCTGAAATCGCCGTCTTGAGATCAATGTATAGACTGTAAATAGATTAAATCATGTAAGAATATTTTTTCAGATTTTCTGGGGTTTTGGTGCTCTAGGTCTCCTAGATTGTAAGTATCAGATTTCAGCACCTCTCGCTGTATAGATTTGTTATTTACTTGGACAGTTCCTTATATAAAATAGTTGTGTCATCAAGCGTGAGAAAGTTAATGATTTTTTCCCCAGAGTAATCAAGATTCCTTAAATATTCTAAACCAGACTACAGCATTATTTTATAATTGAAATATTCTTGAGTATTTACTCTATTTTAGCCAAACCACAATCACAATACCATATATGATATGGGAGTTAAATGGATTAAATGATCAGATATTTGGCTTAATACTGCTTAACAACAAATTAGAAATTAGCCATATACTTACAGATCTTGGTAATTTATCTTAACACAATTTCATGTTGAGATATTTTTTCTAATCTGTCCTAGACATTGAATTTCAATGCTTATAAACTCATAAAGTCCCGAATTTATACTGCAAATGCTTTTTATCAAAACATATTCATGACAAGCTTACTAGAAAGAACTAGAAAATGAAATTGCCTTTTTTTCTCAATGAAGACCAACTGGGATTTAACGTATAGTAGTGAGCTATTTGAATTGAAAGACAAACACCTTTACCATTCAACTACAGTCAAACCTGCTTTAAAGGCCACCTCCCTATAAGAGCCACCTGCTTATAAAGGCCAGTAAAATTCTATCCCAATTGCTTTTTATTCATATTATTTGAACTTGTATATAAAGACCACCTGTCCATAAAGGACACTTTTATTGATTCCCATGGGTGGCCTTTATAGACAGGTTTGACTGTATATACAGATCACATTTTATAACATAAAGATATCATAAGTACCTTTTCCTTGACCACTTCTATCTAAAAGCATGAGACCATTTTCTGTACCAATCAGTAAATTAACACCTGTTCAAAATAACAGAAAACATAATGAAGTGAACAGTACCAATGTTATCAGTGAATGTTTAAAAGGCTTCAGTATAAAATCTGTACCGTAACTTTTCATTTTAAAATGCAGGTAAAAAAATAACTTAATACAAGTACATGTTCATTTTTCTTAAGTCTAATTCTATTATTAAACATAATTTTACAGTTTGCTAGCCAAAGGTCAGTGGTTTCCTCCATCAACCCAAAACTATAAGTAAAACAATTCTTGACTGGGGGTGTAAAACACCACTAATCCACTCCATTTCTTACACTTCAGTGTAATAAGTCAATCAAACAGATAGTTTTGAAGTCTAGTTAGAAATGAAAATCTAGATATGGATGAAACATGGGTCTTCAAAATTGCATGACAATCCAGATCTTGATACAGGAGCCCCCCAAAAATAATGGAAGACAAAGTGAAAAAATTGGGGTTGAAGACTTAACAATTTCATTGTATTGAAGAGATAAATAAAGGGGAGATAATTATTATATTTACCCCATAAAGCAGCACACAATATATCAGAACTGAATTTTTTCTTGTATTTTCTGATTTCTGGAGTGTCACCTTCTGTTTCTGTCTGTGATGGGGTTACATTGACGTTGATTTGAGACCCTCTCCGTGATTGCTGAGAGGCTATTGACGAAATAGTTGAACCTCCAGCACCAAAGCCGAAAGCTGAAAATGACCTCTCATGTCGCATTGCTGGTGTATTCATCACAGCTTGTCGATACTAAGGAAAGAAAAAATGTGTCAAAATAAGGAATGCTAGCAAATTTAAACTGCTGTATTCCATTTTTCCCCAAAAAATGTTATATTGTTATACTCTAAGTACATTATGATAAATTATAAATTCAGTTTTTCAGCAGTGCTTAAGGAATTCCTTTAATGTTGATAAAACCATCACACATTGTAATAAATATCACTCTCTAAAAATAAATGGTCAGGTGGGTCTAGAATTTGAAATCTGTAAATTGTGCAAATTATTTAAACTTGTATAATTCTTAAAAATAAATTTTAGCTGACATGCCTTACTTTAAAAGAGCATGATAATTCCTGAGATATCACTTAGTTTTTTCTCCTGCCATATGGAAATACCTGTAAAATGTCACCGATTTTAGGTGAATTATATAGATTTAAGAAATCTACTTTTGTAACATGCAAATTACAAGGAGTTTTTTTTTATTGTACCAATCCTAGAAGGGACAGGGTCTCAGAGATTTAGATCTCATCCAAGGAAAAACCTTCTCAAAGTGGCATTATGTAAATTTTATACTAACGGTGTAATGTAAATTTTATACTAACCTCATCTGATGTGGTTTTATCTTGCGGTCTCTGTGGTGTTGGTGGTGACCGTGATTGTGGTGGGGTGTGAGGTGGTAAGAGATCTGGTAATACTCCACTGTTACTATGACGAGGAGATTGTAATGCTGAAATAGAACATAGTTGTTGTTTTAAATCAAAGAGTAACATACAAATTATTTGTTGAAAAGCTAAGTAGCTGGTCTGTGCATCTAGCCAATCATTTGACTTGAGACATTGGTGCTGCCAATGGCAGTACTTTGTATATTATTATCTTGGTGTTTAATGCCACGATGCCTAAAAGAATTAAGATTTTTTTTTTTAAATTTGACTTGTAAAAAGATGAATTAATTTCTACCAATAAGGTCAGTGTAATTAACTCTCTTATAATTTTGAAGATTGTTCAGATAAAGGATATTTCCTTTTACTGTCACTGCGACCTACTTTCTATATAAAATTACCACTAAGAGCCCCAGGAGCTGATGAATTTGAGGACTGTTTATATAGAGAATATTTCTTTCCATAGTAAATAAAGGTCACTGTGACCTACTTTCTATACATACCACTAAGAGCCCCAGGAGCTGATGAATTTGAGGACTGTTTTGATAAAGGAGTTTTCCCTTCATTTCTGTTAATTTCACTTCTTCTGTCCTTTGCTCTTTCTGCATCAAGTATTGCATTTTCAGATTTGTTCTGTAAAATATAAATAATAAAAGAAAATCACCAGTTTTGTACTAATACTAATAAACACATTATAAAAGTCTGATGGCAACTCTTAAACAATAAAGAATCATTTTAAACCAGTACCTTGTGGACAAAATAGGATTCTGATCAGATAAGACAGGTTTTCAAGTTACACAGTAAAATTTACAAATATTATTAAATACATGTCTAAAAATTAGATTAGACATACTTTTGGTTTATTTTCACAGGTTCTGCTGAAGTTCAGAAATGTTTTCAGTTTTTCACAGCTAGGTTAACAAAGGTTCCACTATAGTTTAGTTTATACAAGTTTTCTGTTCACTCAGGGTTCAGTTTTTAAAGGTTCTACTGTACTTCATTACGCTATACAGCAGACCCCGTCTAAGCAAAAATCTTGAACTAGTTCAGATTAGATAGGTATTCAGTTTTCACAATTTAATTTACCAAACCAGATCAATGTTGTGTCATTGTAACAGTTTGTGTGAGATAAGGCAGTTTTTCTGCCTATACAAAGTTTAGTTTTCAGTTTCAACCAATAAATATTCATCACCACAATCTAAATATAAACTAATATAAACTGTATATTTTTTCTTTATCAGTTTAATCTTTTTTCCAGTTCAAATCGATATTTTAGTTTAGAACCACAAATATCATTTATTTCTTGTTATTTTCTAAGTGCTTGGACCAATACTACTGAATTCACATCTGACTTCTTTTATTTTATTTCACTTTTTCCCATTACACATGCAATTTTTCAATTAAATCAACAGAATTCATTACCCTCACACCTAATCTGATGAACTTCAAACATGTACGTGTACACTATAATTTAATGGAATGATGAGTGTTTTTACAACATATAATCACAGAGACCGACTGACTGACTTATCTCCTGATTTAATGTGTTGTCCAATTCTCATTCATCTTAATCAAGACAGAAAAAATACAACTTTATCTCCCAACTCTTTAGCTTGCATTGATTAAATAACTAATTACTGATGAAAATCATTTTTCCATTTCTAAAATCCTTTTTACAGAGGCCAAAAAACAGGTAAATTACATTCTCCTTTCAAACTGTTCAAGTCCTTATATTGTTTTTATTAGTATCAATATCTTGTCCCTTTAAAACTATTACAATAATCAATTGCCAAAAATCTATTTACTACTTATCTTTAGAAATATTCCCAAACTTACTGTGACACTATTTTGAATCCCAAATCAATTTCTTCATGTTTTTCTATAAAAAAAGTCTCAACTTCATATCAAACCCCATTATTACACCAAAATCTGGAGTCCTTGTAGCCAAGGGGTCTACAGTGCCAACTAACAGATCACAGCACCTGTACCTCCCTTGGTTCAAATTTTACTTTTACAGATCCTTCTGTGAGAAGATTTTTCAGTTCATTTGCAAATGGTTGGTGGCTTTTTTCTGTGCACTCTGGTTTACTTCACTACCCCTGAACTGAAAACCTCAATATAAGTGAAAGAATATTGACTGGAAGGTAAAGCACTATTAATTTAATCCAAACCTACACAAAAATCTGACGGATCAAATAGTGACAATGTAATGAGGATTTACTGTACAACAATATTTCTCTATAAGTTATACCAAACATGTAATGAGGATTTACTGTACAACAATATTTCTCTATAAGTTATACCAAACATGTAATGAGGATTTACTGTACAACAATATTTCTCTATAAGTTATACCAAACATGTAATGAGGATTTACTGTACAACAATATTTCTCTATAAGTTATACCAAACATGTAATGAGGATTTACTGTACAACAATATTTCTCTATAAGTTATACCCAACATGTAATGAGGATTTACTGTACAACAATATCTCTCTGTAAGTTATACCAAACATGTAATGAGAATTTACTGTACAACAATATTTCTCTATAAGTTATACCAAACATGTAATGAGGATTTACTGTACAACAATATCTCTCTGTAAGTTATACCCAACATGTAATGAGGATTTACTGTACAACAATATTTCTCTATAAGTTATACCAAACATGTAATGAGGATTTACTGTACAACAATATCTCTCTGTAAGTTATACCCAACATGTAATGAGGATTTACTGTACAACAATATCTCTCTGTAAGTTATACCCAACATGTAATGAGGATTTACTGTACAACAATATCTCTCTGTAAGTTATACCCAACATGTAATGAGGATTTACTGTACAACAATATCTCTCTGTAAGTTATACCCAACATGTAATGAGGATTTACTGTACAACAATATCTCTCTGTAAGTTATACCAAACATGTAATGAGAATTTACTGTACAACAATATTTCTCTATAAGTTATACCAAACATGTAATGAGGATTTACTGTACAACAATATCTCTCTGTAAGTTATACCCAACATGTAATGAGGATTTACTGTACAACAATATTTCTCTATAAGTTATACCAAACATGTAATGAGGATTTACTGTACAACAATATTTCTCTATAAGTTATACCAAACATGTAATGAGGATTTACTGTACAACAATATGTCTCTATATGTTATACCCAACATGTAATGAGGATTTACTGTACAACAATATTTCTCTATAAGTTATACCCAACATGTAATGAGGATTTACTGTACAACAATATTTCTCTATAAGTTATACCCAACAAATGAGGATTTACTGTACAACAATATCTCTCTGTAAGTTATACCAAACATGTAATGAGGATTTACTGTACAACAATATTTCTCTATAAGTTATACCCAACATGTAATGAGGATTTACTGTACAACAATATTTCTCTATAAGTTATACCCAACATGTAATGAGGATTTACTGTACAACAATATCTCTCTGTAAGTTATACCCAACATGTAATGAGGATTTACTGTATAACAATATTTCTCTATAAGTTATACCCAACATGTAATGAGGATTTACTGTACAACAATATTTCTCTATAAGTTATACCCAACATGTAATGAGGATTTACTGTACAACAATATTTCTCTATAAGTTATACCAAACATGTAATGAGGATTTACTGTACAACAATATTTCTCTATAAGTTATACCCAACATGTAATGAGGATTTACTGTACAACAATATTTCTCTATAAGTTATACCCAACATGTAATGAGGATTTACTGTACAACAATATCTCTCTGTAAGTTATACCCAACATGTAATGAGGATTTACTGTACAACAATATTTCTCTATAAGTTATACCCAACATTCAACCATAAATGATTTTACAAAGGATTTGATTACAAAAGCAAATGGATTTGGTCTAAGTGAACTTGCTTAGATATTAAAGACAATTATATTCATATTCAAGTGTCATTTTTTCATGACATAAGCAATTTATATACATGCACAATAACATTAAAATTTCAGATTTTAAAGATTCAAGTTTTAAATTTTTAATATTCACTTTAAATTTTTAATTCACTGATCAAGCATGATTATTTCTTTTTTACCATGACAATTTAATGATGCTAAATATATAACACAAATACCAGTTAAATGATACTAAATGGATAAGGCATACATAATTTTTTACATAAAAATCCCCATGGTGAATCCCCAAATTACAAGACATTACAAGGCAGAGAAAAAAGTTAAATCCCTTAAATCAGTGTGACTCATTCATAGTCACATTGGAAGAAATTCACACAAAAAACTATTCTTTAGAGACATGCAAAAAATATTCCCTGAATGACAGATGGTCAACCTGCAGAGATATGTGACAAATTCTTTATTGTATTCGTCGCATGCCATCATAATACTTCAGAACAAAACCACATGTAAATAAACCCTCTGTCTGTTGGTCTTGAATAATAACGTTAATAGAAAATCTGAATTTGAAAAGCAGTAGCAATTCTGCTCAAACAAGCTCTGTAAATTGAGTGCTGAAGAAAAACCAATAAGTTAAACACAACTAAATGACGATCATTTCTGGCCATTCTGCATGAAGAATTCATGAGTGGTAAAAACTCATAAAAATGAATAGCGTAACATAATGGAATTAAACATGGATCATGAAATCTGTTGGGTAAAATCTTGCAAATTTCCACTCACATTATGTCTAGTTCCAGAAGTTCCTTCAGGAAATAACAACCAACAGGGGAAAATAACGCAATGAAGCTACACAAATTTTAGAGGTCTTATAAGGAAAACAGTTCCCATCATTATACAATTACTTGTTTAGTTAATATTTCCCTTAGGTAATTTTAACGAGCGATTTAAGATTGATGACTTCAAATTGACAACCATTTTGACCTATTGGATAACATACAATGTCCTGATAACAGAAAAATAATCTATTTTTAACTTAAATTGCTTCAAAGTTAAAAAAAATAATAATAATAATAAAAAAATAAAATTACAAAATAAATAAATAAATATTGACCATTTTAAAAAAATAATTAATTACATCAAAAATTGTACATAGATTTCTAAAGAATAATTGTAATTCCTAAATAGTCAAAATTCATCCAATCATATTAAGACAGTTCTAAGATGATGTAGAAAACCAAAGAAACTGAAGAAAGTCACCGACTACTGACAGACAATCTAACAAATTTCTTCATACTAAGATCTACCCAAGAGGAATTACAGAGCTTAAGTACTGTGCTTCATAAATTCAGCAAAAAGTGTGTGTGTGTGTGTGTGTGTGTGTGTGTGTGTGTGTGTGTGTGTGTGTGTGTAAGAGAGAGAGAGAAGAGAGAGAGAGAGAGAGAATAAAAACAATTATATGAAATTATAACAACAGTCAGAGCTTTAATCCAAAACAGAGGGGAAAAGACACAAAGATACAAACAGTGAATAGTAATATAACTGAAATCATATACATACAGATACAAACAGTTAATAGTAACATAACTGAAATCATAAAGTCAACAAAAACTAATTAATTCTATCTTCTTAATTAAGAGCAGATTCCAAACTTGTCTGCTTCTAATTTAAGGGATTCAAAAATCTGTTTGATGTCGGTTTTATTGAGACTGGACTTCCACGAGGAAAACGATCAAAATATTAAATCCGGGAAATTTGAGTATTAATAGTTTATCAGTACAAAGGTTTAGGGATGAAGAAGATATCTATCTTTAAATCAATTCCAGAGATACAAGTTTAAGACTGGTAATATAGTTATGAAGTTCTGAAGGATAATTTCATGGTTCAAAGGTTAAAGAGCACCAAGATAATTAAATATAAATAAATACCAATAAATAATAGAATTATATCTGTTTATATCAAACAAATTTCTTCATTTTAATCCAGACTTCCTTTTGACTTTGTGTATTTGTATACCATATCCTTTTTTGATGTAATTTGCTCAATTTTATATTATTATATTTATTAATCTTACAGAATGAATATTCTGATATTAATACTTTGAACTTAGCCAAAATTCCAGAAAAGCATAACCATACACAATTGTAACTTTCTACTTTTCTTAATTACAAATTTGTATCAAACCAGTAATCAAAATTATATTTACTTTATATGAGATATTGATGAAGTTACAAAAAATTTATAAGTCATGTTTGAATAATAATAATTATATTAATAATAATAATAATAATACAAGAAATTAAACACACACACACACACACACACACACACACACACACACACACACACACACACTATGTTACTAGGTAATAGCATTTATAGAAATTTTTCATTCAATTTTATATGACTGCCAAAAAAAATTCAAAACTTATGAATTAAAACATTTTAAATTCATTGATTTTTGAATTTTTGTAAAGCTTGAATAACAATTATATAATGAGATCAGCAATTATACTAAAGGAAAGTATAGATTTTTATAACACCCTGTAGTGGTATTTTAGCTTCATTTATCAGACGTGATGGAGATTTGTCTTTTGTTAATTTGTCATGACAAACACACATGTTCTGGTCCCCATGGACACTGTTATATCTCTGTTTTTAGTCTTAAATTATTGACTAGCCTCTGTCTTTTATCAATTCCTAGCAGTACCCAGACCATAAATCAACTTAATTAACAGTGAAGCATGATCATAAATAATGCTCTGGAGAGAGAGAGAGAGAGAGAGAGAGAGAGAGAGAGAGAGAGAGAGAGAGAGAGAGAGAGAGAGAGAGAGAGAGAGAGAGAGAGAGGGGGGAGAAAGAGAGGCTCTGGAGAGAGAGAGAGAGAGAGAAAGAGAGAGAGAGAGAGAGAGAGAGAGAGAGAGAGAGAGAGAGAACCAAATATTCATCATAGATCCCATACAATAATAAATTAACAGTTGTCATTAAAAATAATGAGAGAGAGAGAGAGAGAGAGAGAGAGAGAGAGAGAGAGAGAGAGAGAGAGAGAGAGAGAGAGAGATTTTGTCTTACAGATGTGATTCAAAGAGTGGAGATAATAAATGGTATCACACAACTAGAGCAGATGTTTAGTCCATTAAATTTGTCCCTAAAAATTAAGAGAGAAATCAACTTATGACCAATGGTCAGTGAGTGACCACTTCTGACAAGTGTTTGTTTTGTTGGCTGTACTTGATGTCTTATCAAAATAATTATCTAAATCACTAGGGAGTCCAGTGATGTCCAGCTGGCAATAATGACCTTAACATCAAACAACATTAACTTTACATTAAGTCAGTTTTTAATTTTAAGTACTTAAACATGCATGAAATTAAAATAATCAAACAAATTTTAGTCACAGATGGTGTAACAAAAGGTAGACATGAAACAAACATCAGAGGACTGATGATGAAGTCAGATAAAGTTTTTATCAAGGCCATCAGTAAAGGATATCATACATGAGCCTTGTTGATAAATTTTTATTGACTGACAAAAAGATAATGGTGTTTTATGCCATTCAAAATTTATCCTTATTTTTGTTCAGTTCAGGGATGGTGGGGGAAAGCAGAGTTTCCAAGAGACTGGTAAACTCGTTCACATTAGAGAGTGGAGTAATAGCGTTTTACGCCCCAGTCAAGAATCTTTCACTTATTTCAAGGCGGTCAGTTCTGGGATGATGGAGGAAACTGGAGTGCCTGGAGAAAACCACCGACCTTTGGCAAGCAAACTGACAAACTTTCTCACACTAGGATTTGAGTAAGTGGGATTTCAAACCCAAGTGGTGAGGCACTGTGATCCCTAAGCACGCGCTTTAGACCACTCGGCCACCAAAGCCCCTCGTTCACATTAGGAACTGTCTGAGTGGAATTCAAACCTAGAATTTAATAGGTACATTGGTCAGTAACTGTTTACCGAGACCACTTGGTTACCGTGTGATTGATTAAGGGACATAAAATGTTTAAGTCTATCCTGAACCGATGGGTAAATCATTTCAGTACTTTCCTGATTACCATGGCAGATCAGAGACAGCAATATATTTATAGAAGTAATGCAACATTGAGCCAATAACATAATCAAAGCACATGTATGTGCCACTCATACATGTATGTGCCACTCATAAAGAGTTCAGCTGAGTAATGATGTTTAATGTCCCAGTCAAGATTCTTCTACTTATATGACATGGTAAGTTCTGCAATAGTGGAGAAAACCAGAGTACCAAGAGAAAACAAACAACCTAATCAGCAAGCAAACTGACAAACTTTTTCATATTAGAACATATTTCGTGAGAGGAACCATGATCCTAGGCTTTAGACCACTCAGCCATCTATGTTACTGTCACTCACGTGAATTAAAACTGGTAGTGAAACAAGTACACTAGTTGGAACCTCAGTCTAACACTATAAGGTTAACCTCTAATATTTCTGCTGGTACATATTTAATTATCAGTGGGATGAACTTTATAGTAACATGAAATGTCTTCCTCAAGGACATACAGCAATACTGAATGAATGAATGAGGATATTATCCTTCAACCATCCAAAAATACAAGAAGCATCTCTAACAAAAGGTAAACAAAATTGCTTCTTAAAGTTGAATGTTTTTTCCCACACATTACATGAATGAAGTGTGTAATTTTGCTTTTGGCATCAAGCACCTTTGAAAAAAACTGATACCTATAGGTATATAAATGGGAAATATATCATCCTACAATATGTACAAATGAACTTCTAAAGTACAGTATAAAGTTAATTTTCCACAAAATTATAAACTGACAAAAACATGTAATTTACACCTGAAATCTACACCTTGAAATTAATAAGGCACATTATACCCTCTATACAAGCTAAAATGTCATTTAATGGCAACTTAAGTGTGAATTAAAGGAATTATTGCCTTTTTTATTTGATACCAGACACCCAATACCCTGATAATCGCCAACTAATCCATTTAATAGGCTTCCATAAAAACATTGACATGACATTACCATTGTTTAATTTCCATGGTAACTTAGTATCTATTTCAAGATAAATATATATACAAAGAAGGTTACAGTGTTGTAATTTGATTTTTAATTTCCTTTCCTATTATTCAGTTTGAAAAGCTTAATGAATTTTTATATAAATGTATATATAAACCCAAGCAAAGGTTATTTTTGGAGTCAAACTAGAAGTTACAAAATACATCATCCTACATTAAAGAATCTCTACAAAGGGAGGCAAATCATACTGATATTGAGAAGTGCATGGGGTATATTTCAAGAAAAATTATTTTCATCAATCTACATCTCTCCCTACCCCACCTGTGAACTGGAAAACACAAACTTCATGATGTGCTTTCAACATTACTAGAGTGGGGATAATTAATATATGTATATTTTCTTGTATTTGAAGTTTAAATTGTCTGCACACTGAAATATCATAGAACTGATGAAGCTTAAAAGGATGCTTAGTCTAACATAAAAAATCTATAATTTGAATCCATCATTTTGACTTAAAACTGAAGATGTTAAGTTGCAACATTTATTCTTTAAAGGGGGGGGGGGGGGGTGTACTATGAGCACTGCTGTACTTCAATATGAGGCAAGCTAATAGATACTAGAAAATTAATACCTGTTTTAGGAAGGTTTATAGACAATGGTTGAAAAGGTTGTTTCATTGTCATTTTAAAATGCAAAATATTTTTCAGAATTTTATACCAAAGACATGCAGTGTTGTGTCTATTCATAATGTTCTATGATTAAAAGCTAATGAACCTAACAGGTGTAGATGTTGACATCTGGTAATAACACAGGTAACACAGACTGTAGAAAACACAGGTAACACAGAGTGTACAAAAACCTGACAAGAATGTCAAATCATTCATCAGGTACTCATTAAAGATTAATGAATTCCAACACAGGCTACACAACACCTCATCAAGAAATCTGACATCTTTCTGTACATGAAGAGGCACTATATACACACAAGAAGAAGATACAGAAATATTTCAACTTTATTCATTTAGACATATCCATTATGATAATGACCAATGGTCACTCAGAAGGATAATTAAACTCTGACCAGACTGGTCAGCTGGATCATTATTGTATTTATTATTTACTGATGGATAACTAATCTATCTCTCTTCAGACATACAAAATCAATTCTAATTATTCTGTTATCAGACAAGGTTTTTTAATTCTCTATTTTCCTTCATCCTGGCTACATTAACAATCTTTCATTTTCTAAGCAATCCCCCAGTTAAAGAGTTATGTTGGTAGAGTGGTTTCTCTGTAAGGGGATGGTTTGGGGTTCAATCCCTAGACAAGTATTTTATTTGCACTAAGAAAAGGAAAGTCACAGAATTTTCAGACTAACTACACAGAATTTTCAGACTTACTACACAGAATTTTCAGACTAACTACACATAATTTTCAGACTAGCAAGATTAAAGTTTTCATTTTCTCTCCTTCCTTTTAATTTCAATCAAGGCATATTTTAATGGTTATAACATTAATTAAAACTAGGTCTTAAAAAATTTTGAATCTCTTTTTCATATAAAAAAAATAATAATCAAAAATTAGCAAAAGACACAATTTAAACCTTTCATTTTTTTTAAACTGAACAATTTAGATTCAGTTTCAAAATCCATGAGTTGTGAATTATGCAATCCAAGATTATAAGAATTACCATAATTAGACATCAATATTTAACAAAGTTTAACTTTGCCAGAAGCAGCTCTCTTTCATTTTTCAACAGTTTTCTTGGTATCTCTAATGAGAATACACAAAGAAAAACTTAATTGCAATGAACAGCTAGTAGATTTCTTTTTTGAAAATCAAAAGTGATATAAAAAGCAACATAAATGTCAGGTAAGACACACAGGTGTGATTATTACCTGTACAGGTAGACCGTCTTACCTTCTCTATATCACCCTCTAGGGTGATAGTGGTGGGTAGGTTATAAATTGGTATATTAAAAACCATATATGATAAAAACGGGTGATAAAATAAATTGACTTTGGTGTCAATATTTACAATAAATTCATATATTACTGATAATTTTCAGAGATAATTCCATTTGAAATTTGGTTGAACAGACTTGCTCAAACTTTGGTAAAATTATAACGAAAATGAATTTTCTGCATAAATAGACAATAACTTCTGTATTACAAACTTTTGAAACAACAGATTAAACTCAAACTGAGAGTGAGATAAGAACTAACTAATTTCATACATATTTCACAAACAAAAGCCAATGTCTATTGAAATTTACAAGTATAAAACAGTCACTACAATAATCACTTTAAACAATGTCATTATGATTTTATTGTGAAAACTTAGAAGTTAACAGTATATACCGGTAGGTAGATTTCCAACTTTGAAATTATCAAACTGAGTCACTTATTTAATTTAATTTAACCTAAAGCTTTGTTTTCTATCTTGTATCATGAATATGTAAATATCATATCCCCAACATTGAAACAATAAAGGAACTATCAAATAAAAGATTCCAAGCTTTAAATTCATTTGATCTTTCACTGTGACTTTACCCCCCCAACTAGAAAGTAAAGATCATAATTTAAGTACAAGGTTAATACTAGAAATTGCACAGATAGCACACTTTGTCATTAATGAGCTTTTGTTTTTATTTTACTTTTGTGTGGGTTTACCACATGCTAATAAAACAGATTTCTCTAAGGAGTTTAGAGTTATGTTATATTAAGCTGCTTAAAAGTTTTGATATTTCTAGATCATGCCAAGCATAAAAGTGGGTTGGTTCACAAATGACATCAACTGAACTCGTAACCTAGTTCAACTCTTTGTTCAAAAAGGTACAGTGGTAAGCATTGCATTCTACCACTATTTCTGCTCTGGTTGGAATCATAGCATGTAAAATTGGTCATGTTTGAAAATCATGGCTTTTATTGAAAGTATCACACTTTTTCTTGCACAATGAGACAATTTACTGATTAATACCATCGTTTAAAATCTATAGGGCTTTATATAAATGACGCTACCAAAGAAACATTTAGACAAAAGAATAACATATCCACATAAATATCTCGCCTGGTTAGTTTTTGACCGAGTAGAAAATACATTACATTAACATAAACTTTCACACTTGGACACCGCTGCTGCCATGTATATAGTAACTAAATGAAATATTTCTGTTGTCTGTATCATTTGTACTGAGATAAGGATGTTTTTTTTAAAAAAAATTTTTTAATTGAATTTTTTTTTTGAGAAATGATGAAGTTAAAGAATATGTATACCTAAGCATTGTATTAATGACATTTAGTTCATTATTGTGTAATGTCTAGCAGGATATGAGGAATCAGTTTTTACGTTTTACAAACCTTATCAGGTCTCAAACAAACTTCAGACAAAAAGATGGCAGATTTCTCAAACCCAACATTATTATTTTATGATAAAATGAAAAATTTCATTAATCTTAATTGACTTCCTGAGATCACTCGCGCAGGTAAAAACCAAAACAAATATTTCTATTTTAACCAGATTGATTTTTTCTCTAATCTCTGCCAGATTAATCAATTTTTTCTGTAAAGCGATCTAGCCAAGTTATTGGAATTCTGTGGGAATTAATTACACCATTCAGACAAAATCAATTTATACAGCTAATTTTGAAATGAATAACGACATTATACTTCCAGAAATTATTACTAAAATGGTGTAGATTTCAGAAATAAAACATATAATGAATTATATCGGGTATCAATTAATTTTGATGCAATCCACACACAACTTTTATTGCCCAGATTTTTGAAGAAATCTATGAATACAAATTTACGGATATTGTGAAAATCTATTTTATGTGTATTTAAGTATTTACTTTGTAATCTGAACAATTCTGTTTTTATTCATTAAAATCTATAATTCAGTTATAAAGTATTTATAATGAATTTTTAAAGCTAAAAGATGGTTGTTATAATATTAATTTTGTTTTGTGTGTTGATAAAAATCATTAAATGTATTATTTCCACAAAAACAAGCATAAACAAAGAATCAAAGACTGAATGACAGCTTATAAAAATCACTTTTGTGAATGCATAAGTCCAAAATTCATCTCATATTGAAAGTTTGTATTTTGTAAGTGCTTGTTTATAAAATTGAAAATTGTTTATGTGAATTTTTTTCTATATTATATATAAATCAATATTATTACATAAAACATTTCAGGATCATCTCGTATCCTCTCTGTGTTCTGAATCATCTGTAAAATAATCTAAAACCCGATATTACAAAGTTTTTCAGGATTTGGCAAGAAATAAATAAACATGTTGTTTTATGTTGTATATTGTTTGACAGCTGGTCAATATCTTTTATTTATTTATAAATAATAGTTTATCTAGCCAAGACATACATGGATCAATTATCATCCATCAATAAATGAAGTGAAAAAGAATTCTGGTTGATGATAAAAAACACAATAATTGTTACAAAATAAACTTTCCCCTAGAGTTTGGTATCAGTAATGGTAAAATGTTACCAATACTGAAACAGTAACTGAGGTGAAGCTTTCCCTAGAGTTCTAGTGTATAGTATGGTGCAATAATAGCTGATAAGACACACATCATTACTTCAACAGAAAACACATCCCTTACAGACCAACTTCATCAGCCAAAAACAGTCAAGTTCAATAATATAACATTTAATTATGGTTGACATATCTTATGTTTGCTACAGACTGGTACTTGTTGAAGAAATAAAAAAAAATTGTTTGAAGTCTTTGGGTGTAACTGCAGGTAAAAACTGATCATGCACATTTATAAGTGACTAACTGAGGGATTATGAACCCTTTGGATGGGATGGGGACATATTAACTGGGTGGTCCAAGATACTAGGCCTAAAGATCCCAGCTTCTCTTACTGGCTAGGTTATAATCCTACTTAGGTATATACTAGTGTCAAAAAATTTCTCAGCTGGCTTGCTGAAAGACAGTAGCTTTCTCCAGGAACATCTTGGAACAAAATCTTGACTTGGACTTTCAAACATCATTATTCTTCTATTTTGAATAGGCAACTTGTACAATGGAAAGGTGAAATCCTAGTAATATCCACCAGTAATTACTCATGTATCAGCTGGGTAGACTTGAGCACTGCTGAAGAAAATATAACAACCATGCTGTGACCAAAACTGTTACCAGTCAGAAATATAACACTATCACTGAGGTCTCAACTGTATAAATCAAGCTGATAGGATCAGAGCAATGTCTGAGAACTAACAATAAAGGTTAATAGAAATAGTTCCCCTAATTGTAGAAATAAATAGCAGATCATTACTGGTCAGAAGATTCAGATCATTAATGGTCAGACGATTCAGATCATTAACGGTCAGACGATTCAGATCATTACCGGTCAGATGATTAACTGGTCACCATCAAAGACTGATAATGAGAAATATATTATAATTACAACAACAGTACTTTAATCTCCCAATATGTCCTGATGTTTATGATTCCTCCCAAACACCTGGTAACTGAGATCATATAATTATTACCTGTGATCGTCTCATTACTAAATGTATCATAATTAGCTGTGATAACGTATCATAATTACCTGTGATCATGTCATTACTTTATGTATTGTAATTACCTGTGATCATCTTGTTATCACGTGCATTTAGAATTCAATATTATCTCTATAGGGATGCGATAAGTTCAGTAATGCTGTTACAATCCTCCTCTACTGTTTATGATACTAAAGGTAATTACCTGTAATCATCTACCAGGTGTATCATTAATTAACTTGTTAACTGGCAATACCATAATGCACTGATAAAACTATGCTGTAGAGAAACCATGTTTACAGAAGAATATCTAGTACCTCTAATGCCCTTGCCTGTTTAAATCTTCTTTCTCGCACCAGCTTATCATGTCTCTTCAGCACATTTCCCCCTATCCCCTCCCCTGCTTATCTAGTGCCCCACCTGTGCATGTACCCTTGCCTACACATCTAATCTTTCGTGTCTGTACATCTTGCCTCCCTTCCTACCTGCCCCTTCCCTGCTTAACTAGATCAAACAAAGTTGTCAACACTCATGCTCAGTTTGAGGGTATGCTTTGCGCTTACCACAGACAAGCTTACTATGAACATTTTTATAAATTTGTGTTTAATAGAACTTTGTCAAATCTCAGTGTCTGATCATAACTATTAAGTATTTATTGATCAAGCAGGTGCTCTGATGTGTATAGAATTATTTTTATTCTCCTTTCACTGATGAGTAACACATGATTTGATTTTCTTTGTAAATGTCTTTTGAATGACACGGTGATAAGGAATGACACAGTGATAAGCTAAAGTCTTGTGACTTCATTTACTACAATGATCTAACAATTCTATCATCAATGAAGCCTGATCTAGATGATGAAGATTTTAATAAAACCTTTCTGTCACACTAGATATAGAAGACTCTAGATAAGGTCAAGATTATCTAAAAATGGTGTTGGAGACATTCTCAGCAATATTGTACATAAAAAAAACCTAAAATCCAAATCAAAAATTCAAATATCATAAATGTAAATTATCAAGTATGTGAGATTATGAATAGCTGCAATAATGCTGATGCATCTTTAAACAATAACTCACTCCAGTACTTGAGGAAGCAGTATTTCAAATTTGAAAGTCTTTTGTATGATCCAGCTTGATTTTAAATCGAGGACCTCCCACTCTCCAAAAGATTGTTTTATCACTGAACCACCATAGGCAGGCAGGCAGACTAACAGTGTATACTGATTACAGATTGTTTTAGCTAATTTTCCTTTATTGCATCTGCCAATAGAGTGTACATACTGATAAACAATTCACTTTTACAAATGTTACTTATTAAAGTTACAGGTTGTTTTAGCTAATTTTCCTTTATTTGATTTTCTTTGCATCACAACAATGTATGGTTATCTCCAGCAACAAATGACTTAACTGCAATCAGGTAAAATGATATACCTACCTGGTATATCAGTATCCTAGTAAAGTCTCTTTGGATACAAGTGATATATAAGTCCTAGACAACAAATGATTCAGGTGTGATATCACTACCTACCTTCAAGGTATACCAGTGATGTCATACAGTCTCCATGGATAAAAGTTCTTTGTGACAAGATTACTGTTTTCAGATGCTTGTTACTTTTAATTCTATTTTACTGCTCTACTTAAATATCGATTTATTTTTGGTAAGTAACACAAACAACATATAGGGACTGAACAAGACTTGAGGATTGGTAGTGACCGATCTTTTACCAAACACTCCACATTTAGAAATGAAAGTAACAGGGTCCTTTGTAGGAGACCTTAAAAACCAATGCCCCATATAACGGTAAGCATGGCATGCTAAAGAACCCTTCCTGCACACGGGGTCCTTTGTAGGAGACCTTAAAAACCGATGCCCCATATCAAAGTAGGCATGACATACTAAAGAACCCTTCCTTCACACGGGGTCCTTTGTAGGAGACCTTAAAAACTGATGCCCATATCACAGTAGGCATGGCATGCTAAAGAACCCTTCCTGCACACTGCCTTTAACACACTACAAAGGTCAAATTTCTGCCACTTCACCTACAGCCGATGACATCTTGACTGGGATGTAAAATTCCATTAGATCAATCAATCAATTAAACAAGAGATACAACATAGTGAAGAATATGTATCTTCGTTTATAAATATACATCTTTGGTAACATACAAGTTTTATTTTCTTTACTAAATGCATTCAAAAAATGTTATATCAACATAAATTTTAATTGGTAACATCCTCAGAATTTTCCCTGCTCTACAATGATGATATCATGGGATAAAAAAAATGAACTTCAGTGATCAGGTGCAATGTTATAATGACATTACAATAATCAGCAGCCTTTACAGTCACATGAACCATGAGGACTTTAATACAGGAAGAAAGAAAGCATTCTCATCTATTCTTCTATTGTATCAAGGCAAAATCAAATCAGAGTGTAAAATGATTTGTGATCAATCAGAATTGTTTCGTTAATTATTGAATGAGAAGTCGTCATGTGTACAGAAAAGTTACGATTTTTTGTCGTGTCTTGAATACTCTTAATTTCCATGTCCATGTGCTCTCTCTGTGTCTTTTTCTTGTCTATTTCATCAATAGCTCCTTCAATTTTTTTCATTTCCAGGTTTCTTTTATTCCATCAGTTTAAATTAAAATATGAAATTTTTTCTTTTGTTCTCAGAACAGGCGAGGCATTTCAGTCAGTGAATCTGCTAGCAGTATTCATGCACTGATTTCAATTATTATAGCATGTTTTTTAGTGGTTAGGTTTCTAATTTCTGACATCAAACCAATTCAAATTTTCAGTGGTAATAGTGTAGATAGCATGTACCAACACCTTCTACATGTAAATTTTATGGCCAGTTGAAACTCATCATCATCATCATTAGCAGGTAAGAGACTCGTTTCAAAATGCTGAGTGCTTGGCAAGAAACATTCACTACATATTTTTTAGTATTGGTCAGACCAGGCTAGGGTTTTATCACCAACCTGCCATATACAAACAAACACTTTACCAACTGAGCTACTGAAGTGGTTTAATAATTTATTGAGAGTCTCTATAAGTTGTCCCTTTGAAGGGACATTAGCATTAATTAAGCTACCAGAATCAGTTTATCTGTTGAAGTAATCAGCAGTCTTATAACAGATCAAAGATAGACATAATGAAGATAACAAGTCATATCTATCTGTAATACATATTAAAATCTACTCTCTGTAAAATAAATAGGTTACTTCATCCTGTCATCAGCTTATAAACATGTCTTCATCAAAACTAAGGATTCTGAGGACACCAAGGATGTAAAAGTGTAACACTCTTGAATGGTGTACAAAGCACTGGAGTACTACAAATTCAATGTTGAAGAGACCATGTCATCATCTTTTTACACTATCAAAACAGCAAGCTTATAACAGTTTTTATTCATCAATCATCAACAAACCTAAACAGATAATTTGACAAAAAAAAAAATGTAACATATTCATGAATTTATCTTTTTTTACACTAAAAAAACATTAAAATCTATAAGAAAAAAAAAAAAAAGGAAAAAAAAAAGAAAAAAAAAACTTCTACAAATAAACATAACAAAAACCTCAATCCCTCTAGAACCACATTGTTAATTGCTCTAGTGGAGAGAATTCTCCTGTTTTTTGACAGCACATGGATATATGATAAAGAAATTTCATTAATGTATACATATATTTTGATTTTTTACACATTGAAAAGTAAAAGAACATGTAAATACTGTCAGCTTACTGTTAGTCAAAAAAGACAGCTGTAACAGGTCATGCTCAAGTACAAAGGCCGTCAAACACTTTTGAGATTTTAACATCTTAACAACATCTGAACGCAATACTTAGAAGTTATTGTAAAGACATTATCTTCCCTACAGGAATTTTTCTCTCTCTTCTTCATTTCTACACAGCAATTACTGAATTCACTCTAAACAAGAATTTAAAATCATTTATATAGAAGAATATGCTTTTATTCTCTATTTCTTTTTTCTTTGAGAGATCAAATTCAACCCAGAAGGTCTTTTCTTTATTCAAGGTCTAGTTAATTTTTGTAAAAAAAAAAAAATTTCTCAGTGGGATACTAAACTACCAATAATTTTTTTTCCATCTGTTAATTTTTTATTCAAAATTCAAAATCAGCTGTTAAAAAATTTACATAAGTTCACACAATTTTAGCCCTTCCAATCATTCCCTATAATTAAAGGCATAGTTAAAAACTCTAAAAACATAAATAGATGTTTAGATTATGATTCAACCAATTCTGATTTTCCTGGATTTATTGTATGTTTCAAACAATATCTGATTTTTTCCCCAGATTTATCATGAATTTCATCCAACTCAGATTTTCTCAGATTTCTGAATGTCTGGATTCTTCTTATTGTTTAACCTGAGTACCATGTATCCAGTTTCCCTTAGTAATGCTTAGCTCTATATTAAAATCTCATGTCAAACAGAAAAATGAATCAGACAACAATTTTAATATCTTACTTCATGTTACAATGACTGCATGCTTCTATTTTAATATGTAAAATGATACATGTACCAGGTTTGATAAACTGGAAAAAAATTTATTGACTGATGAAACAGATATGGCTCATCATCACCTACAGCAATAGACACAGATGATGTCACGAAAAGACATCCAGAGAGATAACACAACACAAACATTCCACACATACAAATCTACATTACAATATCCATCTAATTAGCCCAATCCATGGTCACAACATACCAGTTTACATTTTACATAACACCTTATGGTAAAACACAAAAACTGTACAGTTAATTAAACAAAGCATTTCCTATTTAATCTAACATTACAATATTTGACCAATTAGTGCTATCTTGTCTCTGTTATCATACATACATTCTGTTATCATCTCCAAACAAAAAATAACATGTATTCTTTAATAATATCAAACATTAAAAAATGTCTAACAGCTGAGTTCCTGACTTCTCTTTAGATAACTGACATTTCCTCACTTAAAATAAATGTTATATGTAATTATATATTTGTCTAATTCAATTACTGGAGTAGACTAAATCGTACATCCATTCATTAAAAACAAATTTCTTTTTAGATGTTCTGTGTGCTTGTGCAGATTTAATATTGCCTAAAATTAATCTGGTAACCTAACAAACAACACTCCACAACCCTAAGGGGTGGAGTGAAGAAATGGCATTTTACATTCAAGTCAAGTTTTTTTTTATTTTTGTATTACATCGAGGTGGTCATTTATGGGATGATGGGGAAAACAACAGTGCCTAGAAAAATTCATCAACCTTCAAAAAACTTTTTCATACTGTGATCTTTCTTAAGCAGAATTTAAACCTAGGCAGTGAAACGCACTGTGATCCATATCCATGAAATTTAGACCTCCCAGTCCACCAAGGCCTTTTCTAAAAGTCTGTTAGGTTATTCAACTCAAATATGATCTTCAAATTGAACTATACTTCTTTTGTTTCTAACATTAATAATATTATAAGAAATTTTAATCCAAAATATGTATCAATCATAAAATCTTTCTGCCGTTTATTTTTTAAAATAATTTTTATTACTTCTGTTTTTAGTTAAAATACCATACTTTGTACTCTATTGTTGTCTAATATTTTTAGCATATTTAAGCTATATAACTAAGCTTGTGTGTATTTTGTTTTGTGAAATAAAATAAATTGTTTAAATGATAGCAATATTTGGATATGGATGGAGCTTCTATATTACCATAATTCAACATTAGTTTTGCCCAGTGAAAATCTGATGATCAAATGGGTGAAAAGTGCCAAACAATCTGAATATTTTAATTAAAGAATGCGATAGTTATTTTCTAATGGTACTGAATCAAAACAAGACTTTTTTCTACTAAAAATTCAGTCGGTTTTGGTTTTTTTCTGGTAATATCCAAACATACTTAAAAAGTTAATTCTTAGTTTCCACCCTTCCTCAGTGGTCTATGAAAATGACAGACCTTTTTTAAAACATATATCACAAAGTATTTTCATAAACCATGTGTACATCTGTATAGCTATTTAGTAAAAGACAAGTCACTTAAGGGGGTCTTGTACAAGAAGTGGATGTTAGAGAGACAAATAATGATGACCTCAAAATATCCTGAATGACTGCTCATTCGTTAATTCAAAAGAATTCATTAGCCCTCAGATCAATGTTCAGAAAGTCTTGAATAGAATTCATTAACAGGCCTTAAAGATATTTCAGAGGGAAGAAATCTGTATATCTCTGACCACCACATTATACTGGATACATCAAACATGCCGACATTATTATTATGGATAGTCATAGAGAGTGGAATGGAGAAATGGTCAAGAAGCTTCATTTTATGTTGAGGTGGTCAGTTCAGTTTAAGGAAGGTTGAAAAGAAGCTTCATTTTATGTTGAGGTGGTCAGTTCAGTTTAAGGATGGTTGAGGAAACCAGAGTGCCTTGAGAAAACCATCAATTTCCGGCTGGTGAACTAACAAACTTTCTCACACAAAGGTCTGACTGAGTGAGAAATAAACTTAGGTACTGAAACGCACTTGGCTTCCAAGGCCCTGGTGATCATATAGAGAAAATGGGAAGAAAGTTCATTTTTTATGAATAGGAGATTATTTTTATAACCAACTTACAAGGTTTTTTATCATATAAGAACTTGAAAAAAGTTGCAATCCTGTAATAGAACTTACAAGAAAGTTATGGGATTTTTATTGAATATAAAGTTAGTTTTTACAACTGATAACCACAGATAATCTATACTTTTAAGACTTGTGCAAATATTTTTTAAAAAGTACCTAATGTGTGTTCCAACATTCACCAGTCAAAATCATATAAACCTGTTGTTTAAACTCATAAAAAATAGATTTATTCATAGAAATAAGTCATTTTTTGTTATTATTATGTCATATTACATGGTAGGAACAGAATGTTTCTAGTTTTTACGATTATAGAATATCATATGACAAAATATGATTCACCTATGAAAGCGATCTTATCAGTCGAAAAATTAGTAATAGACACCATGGCTTGATATTGATGATATGAGAGGCAAAAAAATAAAAGGAATTACACATGACAGAACTGTGAACTGGTATCTTAGTGTCATATATGCAGAATACATACATATATATCACCAATATATCAGCCAAAAATGTAGTTATTCTCTTATTGTATTTTTTCAAAACTTTAATGATTCTAAACAGTTCAATTTTTTTTTCATTTCAATTATCCATGCAGCTCTCTCTCTCTCTCTCTCTCTCTCTCTCTCTCTCTCTCTCTCTCTCTCTCTCTCTCTCTCCAACATGTACAAACATATTAACAGTAATACCTACCTCGACTAACATATAGTAGTAATTATCCACAATTCTATAGAATTTAAAACTATCATCTACAATAGTGCCCTCCGTAAAAACCATATTGATTTCTGTTGTCAGTCTTTATAATCACTTTAAAACACAGTTAATTTTCCTCCATGGAATGTAACATATTTAAAAACAATTATTCCCTGTATATGAAAAATCTATAACAATAATCCAGGAAGGTCAACAAAATTTTTCAACCCTTCAGATGACAAGGAATTTTAAAACAATAATAACAACATTTCCTCCAACCAAATTTTCTTCCTGGAGTTTTCAATTAATGAATACACTCGTAAAATGTATTTTCCAACAAAATTATTATTCTACATGTGTCTTGATCATTATAGCTTAATTGACCGTTTGTAAATTAAGGAACGATCTCTATAATTAGATTTTTTTTTCTATTTCCTATCCATTACTGAACATTTGTAACTGTAAGAATGGTCACTATATATATATATCTTATCTTGTTGTATCTATACCTTCTCCTGTTTATATAATATCAATTAAGATTATATCTCCTGATCACTACAAGTGTTATAAAAACAAATCATTATGATGACTGCAAGATCCCGTCAAACCTGAATAACTTCTGATTGGAGGACTCAACAAGTCTTTTGACCAACCATAATAATCCAAATCACCACAATATTCCAAGTGACCACAAAATTCCAATTTTTTTAGAGATACGATTTTAAATAAAAATAAAATGACAAGTCTTTGGATCAAGTACAATATTCCAAATGACCAAAAAAATTCTAATTTCAGGACTATGTTTTTAAATAAAATGATAGTTAAACAAGTCTTTAGTTCAATCACAATATTTCAATTTTTAAATTACAGGTATATGTTTTCAAATACTTATTCCTTAGGCTGGAACTAGTCTCAAAAAATTTTGAAATACTTTTTTGACAGTCAGTGGTCGTGGTTGTGTAAATTGGATTTTCCTAACTCCAAGTGTGATTATGTGTTAGCTGAAATGAATTCAATACTGAACTTTCTCAGAATGATAAATTATTCAACATGCTTCAATATAATGTGTTTTCCAATAGGCTAGCTAGCTAGCTAGTTAGTTAAGCTTCTACCAGTAAATCCACGTTTGATATTGGTTAAGGCTGGACTAAAACTGATCAATACCAGTACAAATACCTTAGTAGATCCTTCATCACTTAAACACACAAACAATATATGATAAGGATTGATTAAAACACAGTTATGTTGCTTCTATATAATTTCATTCCCTTTGAACACAATAAATAACAAACCCACATTAAATAAGTGGGAACAAAACTGATGCTTAATTCTGTCTTTTCAATATACTGTACTCATGTAACTATTCCATTTGTAATGTCTGTTTTTCCAATATATTGGGAAGAAAAAATATAAAAACAAATTTTTAAAAGCCAATTAAACTGAAAGATATTTCATTCACTTCTTCTCTTAATTTAGGTTCTCGATTATAACCACGCACAATGGGAAAAATTACCACACAAAAGATCCACCCTCTTTAGACACTTAACACACACAGTTTAGAACTCTAAGTAGAATTTGACATGACGATATATATATATATACATCCATTCTACTACAACTTATGAATGAATGAACAGTGTACCAGTGACCTCCTCGCATAATACTATACTAGTAGTAGTAGTAACAATTCTCTAGTCGTGTGCCCTGCCAGCCAGCTAATGGATTTTCTGCTATCAGTAGAGAGCATGTTCATTTCACATATAGAAATTAATGTGTTGAAATGTGCATATGTCAAATTGTGACTACTCATGCATAAATTATTGCCTTATGGTCCCTCTGTCTATAATTAAGTTATTCTAAACTCTCCCCCCAAAAAATTCATCTGTTTTAAAAAATCTTTATCAATGATTTAGTTGGCCTGTGGCTACTTGTTCTTGTAACTTGATATCCCTCCTTTTTAAAAAAGAAGGTAAACACTGTAATATTATTTCTTTACAGTGTTAAATTAAATTAAAAAGTATTCAAAAAAGGAACAACATTCCATAAATCAATGTCCAGTCCACCCTTCTATTTAAAAGATCAAAACTCTGTTGATAGGTAAACTTAATTGAATCTTGACAAAGGACAGGTGCTTGGATTAACTGGAGATGACAGATGTTTTACTCGTTTTGTTTATTCTGATATTTACTTGTTGTTTAAAAATGTTCAGAAATACTTTACTTTTCTTTTGTGTGAAGCTACTTTAAATGCTGAAATTTACTGAAAAGTAAATACCCGGTTTTTCAGATAATGTTTATCTAGAATTAAGTCTTTAAGATCATACAGATTTTTTTAATTATTATCTGTCTCAAGCAGTTTACTTAATATCTAAATCCCGACCTTGATACTAAAATATATACACAAAGTTAGCTAAATTTGAGGTTTATATATGTGATATTTTACAAAGTTTGTATATTTTAATATTTACTTATTTAACATGTTTAGAGAATTTTCTACTCTCTGTCATAAGTACTTATTCTATAAAGCTACTCTAAATACTCAAGTTTTACTGAGAGTAAGTACTAAGTTAACTAAAATTCGAGTTTTAAGAGATTTTATATACAACACTTGTTTTAAGAAGGGGTAACAAACACTTGTATTTAGATGATAGTTTTAAAAGTGGCAGATTTTAAGCCTGCATGTTGACCAACATCTGTTCATAAAACAAATAGTTAAAATGGGACAGTAAGGCTCTCTTCATCTGTCACATATTGTCTATTACCGGTACTTTAAAATAATAAAATATTAATTTGTAACATGATATTTAAAAGGCTGTTACACTCACCAGCTAAATTTTCTAAGCATTTATGCGGAGTCAATTTCTTTGTTGAATGAGGTAAAAGATTTGCTGGCTATAATGTTGTTTAACATCATATCACTAATTTTTTCCAGCTATTCATGACCAGAGCAAGGTTTTAAATCTTTATGGAACAAATTTTTGTATGTACAAGATGCTTGAGTGTGTGTTATGGCCTGCTGTGTACTAGCAACCCACTTAGGGTAATTTTTTGCTAAGATGCTAGCTCATTTATTTAATATTTCAGACAAGCATACCACTCCCCAAATCCATTATCATGGAACTAGACAATACTCTGTCTCCTAATGCCAAGTACCAAGAAAGGTAACAATATTTCAAATGTTACAGTCTTATAAATGATCTGATTGGGGTTCAAACTCACAATATCCTACTCTTGTGGAGGATGCACTACTATTGAGCCACCAAGGCAGTATTGTGTAAAAGAAAGGAAAATGGTTTGAACTAAAAATTTTCAATTAAGTACATATTAACTGATTAAGGGACACACCACATTATTAATGAACATTTGTAACATGGTTTATTTAAAGGATCGATTGTCACAAGGATTGAGTGTCACATTGATTGGACTGAATTTCTTAGCAGTCCTTACCAGCATTTTCAATGGTTTCTGTAAAAAAAGAAATAGACGAGAATTTACAAGGTATTACAGATTTGGCAAAGAAGTTATGTGCCTTGGGCATGTAGTCAAGCCTGAACATTTCAAAACCTGGTTTAAAGAGACAAAGAATAAAACTAAGACATGTGCAGCTTGTAACATGTGGAATGTCGAATAGCAATATGTTGTATACAAGTCATTGGCAAGAAATCATAAATGACCAATCCTTACCTTATATGTACAGCTTTTAAATTGTTTGAAATCAAAGCCCTGACTCTAGAGTTTTGAAATATTTAATTGAGGAATTGAGACATGGGGAAAGGAGAAGAAGAAAGGATCTAGTCCAAAACGAAAAGTCTGAGAGAGAGAGAGAGAGAGAGAGAGAGAGAGAGAAGTACTAATATTGACATTTATGCATGTCAAAATTCCAAAACTGTGTTTGTATTTCTATGTATCAATTAATTAAAAAAACAGACAGATAGCTTAAATAATGACAGCTAATCATACAATGACCACAAATATCAGGTGAGCTTATTGGCAGCAGGTGGCTGATGGGGACAGGTGTATATATAAAGGTACTGTGTGTTATTCATCCTAGCTTGATCTCTCGACTTGTTTTAACATTCTAGATCTAAACATGTCTGTGGACATATATCAATGCCTGGCAATGAGTAAAACCGGTATAGATTAACAGATTGTAATAGAATCCCCATTGTCAGAGTTAAAACACTGTCTGTGTCAGAAAGTAAATATTACCCGTTAAGATGGGATAAAACACCTGTATAATATAGTTCATTACTTACCTTGATAATCAATACACAAAATCTGAAAATATCTTCACTAGATATGGGCTAATAGGGGTCCAAGATAAATTATTTGAAACCACAAGCAAACAGTGGAATGATAACCGATCAAATAATTTTGATTCTAGTTTCTACTCTAATGTTTGGGTGTCAATGGCCCAATGGTCTTAAGTTTGTGTTTTATATTACATTGCCTCTCACCACCTAGGTTGGGATCCCTCTTAAACAGGTGTGAGAAAGCTTGTCAGATTGTTTGCTGAAGGTTGTTGGTTTTTTTTGGGGTACTCTTGTCTCCACATCCATCCAAGATTGCACCAACTCTGTATAAGTGAAAAATCTTTACTGGGGCATAAAACATCATCTATGCATCTACCTCACTCTAAACTAATGTACTCCATTCTAATGAAGTTCATTTAATTTTAAATATTATGATAAATAACACTGTTAAAATTTTTGGGCTGGTGAAAGTCAAACAAGTCATGCTTAGAGATACACGATGCTGCTATGAAAGGGTTCAAATACAATCACTAAATGCCAAGTCTGCACCCTTATTCACTTGTCCACATGTTATTATATGTACATAGATGGTTTCTCATCTAAAAAAAGACATAAATAAATAACAAGAACAAAATTTACTTCTTGGAAGTAACTAAAAAATACAACATTGGAACCTTTAATTCTGGGAAATAGCTAAAGCAAAACAACATTGGAACCTTTCAGTTCAGGTAAATATCTAAAGC
Source organism: Tegillarca granosa (assembly GCA_029721355.1). NCBI lineage: Eukaryota > Metazoa > Mollusca > Bivalvia > Arcoida > Arcidae > Tegillarca > Tegillarca granosa. The sequence continues at coordinate 6,224,133 of CM056602.1, read as the reverse complement.
AAATAATCATTGGAACTTTAAGGCTCTGGACAGTAACCACAGCAAAAAACAATGCTGCCTTAAGTTTCGGTAAGTAGTTGAATAAAACAACATTGTAGCCTTTAGTTCTGGTTTGTATCTGAAGCAAAACAACATTGGAGCCTTTAGTTCTGGTTTGTATCTGAAGCAAAACAACATTGGAGCCTTTAGTTCTCGTATGTATCTGAAGCAAAACAACATTGGAGCCTTTAGTTTTGAAAAGAAATTGAAACAAAACCACACTGGAGCCTTTAAATTGTTCTGGAGAAGTAACATAAGTGTAGTAACATTGGAACCTTCAGTTCCAGGGAGTAGCTAAAGCAAAACAACATTGAAAACTTTGGGAAGTAGTTGACTTGCACAGGAAAAAAAAGAAGTTTTTTCTCATATTATCCAAAAAAAAATTATTGTGTAAAACAATCATCATTATGGTAAATGCTGGAGTCAGATGACATTAACTTCCTTAAAAAGTGTTTCTAATTCTGTATCAAGCCAAATGTTTCCCATAATGATCAGAGATGCCTTGTTTATATCCTGCTGGCTCAGAAGTTTAACTATTATCCTGATATCTACATACAGCATCTGGTAACCACAGTAAATCAAATCTGTTATAACTGATACCTGGAGATAATATAGTACCTGTAAATAACACTCTCACCTGATACACAACACCTGACCAGGTACAGAATAATGATTAAATTAAACTGTTCATTACACACCAAATTACCTATGCCAACCAGCCCACCAGAGAGCCAGTCATGTTTTTTTTTAATATAATTAAAACAATATGAATCATATTCCTTTATTTATAACCACTGAGTTGGTTAACATCCAATTTTTAATCAAATGCAAGAAACGTGGGCTTGAAAAAATGCTTCAGGTATCTTTCCTAAATTTTCTGAACTCTCTTAGGTCAAAATTTTGATTTAAACCTGTGTTTTTTCACTAAAGCAGTATCAAGATGTGCACACACACACACACGCACACACACACACACACACACCCTTTAGTTATTATTAATAATTTACTTCCCAGTAATTCCTTACTGTATTTGATTTTGGAACATTGCTCCAAAATTTTTCAGCTTCCCATTCCAAAATATATTGTTGCTATTACCATTATTTATTAGATTATATGATATATATTTTTTTTGTTGTTGTTGTTGTTGTTTTCTCTCTTTTATTTTTTCATTGATTTTTTTATACTCACTGAATGAATAAATGCAGATGGCAACAATAGAACATCAACTATGTTTTGTTTTGATATTTAAATAAAAAAAATAATTATGTGAAAACGGAAATTTTAGGGAAAAACACAATTAACACTCTCTCAAAAGAAAATCTCCATGTTATGAAATGTGCAAAGATTACATATAAACAGTTTACATAGCTATCATTAGACACCACCCCTAAAACAGAAAAATTAACAATCACAGCACTTGCTGGCAGCGGAAATCTTAAAATTATGGCACTGACATTTCTAGACATTCCATAAAGTACTGGCGTTTTTGTTGCTTTTGTGGGTAAAAGATATCCTTTGGAAACACATTTTTCAACTTTAAACAAATTTGTCTAATAAATGGATCTAGCAGTAATCACATCAGTATAATCAAACTTTCACTGACTGGTCTGCTGACCATTTGGACGTTAATGATTGTACCTTAATGATCATAAATACTGTACTTCCATCTTAATTACAATGACCATTCATCATCTTTAATTATACCACGGCAGACTTTCTTCAAGGTCAGAATGTGTATAGTAAAGTAAATACCCTGACACTGGAGCTGAATTTTGTTTATTTGTTTATTTTTTAATTTGTTTATTTGTTTGTTTCTTTCTTTTTTTCCATTACATTAAGCACACTTTAATGTCAATAATTGGGACTAAAGGGCAATATATGTGTGTGTGTGTGTGTGTGTGTGTGTGTGTGTGTGTGTGTGTGTGTGTGTGAGAGAGAGAGACAGTGAGAGAGAGAGAGAGAGAGAGAGAGAGATTTCAAGTGTTCCAGTGAAAAAATTCTGACTGTTAAGTGCCAAATATCATTCAAACAAGAAAAACTCATTAGTTATTTGTCGATGTAAAAAAAAAGTTTTTTGAGGAAAGAATTAGGTGTTGAAAGAGCAAATTTTTTAACAGAAAACTAATAGATAAAAAATTTTAATTAAAATCTATCCTTGAGTCACTGTCCTGGGACAAATCATATCCCCCTCTCATCTACCTAGTTATCTGTTAGCTCTGGGACATAACAATCTTATAGGAAGTAGTCCTGGCTATCATAATACTTGAAAATCTTTTATCTCTTGTTTTCTTCTAGGCAGAATTTTTATTAAAACTCATCCTTTGGTAGATATGTCAATAACCTCGACTAGATATTGTCCAGTAAACAAATTGCTGTACTGAAGTAGTTTGCTTCTTAGAGATTAAACATTACCTACCTATTATAAAGATTTACAATTTTCATCTCAATCATGATTGGTTGTACCTACCATAAAAACCTTGCATAAATGTTCTTGATAACTCAACTACCTCATTTTACATACTAACATAAAATCACAATATTAATTTTCTCTGTTTTGCCACATGTATCCCTTTTTAAATTTATTGCTTAACTCTTTTATAACAGAACAATTGGTGGCAATAAATCATTTTTTTTCTTTCTTTCTTTTTTTTCCTTTTTCTTTCTTGTTTTTTTATTTATTCCTATTGTTTGATAAATTAACATGTAAAGAACTATCCTCCAACAAAATTTTAATTTTGATGAAAAAGCATAAATATCAATTCATTTTACATGTTTCTCTTATTTTTAATAAATTTTACTACTAATTTAATGGAGATTGGGGGGGGGGGGTTATATTTAACACGGAACTATAGACTTACAAGAAATAGAATTTAAAATCTTTAAACCTGAGATTGCCATATTACAGAAGGATAAACATTTACAGACCTGACTGTTTTAATACAATCTATTTAGATAGGCATATAGATTGTGAATCTCTCTCTCTCTCTCTCTCTCTCTCTCTCTCTTTCTCTCTCTCTCTCTTCTTTATATTGCATTTTAAACTTGTGCTAGATCTTCAAATCGATTCTAAAACAATGCACCTAATGCTACTTCCAAGAATATTTATCAAGACAGGTGAGAGATAAATCTTTTAACATTACTAGCTGGCATGTTAAAAACTTCTGTGCTTTTAAAAAATAAATTAAGGAGACACAAAAGGTGAATAAGTAAATGTGTCATAGGTATAATTGTTTTGACAAGTGTCAATAGTAAACAGACCTTATTATCTAGACTTCAACATAAACACCTGTATCATAGACATGTGTATGTATATATATATATATATCATGTGAATAGAATAAAAAAAACTTTAATTACTTTAATTAAGTGACCCATATTGTGAACTCCCGAGGGAGTACTAACCAATTAGAACATAATACCATCATGAGATGCAGTAAAATTATAAAAACGCAATATGACAAATAATGAAAAGAAAACTTACAGTTGTAAATGATAGGGTGGATGTATTTATTATATACTAACAGTCATGATCATCATTCTGGTCTGAAATTCCGCCTGGGTCAGATCCAAAAGACTAATAACGGGACTAGTTGATTCTGCAATAGTTACACTGGTTCTTTGGATGACAACTTAAAAACTATGATGACCAGTGTTAATGTAGGAGTTTGACAGAAAAGAGAACCCCGAGATCTTAAAAAGAGCAGACTTGTAAACAATTATACACTTCCAACATTGTCATCTACTTATCATATTGAATCATTTGACAAATTGCTTTCCAGAATTCACTATTCACTATATTCACTTGCAAGTAAACTGATGCTTGTATCGGCACATTTAAATAAATGCAATATGGTGCCTGTGCCAAACAGATCACAACATGTTACCTTGATAGGACCATGAATGGAGGTGTGGATTTTACATATGTCTGCATTATACTTGTGCACTCTCAGTAATACTTTTAGGTGCTATCCCACCAAGATAGGATTTGCTGCCTCATCTAGTCCATTAGTCTGATACTGTGCAAGTCAGCAATAATGTGAAATTAAAGTTACTTGCTTAAAGTCACAACTCCCACCCCCTTCTCCAAAATAAAAAACAAGAGGCCCATGGGCCTTAACAGTCACCTGAGGATATGTCCAAAATTCTTTGCAAAGTGCACTAGACAATATATTAATTATAGCTCAGGTGAGCTAAAAAGGATAAAACCCCTGGCTTTGATCTGATCTGGAGATAGCTGCTATACCAACAAAGGTACAAAGGTGCATGTTTTCATAATGTTGTTAATCAACAAATAGTCATCCACTGACATCAAACACCAAGTAGGCTAAAAATCCAACTTGTTTACAAAAAAAGAAAGTTACAAGCATAAATACTTTTTATTGGGCTATAACTGCCAAAATGAGCTGAAAATTACCAACACAGCTACAAAAAAGAAAAAGCATAATAAATTTTAAAACTACCAATTAAAAACCTGTAAAATTGAGAAAAAAGAACTCTGTATTTGATTTTAAACTAGATGTAAATTACAGAGAACTGTTTTATAAAGACCATAATTAGCATGTCGATATACCGGTAAGTCTATATAAATACTTCTAACCCCTTAGGAAATCTAGGAGTGTGTTTTGGTGCACTTTTACATAACCTAAAAGTACAAACAGTTAAAACACTCAATACCTTTATAAATCTGTGTAAAATTTTAACGAAGACAAAATAAGGAACAAAAGTTAAACATGAGTTCATTAAGTATATGATGCAGGATGGAGTGTGCTGACCTTAAAAATGTTCATTTTAATTACAACCGGAAAAACACGGAATATGGCCCATTTAAACAACATAAAAGTCAATCGTTTTTTTATATTTAGAATAAAAAGAGGAATGTTTCTGTCAATTCATATTATAGAGAAAGTTTTCCAAGACATTAAACACTAAATGACTCTCAAATGTCCAGAAACTAAAATAAATACCAGTATCCAAACAGGAGCATCACAACAGCCTGCTACAAAATATGGAGTGTCGCAAAATTCTTTATATAAAGACAGTAAAGTCTGTTCAGATAGAGGAAAGTTTAGTGTCCAAACAGCAAACAATGGCAAGGTTACATATCTTCTTTTTTTTCTGTTGTCAGATTGAAATGCTTTATCAAAATCCTATTTTAGCCTATTTAAGTTTTGATTACAAAAGTAAACTTTTCAAAAACCAAAAATTGAATTTTGCAAGGCATGGGTTTGAACTGATTTTTGAGACAAATATGTGAAACAGTACAATATTTAATAAAAGTCCACAGTATTCTCTTCATCCATCCAAGAAGTGTACTGGTATGTGGATTTTTGTAATAAAACCATTTTTTGTTTTTGTTTTACTGTCTTCCTTCTTTGTCCCAGTGAGAAAAAATCAATATACATCTACTATGATACTTATCCAACAACTTCAACATATTTTACCCTACACAAGTTAACCACATGAACCCAGGCAGTATGGTGGTCTGTGAATTCTTTCTAATTAAAACATCATGTTTTTTTTATTTGTTTCATCTTTTACCAATGTGAAGTGTTTTGATTTTTTAAATAAAAACTGTCTCTGAATCTATAATTAGCAATATTAACTTAATCCTCTTCATGACTTACAGTTCATGGCATCTGTCAAAAAATGATAGAATCTAGGAAATTGCAAAAAACTTTTATCAATTTTCAACAAAAGTTCACAGTTAATGATGTTTGATTGGTCAGATTATTTGAATTGTGGTTTGCTAAGTGGCATTTAAAATCAGTGGGAGAAAAGTTGAAGAACCTTAAATGACATGGGAATGAAGAGTCAATAATAAGGGGACACACTATAAGTAAGAGACAAGGAAAGAATTATACAGAAAAAAACCCGAACTTTCTGTAAATGGACAGATAATGTTTTCTGACACTGATAAGGGTGCTTAGTTGACTTGAGCAATGTTTTTTGTCTTAATCAAAGATTATTTCCATAGTATTAAAGGAGTCTATTCTAGGAAAGTGGAGAAACTGGAGTGCCCAGTAAAATTACTTTTTTTTTTTTTTTTGGTCCTAATCAATGATTATTTCTGTAGTATTGAAGGAGTCTATTCTGGGAAAGTGGAGAAACTGCAGTGCCCAGTAAAACTACTAACCTTTGTCAAGCAAACTGACAAAATGGAATATGGATCTGCCTCAAGGGGATTCTAATCAAGTGTTATCCATAACCAAGTACTTGACCACCAAGAACTCTATAATGACAGGTTGATTGAGAGGCAAAAAAAATATAATAGATTCCTTGTAATAAATGTTCATCCTGCTAATAATGCAAAGTTACGATCACAGATTTAAGTGTTACTGAAAAAGGCTGTATATAAGTGTGCATGGTTTTAAAATCCTTTAGAGAAGCAGTTGAAAGAGAAATCTTGAGGTCGAGTCTCTTAGAGAGAGAGAGAGAGAGAGAGAGAGAGAGAGAGAGAGAGAGAGAGAGAGAGAGAGATCAAAATGTAAACTTTTTGCAAATAGTTACTCAATGATTACTGAATCCAAATCTATAATTTGGTTAATACAAAAAACAAAACCGTTTTGTCTTAAGACATGTTTTTCAGACAACAAAGATACCATGTCAACATCTGGCTGATTAAGCTGCATTTAAGAATTTTAAATCACTTTTAAACTGTTACATAATTGCAAGTCCAGCAGGTGTTTTTATCCTTTACAACTGTATACTATTTCACTTCTAAAATGATCAGTATAATTTAAGATAGTTAAACTATCTTTGAACCTGTAGCAGTAATAATACCATCAAAAGAAGTTCCAATGAAACAAAAGGATAAAATTCTACTACTACTACATCAAACAGCTTTGGTATCACACCCAAACTTCATATAGTTTTGGTTTCAATATGAGCTAATTTGAAAATTGTGTGTTTTGAAATGATAAACTCTCTCTCTCTCTCTCTCTGATAACAAGATCATTTACATTTAAGAAGAATTTGCTATCAAAATTGCAGTTGTTATCCTGAGACATCGAATTGCAGTTGTTATCCTGAGACATTGAATTCAGACAGATTAAATTACAAGGTTAGATATCTGAAAGCCAGGTTTATCATCCAAAGATTAGAGAAAATGGTGACAAAAAGTTTCAACACATTCTCAAATGTCTACTGATATCTGTATTTCAAAAGAATCAGAAAATGGTGCAGTGCAGAATAGTAAAAAAATATTGTACAGGTGAAAATAAAGAATAATGTTGTGGCAGTGCATTTGGTTTGGTAAAATATCTCAAGAGGTAAAAGGCTTAAAATATAGTGTGCATTCTTTTGGCAATTTAGTTAGTTATGAAGCATGAAGTATGACAATTCATTATATATGTTGTTTTGTGTGAACACAGCTGAATGGTCAATACATTAAAAACCACTTCAATCCCGGATGACAACATCTGAAACTTCATTTGAAATGACTTCATGGAAAACTCTTCAAAACATGTTGTAAAATCGTCAAAACAGTAATAAAGAGCATTTGAAGTACTATGACCTTCAGGAAGACTATAAAATCCTCATTATATAGAGGAGATATATTTTCCATCTTGCAGTGGTTGATTGGAAACAACACAACTAGCCTAATGAACACATTTTATACCCAATACACTATATATATGTGATGTTTATTACTCAAAGTAATCAGTAGTGACCTCAATATATCACAGGATAAATAGCCCTTTTAACAGCAGGACTGTAGGGAAATATCAGTCCAAATATATGGAGCATAGATCTCAAACAAGTAGTAGGAAGAACTCTTAATTAAACCTCTGGTCCACTACACAAATCATTCAATCGGGGAACAGAAACGGAATGCTGAACAGAAACTAAACCCACAACATATAACCAGTGAACAGAAACTAAACCCAAACACATAAACAGTGAACAAAAACTCATAAACACATAAAAAGTGAACAGAAACCAAACTCATAAACACAAAAAAAGTGAACAGAAACTAAACCCATAACATATAACAAGTGAACAGAAACTAAACCCATAAAATATAACCACTAAACAGAAACTAAACCCATAAAATATAACCAGTGAACAGATACTAAACCCATAACATATAACTAGTGAACAGAAACTAAACCCATAAAATTTAACCAGTGAACAGAAACTAAACCCATAACATATAACTAGTGAACAGTAACTAAACCCATAAAATATAACCAGTGAACAGAAACTAAACCCATAACATATAACCAGTGAACAGAAACTAAACCCATAACACATAAACAGTGAACAGAAACTAAACCCATAACATATAACCAGTGAATAGAAACTAAACCCATAACACATAAACAGTGAACAGAAACTAAACCCATAACATATAACTAGTGAACAGAAACTAAACCCATAAAATATAACCAGTGAACAAAAAACTCAATGTGTAACACATGACCAGTGAACAGAAACTCAACATGTAACACATAACCAGTGAACAGAAACTCAATGGATAATACAGAACCAGTGAACAGAAACTAAACCAATAACATATCACCAGGTTTAAATAACCAAACATGGAAAGTGTGAGTGAGTGGAGCAAAATGAATAAATGGTGTTTTACAACCCAGTAAAGATTCTTTCTCTTCTTGTGAGGCAGACATGGGACAGATTTTGGGATGATGGAGAAAGCTAAGCAAACTTTCTTACAATAGGATCTGCTTGAATGGGATTCCAAAATAGAAATAAGACACAATTCAAAACAATTTCAGCATTTTTGTAAAAAAAAGGTGTTTTTATTTAAGTTTTTGTATCTAAAGTACCCAATGTAAATTCAACAAATCCTCCAAACGGCTAGGGAAAAAATCCCCATGATGAAAAAGGATTTGAGAATTTGTAAAAACATTGTAATGCTAATCAGTAATATCATTTCAGGAATGTAAATACCATTAATCTCCAGAATCAATATAACACTCATATCTATCTTCTAAGAAATGTCAACGCTAAATTGATCGAGAAATTGATCTCCGTCAAGACCTTCCTACAAATCTAATAGTTTCTATAACGATACTGTCACTCTGATATAATGCATCTTTTTTAGAGGATGCCATTTCCGAGATTCCAAACCTGTCACAGGCAGAAATAAATTGACGGGATTTTAATAATTAACTAAAAAATGGGGGGATAGGATACATTATAGCCATAATGAAACATGTAATTCCCAGAAGGATATCTTATAATACTGTTTGATTAATTGTTTTCTTGTTTTTTTCCCATTTTTCTTTTATAAATCTAATGCCAATATTGAGTGTCGGTATGAACATCTGTGGCAGAACCTTGCCAAAATTTTTATCAATATTCTGAAGTAAAGTCCCAAGCCACAGAACAAAGGTCAATGTTATCTAAATTTCTATCAGTTTTAATTTTTTTTTGTTCAGTACTTAAATTACTGGTAGTACTAACACTACAAATAAAACTAGAACTTTTATCCAAATAAAACCAGAGCTGTCTTTTTAGAGTCAAATACCCCACCCCCCACCCCACCCTTCACAACATTTCCAATCATTTGACCAGTTGCTACTTTGATATTTGACATACCCACCTTAACATGCTGCTTTACATTTTTTGCAAGGTTTGATTAAAATCCATTCATAATTGTTTAAGTAATGGAGACAACATGATTTAAAACTAGACAGACAAATGGACAGATAGATAGATTATGGAGGGAAGTATGAGGGAGGGGAATATAAATATTGGTTAAAAATTTCACTTTGACCTTAGATGTGGGCAAAGGCTGATAAATGTCTATATTGTACTATTGTCATATTCAACATAAAGATTCAATTTAGTCTCACATTGTAAAACTATCATATACTAGACTAGTTAGAAGAATGCTGATCAAGTTTTTACATTCTACATGTATTAAATTCTTTAAAAATATGTCCTAATTCCAAAAATAATCCAGAACAAAAGGCTACAAAAACAATTAACTAATCTCTCTGATAACATAAAAACCAATAATTATACAGGAAACACAATTAAACACTGTGTATACATATTTATAGGAACTACGAATTATCTTTCTGTATCTTTCTGTATTTTATAATGGAAGTAATTTGTACAAAACCTATAAAATGTCAGTTATGTGTCCTGAAGTTTTAAAAGCTTCCGACTAGGATCCTGACAATTTTGACATGGATAGGGGTTCTAATCTGAAGTTTATTATTCCTATCCTGCCTGCTTTATCAATAAGTCTCGGGCACTGTGAAAACACATCATCTATAATTTATCAACTTTTGCCATAAATTTCATGAAAACTTCAGTGCAGATTTTTTTTTGTTCACAAGGTTAATCAGTGTGATGGGGATGACAATGGTGATTCAGTTAGATTACCTCTAAACTCTATGGCTGCACTTTTCTACTTAAAGACCCGAGACTGATAAATGTTGTCAAAACTAATACTTAGTTATAATGCCTCTGGATTACTAAGTTGCAGTATGAAGATTTAACAGCTCCTTGGTTTCACTTTTTTGCATTAACAGAAGGCCACAGTTTAACTCAATTTTCCTTAACTTAATTCTAGCAAAGAAGAGAAGGGGTAATAACAATTAGGTTGGTCCACTATAACACAGACTATGGGGCAGACCAAAAAGTGAAACCAAAGTGTTGTTAAATCTACTACAGTACTACAAATAAATATTTTTCACAAAATTGGAGAACAGGACAATGAAATAAGGGTAATCATCAAATAAGCTGGGCCACTGGTCCCTGAATATAAGAAGAGGTCCACTTTCAAAGATGCCGCAGTAACAAGCTTGATACAGGCTTTGTGACAGGAACACTCAAAAGTTCTTTTTGTACTTAAAATAGTTTATGAATAATATAGTTGTGAGTTACAAATTAAAATTTCCTTGAAACTGTTGAAGGGTTACACTTTGAATTAATTGAATTAAAAAGTTCTAGAACTTATACAAGACTGATGGTTAAAAAAATACTGAATACAATTTTTTTAAAAAGTAAGTGACAGCAGTGATTCTTTAATCAAATGGAATCTAAAAGTTCCTTCAGAAATACCTCATAGTAATAAAGGGGAAAAGAAGAAATACCTAATACCGTTTGAAATAAAACAGTTCATAAATTTAAATGTCAAATTGGTAATTTTTTAATGTCAAATTAGTAATTTACAAAAAATCCTAAAACAAAAGAATAGGCAGGTTTTTATGAATTTGTTAGTTCTATAAATAGCCTGTGCTTTTGTAGTAAATCATAAATGTTAACACCCCCTCCCCCTTCCAACTGAGCCCCGGGAAAACAACACAGCTGTGTTCCATCTCAGGCCAAATACTAAATCATACAGAACATGTGTTTATAGCTGTTCAATTCTCTCTGAAATTACACACAAAATTACACGGAAGTCATATAGATGATTTATAGACATATCATTAAAAATGTTCAATTTTAACCAACATGGAGGATGATATCTTGATTCTATTAAAATTACAGGGGCCAGTTACATGTATAATTATAATGAAAAGTAACAGTGCTGAAAAGTTAACAACAGACACATCATCTCAGGAACCGAACTTGAAATTATCAGCAGACCGATTTGCTAAGAAACTTACTTAGGTGTTTTATCTTCCAGTGACCACTCGGCCATGGCCATCGAGAACCAAGAAACACGAGAAGTTAGGATGATCGATTAACAAAATTTTATGTTCAATTGCCAGAAAGTTGTTAATGTTTTAACAGAAAACAGAAGATACACCTACACAAGTTTATTATAATCATTAATAACACTCCCTATATAATTATATACATATTGATATATATCTGTAATAATATACCATTACATCAATTTCTCTGGGGATACATCAAATAAAGTTTTGTTATCATATATATATATTTTATATCATTCCTTTTTGTTTTTGTTTTTTTTTATTACACTGGTTTTGATGAAGTAAAAACCCAATGCTTGAAGCAATTACAAACATCATTTGATTTCTTGTGTGAATATTTTATATAATATAATTTGATTATTTTTAGTTTCTATTGGAAACTCAACTAAATTTTGATTTATTCAAAAATAATTTCAAAAGAAAGTGTTTCAACATTCCCTAAAGTATACTCTCAAATGAAAATATATAATATTCAAGTATACAATGTAGAGGCATGAATAGAGAAGGCCATGGTATAATTAAGTGTACATTAGATAGTAAATAAATGATTTGCTTATTTGTACTGTCTTTTCTTAAGTCTTGATGCTAAATCTAAACACAAACTCTGCATGCAGTGTGCACTTTTGGTGCAAATATTCCTGATCTACCAAGTAATTTGCGTTTGTCTGACAGCCTTTAATTGGTGCTATTTTAGAACACCTGCCCACAATGAGGAAGATAAATAGTGGAAAACCCTCAGTCCATTTTTCTGGTACCAAGGCAAGGGCAAGAAAAAGCATTTGTTTTGACCTGGGTCAAACACATATTGGATGGATACTCTGAGTTTGAATACAATGAAGTCAAATTATGGGACTGTGGGGGAAATCAGAGTTCAATTAAAAAAATTACTAAGTTTTACATGAGAACTGGCACATTTTTTTCACACAAATCTGAGTAGGGATTTAAATCTGTTAGCTAGATTAGCTTTGAGTTTAAATTGTTCACTTAGGTCCAAAAAGGTAAACATTCTGATGAATGGACTCGACATTACATTTACATGTGTAAACTAGTAAAACATTTCATGAAAAAGTTCATAAAGTCATTAACAGTGATGAATCAATGATTTATAATGTTTTATAAGGCATTTACACATGCAATTAACTCTTTGAATTTTTTAATTTAAAAAAAAAATGCTTAAAATATTTACGTTTTCTTAAAATGACAGCAGAATTTCATTCAAAATTGAAAGATAATTTAATATTCTAAAGAAGCTTTTAGATAAAATCTATTGCCATGACATGTGGCAATTACGGTTAAAATTATCACTGCATCACAAATAAACTCTTATTTCTTATATAAAATACTATAAAATTATACCTTTAAGAATGGCATTAAATTTACAGTAAAAATACTCTTTTTAGGGTTTGAAAGGTCAAGAAATATCACCATAATTAGAGCCAATGTAGTTACTTATAGAGGAAATTATCCATTGAAAAAGTAGCTGGTCTCGTATAACATAGATTCAATTATAATCACTAAAATGTCAAACTGGAACATCATTAGCATAGTTTTGTTGAGTTTACCAGTAACTGCTACTTGAACACTAAGTCTATGGTAGAAGTGCTTTGGAAGTGTATTGGACTGTAAGCCATCTTACTCTTAGGCCATACCAAAAATTTATATGTGTTAGGTCTTCAGAAAATATCATGGTGAAATTGTTTCTTTTCTTTTCTTATCAATTGTTTCCTTTTTTATTTTTACTTTTATTTATTTATTTATTTATTTATTTATTTATTTATTTATTTATTTTATTTTATTTTATTTTATTTTTTTTTTTTTGTAAAAATCAGTATGATCACTGAGCATTAAAAAACTCTGAATAATGCATTTAACAATTAATTTTACAGTAACTATGGACAACTTTATGTATAATATATATAAAAAAAAAATTTGAATGTTTTTAGCTTTCTGTATTTTATAAGTGGTAACAACAAAGAATAATTTGTCAGTTTTTCTAGTTCAGGATCAAGAAAAAGGCTTCAGCATCAACAACTACTGAGCTGACACTTGAAATCAGTCCAAGTCTGGTTATGAGAAACAGACATATTACTTGTAAAGCACTATTACTACTTCATTATAAACACAGACTATAGAAGCTATATAAGTTATGATTTAAAATGATAAGCTAATTATCTCAGATGACCAGACGTGTTTACGATGTATTACATATTAGGTGTGTTTTCCTAGATACCTTTCCTTCTGTAGTCTACTGACTGGTATCTGAAGACAGTTTACCAGAGATATCAATGTGAAAAAAGTTAATCATAAACCCTCTCTCTCTCTCTCTCTCTCTCTCTTATATATTTGGAATGAACTTTTTAAGTAGGATTCCAAACAAGATGTTGAAAAGCAGTGTTATCTGAATGATGACACAGTCAGATGGTTAACAGGCTAAGTTCAAGCATGATGCAAGCCAACATGATTGCTTCATAAGCTGACCAAGAGCACAAGCCAACAAAAATAATTAAAATGCTAAGTATTCAAGCATGGCCATGTTTGCAGCAAAAACAAATGCTTCACAGGCTAAATGTTTAAGCTTTACCACGATCAAAAGCCAATATGAATGCTCAAAAGCCTTAATGTTACAGCATGATCAATGTTGCAAGCCAACATGAATGCTTTTACAAGCTAAATGTTTAAGCTTATCAAGATTGCAAGCAAACACAATTGCTTGACAGGCTAAGTGTTTAAGCATGGCCAAGATTTCAAGCAAATATGAATGCTTTATACGCCAAGTGTTTTAGCATTACAGAAGAAATCATCATCGGCTTTAAATTTGAGTATTTTTTTAAATAACAGTTAAATTTTCAACATTCAGATTTTATTTTATGGGACTCTAAAGAAATTTGAAAGCCATATTTTGGTCTAGTTTGGTTTCAAGTGATTTTATTGTTTTGTTTTCTGTATGTAGAGGCACACAGAGAATTCCCATCAAATAAAAGTTTTTTGTATGAAAATCATGACATAAGTGCAAATAATGGAATGCTGAATTGGTCCCTTGATAGCCTCACATAATAACAAAAAAGGTGGTGAGCTAGAAATAATTATCATATAAATTATTTTAGATAAATTCCGCATGAAGTCAAAATCAATAACATAATACTAATCTATTGTATAAATTTATTTTCCATAGAAGCATACAAAATTTCAATTTAATGTTCAAAGAGTTTTGCAATGAAATGAATATTTTCTTCTATAATATGCTTAATTCTTTTCAAAAAACAATATGGACAATTAGAAATTTCTGCACAGATGAATGGCCATGGTAACTCGACAAAAGACAATTATGTAAAACTCCATTATGCTACTGCAACGTGAATGCAATTACCTCTTAATGAAACTAATCTTGTTGTTTAATAATGGTAGATTTACTTTAAAACCTTTATGAAAATAATCCAAAAACCAAAAATGACCTTGGCAAAGCTAGAAAAAAAATGACAATAACAGGTTACTCAACTAATGTGCAAAAAATGATACGGCAGTGACAAAACTTTAATGGTCTTAAATTCAATATGTTAATTAAAAATCTGATTACATGGCCCTGCATCGTCAATGAAACACATCATAATTAGCATGGGAGAATAGAATTTTTCAAATCGTTTTCTGTTAAAACTAATCAACATTGTTCATCTGAAATATTGTAAATGACAGTTTTTGGGGACATAACAGATGAGTTGTTCTCTTTATTTTTCCCAAAGGATGCTCATTTTTTTGTTACTTGTGAAGCAATAAATTCTGTTTGAGCTCGACCAAGTGACAGATTTACACAACACCAACTATTGTGGTAGAATAACTTTAAATCCATAAGTGGTCAAATGAACTGACTGTTTAATCAAAACTCTGTGGGATGGAGAGAATACCAAGCTGATGGTTCCATTGTTGATTCTTAATAAAAACAATGACTATAACTCATCAAAATAGCTGAGTTCGTTAACTTGATAAAATATAAAAAAAAAAGGTATTAAAATATTGAATGAACAAGATTACAAACTGAAATTAACAATAAAACAATAATTATAGGAACTTTTTATTTATCATAAACCTGTGATTTTTTTAAATTATATTTTGTGTGTGTGTGTGTGTGTGGGGGGGGGGGGGAGGGGGGAGGAGGAGGGGGGATTTGGTTGTCGAATGGAGATATGGAGATGGGGATAAAGTGTAGGGGTAATATAGCATCTCTTTGTTCCTATTTTTTTCTATATCTTGACTTTTGATCTCTTCATGATAAAAAATTCAAAACACAAAGTCACATCATTTAATATTTGATATCTATCTTTATCATACTATTTTATCGGCATTGCATCAATGCACTAAAAATGACTGGAAAATAAATTTCCTAGAAAAAACCCCTAAAACACTGAAGATAAATCTAGGAAAATCTAGATGATCTAAACAAAGAAAATTTATTTTAGTAATGTGTTACTTCTAGCAAATTTGTTAATCCTAAACTATAAATAATTTCTTGGTCAGTAAGAAATGAGTCACATTTAAGGAGCGAGTCAACACACATTATACCAATGAACAAGTGGACAATATTCATTACAACGTTCATTTAATTAACAAGTGTCTGAGATGAAGAATGACTAAATGTGCAGCCTTTTTTTCATTATTTATGAAGCCATGATTCCATTTTCACCAAACACTTAGGATTAATATTTTTCTCTCTCGTTCTGTTTTTATCAACTATGCAATCTCTTAAGATTTGAAATCTCTGTGACCTTTTTCTGAGATATGTGATGAGAAAAAATAAATCTCACAGCCAAGCAGAAACATCAAATATTACATGTCATTATTGAAGAAAATTTATCAAAAAAAACCCTAACAATATTCATCAATGAAATGGCTTCTCATCAGAGAATTTAGATGATTTACTGACAGCCCTGCAGATATCGGAGATTTTGTCTGCATCTAAAATGAATGTTAAAATTCCATCTAAGTCAGTAAAAAGCAACTCAGTTTTTTTAATAATAATGGTAATTGCTTTTTATAGAACATCACAACCATTCCTGCAGGCCTATAAACTAATAAATCCAGAAAAATATTAGTATTAGATATAAATCAATCGTCATTTCTCATTCAATCTTTCTATTAGCCAAAAGAACTATATAAACATCCAATTTGAATGTCATGTACTTTTGTCATAATTTTCATTCCATGTCATTTTTTCCCTCTTTTTGAGTTCAGTTGAGTTGAGTTGAATACTGATATTTTAAGTCCCTGTCAGGATTGTTAACCTATATCATGGCAGTCATTTATGAGATGGTGGAGGAAATTGGGAGGTCAAGGAGAAAACCATCTGCCTTTATCAAGCAAACTGACAAACTTTCTCAAACTAGGTTCTGCCAAAATGGGATTTGAATCTAGGTGGTGATGAAGAGGCATTGTGTGTGCATGCTTTAGACCACTTGGCCATCAAGGCCTCTAGGCGGGATGACAGCAAGTTAACTAATCTCAAAGGATTTATCTAAATCCAGTTCTATTGTGTGTAAGAAGTGGCAATGTAGTCTGCCTTGCACTACCACACACTTGGACGACTATAACTTGTTTGCTGACAGCACATCCCTTACCGCCCAAGTCAAATCATAATTCTAACACTGGTTGGATCAGTCAATACTCTTAATGACAAGGCTTTCTTTTATTTTAATCAATCTTCCATGAAATTACAGGAAAATCCTTTATACACTTATTTGAATCCAAACAGAATTTTAATCAAACAGCTTTAACTGTGCTTTAATCTTAGTGTAAAATTTTCTGCGAGTAACATTTAACTGTTCATTATTATATAACAGATGTGTCTTAAGTTATTATTCAATGACAGGTGTATACAACACAGGTGTTAATTAAATCATTAAGGATGATAGAAAACAAGTGAACCATTACAATATGCATGTTAAAAGCAGCCCGTCTCACGGTAGGAGATTATGGAGATTAACATGTTCATACATTTCCCTCAAATTAAGATTGGTACAGAAATAGGTATAGCAGTACCCATTTCATATGTGTCGTCATTTTAAGTTTAATTAATTAAGCACTTAGGAAGTCAAAAATCAAACTCTGATATACTTCAAGTGTAATTTCACAATAAAACCTAATTAAACATAAGAGAAAAGACCTCAACAAGCAACAAATTGGGTAATATTTGCATGCAGGCAAGTTTCTCCTGGAAAAAATTTAACTATCAAAACAAGTCTATTAAATCTTTAACTGCAATCTGACTGGTGAGTTCTTTCATACAAAGTTTCATTTTTAGAAAGACTCCACTGAATCAATTTGGATCCACAAATATACCCTATCACAGCCAGGATGATGATTCAATTTTCATTTGATACAATTAATATCAGACAAAATCAAATATCACTTCACCATTTAAATGACCAATTCTTTATAAAGGAAAATCTAGAATTGTAATCCTGTTTCCTTAAATATAAAAAATTTCAAAATCACAAATAAATTAGAAACATAAAAATACTTTGTAATGCCCTATCTACAGTGTAAGTTTTGATATTTTATTATTTATCAGACACAACAGGTGCTTGTTTTCTTGGTCAGTGGTCATTATAAATGTGATGGTCAATACCATAAATATATTAAATGAAGTGTATCAAATATCACTACCTAAAAGATCAGTGGTAAAGATAAATGTTTCTACAATTAAAATGTCAAAATTAAAATATATTAGAGAAAATATGATGGGAAAAACCGACTTTCACCTTCAAATATGTGTTGTTAAGTACAGAAATGACATTTTATTATACCCCAATATCAAGGCAGTCAATTCTTAATATGATGGAGAAAACTGAGTGACCTGAGAAAAACAAATCAACCTTCATTAAGTAAATCAACAAACCTTAATCTCAAACAAGCTTTAAGTAAGAAACTTGAATATCATATAGAAATGTCAACTTTCTGCAAGAAGGTTAATTTTTCTAACATCTCAAAAATGCAAATCAAGTATGAGAATAATTATACATATATGCATAAAATACTTGTAAAATCTAAATCACACATTGAAAATCTACAGAGTCTTATATGTAAGATTTGTGCTTTTTTTCATTTGTAAAACCTTTTTTATTTATTTCTTTATCTAATTAACAAACTATTTTAAAACAGGCAGATGTTGCCATTATAATGGGTCATGTGCACAGTAAAAAAGAATTCAGAATTAACAGTACGATTAAGGCAAGTCATTTGTTATAGACAATTTAATCTCAGTAATATCGCTCTTTTACAGTTTCTTCTAAAAGTCCATTTATCTTAACATATCTGCCTGTTATATCTATTATAGAAGATTAAAAAAATAATAAATCAAGAAAAAATATAAATTAGTGGCATGGATTTAATGTCCAGAAAGCCATAAAATGATAATGGCTTAATGTTTAAACAGCAACAGTTGTTCAACGTTTAATTCCAAGAGGAAGTTAAAGAAAAAAAGGAAGGAAAAATAAAATGTAAATGGAGTTGAATAGAATGGAAGGAAAGACAGTTTTCAAGGGGAGTTAAGCAGTATGAAGGATCTATGTATTCATTGTTTTAGAATTTAAAAAGGGGAGGTAAACAGAATGGAAAAAGGTAGACAGGTGTGCTGTACTTTTTTTTACATCAATCACACTAATGGGTCTGTCATATTTTAGAAGTGTGGTTCCCAGTTTAAATGGTCAATAGCAGACAAAATGAAGAAAATATCAAATTTAACCTCTCATTTTGAATTCAAGATAATTATGTTATGGCTGAGTAGTCTGGTGTATCTTTTGTTTCAAAAAACAATGTTGTTTATATCAAATGTATTTTGAGCTTCAAAATCAATATTCTGCTGCCCCTCCTCCACCCATCCATGGGCAAAACAAACTGACAACATCAAAAGGAAAGTTCTACGGAGGTGCATGAACGACTTCTTTTCCTTTATTTTCAAAGTTTTTTTGGGTTTTTTTTGAGTTATTTTTCTAGTGGTAAAGTGGCTTTGATGGCCCATAACTCCAACACACACATATTAACAAATCACAGCAAAGGTTAGAATTGCACATGAGCAGGATAAAGTTACGATATTTAATATGTTTCCTTGTCAAAAGTTAGGTAGTTCCTCCATTATTCAAGAACTGTCTGCTTAAACATGAATCATTTAATCTTGAAATTGCAATCAAAACACCACTTATTGTAACTACGCAGCAAAGAGCATCAGGCCTGAATGTAGTTTTTCTGAGAAAAACAAAGCACCTACACACATTAGCTACTTAACAAACACTTGTGTAACCAAAAATACTGTTTAACCAATCAGATATTCTCACGCCTATATAATATAATATCTACTTCCTTTTCCTTTTTCCTATTCACTATGTTATTCTCTCTCTCTCTCTCTCTCTCTCTCTCTCTCTCTCTCTCTCTCTCTCTCTATATATATATATATATAACCCACTCGCCCCCCACCCCCCCCCCCCCACACACACATTTATTTCCACTGTATATAGGAGTGTGTGATTTGATTTTAAGAAAATTAAAAGAGACTTATAGTTAAGTGTAACTAATTATAAAATAAAGGAGTTATTTTATCAAAAAGATATAAAATTTCTCCTGTTATATAATATTATATCTAAAACAGATAAAAAAAAAAAAAGGTATAATATTACAAATTAAACTATTACAGTATGATTTAATTTAGTATAATTTCACAAAATGAAATTAATTTGGTATAATTTTACAGACTTAATTAGTTTAGTATACTTTTAGAAATCAATCTTAATCACAACTGGGCCATCCTAAAAAAATTGTTTCTTTGACTTACCAGCATTTTTAGGGTAGAGATACATGTGATTTTTTCAAGACGTAATTGTCAATGAAATGAAATCAAATTTTCTGAGTAAGCAATTAAAAAAGGGAATTTTAAGATAGTAACAATTTTAAGAAAAAATTATATACATGTATATATATTTTAAATACTTCAAATTTATTGAAAGTTTCTGAAATTTTGTGAGTCAGCCTAAATATCAGAAACAAATCCTTTTTTTCAGCTGGCATTAGCTTAACTAAGTGAGACATCTGACTCATGGTAGCAATAGCTGACAGTTAATTATATACCTAAGAACAACTGATTGATGATCTTCAGTTACGTTAACACCTCCATCGTCAATTTGGTGTTAAAACAATTTCCATTCCTCAATTATGTAACCAATTGACATAAAACTTTTATTTAAAAAAATACCCATCAAATGACTAACTTAAAAGCAATTAAATTAAAGAAAATTTAATCTATGATGTCTTGGGGATGCAATCATTGCCCTGTCATCATTGATTTCACATCTAGCTTACTGTTAACTACCGGTTATTCTTTAAAAAGGCACTTTAAGTGGGTGCAAGAAAAAAATTCAGAATTAGTGATGATCCAAAGACTTATGTGCATTTATTACAGATATGTAACAGAATATATTTCTTATATATCATCATAAATGCTCAAAAACTTGATATTGAAGCCGTAGGATAGCTCTTGCATTCCATTCAGGCCAGATGAAAGATTTTCTTTAAAAAATATTTTTTTTAGTGATTGAAATATCAAAACAATTACTGTAATGACAAATACATGAGATTTTTCTTCCTTTTTAATGTCTTAAAGGGTTTTTTTTTCATTACTGTTTTACATTCAGATTCTGTAATTATCCGTAAAAATCTGTTTTTTTATTTTCATCTAGCTCACATAAATTTTAATTAAGAGGAAACAATTAAATTTTAAGACACAAGAATTTTACCACTCTGTATGAATTATCCAACATTTAAATCAATAATGGACTAGAGAAAGCAATTGAATTATGAATCAAAAGACATTTAAACTTCTACACTGCCAGATTTCTTGTCTTTTATAATATAAAATGTGATTTTAACTGCTTTACAATTATCTTAGAATTTCTCTTCTGGAAAAATTAACAATTCGGTGTATCATAAGTGAGTAAATTAAATCAATTCTCCCATCTCGATTTTCATGTGGGGGATTAAGATTTCATTATCACTAGGGACAATGAAAAGTATACTGAATACAAGAACCAAACTAAGAGTAGGTTTCTGGAACGTACGTACCATGTACGTAGCAGGAAAACAGGCTCAAGTACTTAGGGAAATGAAGGATAATAAACTACACATATTAGGAATTAGCGAGTGTAGATGGACAGACTTTGGAAAGAGTGTCACAAGCATGGGTGAAGTTATTGTTTATTCTGGTAGAAAAGACAATATGCATCATGAAGGAGTAGCCATCATCCTCAGCAAAGCATCTGCAAGATCATTAATTGAATATCATCCAGTAAATGAAAGAATTATCAGAGTAAGACTGAATACTAAACCTGTAAAGACATATTTCATACAGGTGTATGCCCCAACCAACGAGGCAGAAGATGATACAAAGCAAGATTTCTATGAGGCTTTACAGGCAGAACTGCAAAAAGTTCCAAAACAAGATCTGACGATAATCATGGGAGACTTCAATGCTAAAGTTGGCAGTGAAAACACCGGTTATAATAGGGTAATGGGAAAATATGGATGTGGCACCATGAATGAGAATGGGAAATATTTCACTGAATTCTGTGGAAGTAACAACATGGTTATTGGAGGAACTTTGTTCAAGCACAAAGAGATACATAAACTTACATGGGTATCACCTGGAGGCAGACAAGAACCAAATTGACCACATAGCTATAAATGGAAAGTGGAGAAGATCATTGCAGGATGTAAGATAACTAAAAAGCTCTGTGGCCAAGGAAGAAAGACAAACATGCCTGTCAAAGACAAGCAGGGTAAGCTCATTACATCAGAGAAAGAACAAGATGATAGATGGAGAGAGCATTTTGAAGAAGTGTTGAACTGTCCAGAGCCTAGCAGTCTAGCACACATACAGGAGGCACATATAGATTTAGATATTGCAACCGAAAAAAACAATCAAAAGCTGAGATCTTCAAAGCAATTACATCCCTGAAGAACAACAAAGCATCTGGAAATGACCAACTACCAGCAGAAATATTTAAAGCAGATCCTAACTTGGCAGCTGATATTCTACACCCTCTATTCACGAAAATCTGGAATAAAAACACCATACCAACAACTTGGTCAGAAGGAAATATTATCAAATTGCCAAAGAAAGGTGATCTCACCAACTGTAACAATTGCCAAAGAAAGGTGATCTCACCAACTGTAACAACTGGAGGGGAATCACCTTACTATCAATACCTAGTAAGATTTTTAGCAAGATACTTATTGATAGAATCAAGACTTCAGTAGATGACCATTTAAGACAGGAGCAAGCAGGTTTTTGAAAAGGGAGAAGCTGTTGTGATCAGGTGTTCACCTTAAGAAACATCATAGAACAGTGCACAGAATGGCAAAGGCAACTTATCATAAACTTTGTGGACTTTGAAAAGGCCTTTGATAGTATTCACCGTGAAAGCCTATGGAAGATCTTGAGGCACTATGGCATACCAATGAAGATAGTAGATTTAATTAAGGCTTTTTATACTCAGTTTAGATGTACTATAGGCAACATTTCTGATACTTCCTTCCTAGTTAAATCTGGTGTTAGACAAGGCTGTGTGATGTCAGCTCACCTCTTCATACTAGCAATAGACTGGATTATGAAATCAACTCTTAATGGTTCTAACACAGGAATAAGATGGACTCTTTTCACAAATCTGGAAGATCTCGACTATGCAGATGACCTAGCCTTACTGTCGCATACAGAACATCACATGCAAAGTAAAACAACTACATTGCAATATAATGCTAACAATATTGAACTAAAAATTAATGTTAAGAAAACAGAGGTTATGTCTTTAAATACCAAACAGCCAGCACAAATTCAATTAGAAGGAAATACCCTAAACAACACAAATTCTTTTACATATCTTGGAAGCATTGTTACATCAGATGGGGGTGCAGATAAAGACATAAAGTCCAGACTTAGTAAAGCCAGAGGTGCCTTCATGAACCTACAGAATATCTGAAAGACAAGCGATATAAGCAGAAAAACAAAATTAAGACTTTACAGCAGCTGTGTCTTGTCTGTCCTGTTATATGGAGCTGAATGTTGGAGGATGACGGAGAAAGATGTTAACAAGCTCTCCAGTTTCCACAACGGTTGCCTCAGAATGATCTTGAGGATTTACTGGCCAGCTAAGATCTCAAATGTAGAGCTTCATAAAAAGGCAAACATGGATAGTATGCGGGTTATATTGACAAGATCAAGATGGCAATGGATTGGGCACGTACTCAGAAAACCAACCAATAACACCACTAGAGTATCGCTCAGATGGACGCCAGAAGGGAAGAGAAAACAAGGCAGACCTAAGAACACCTGGAGAAGAACAGTTGAGAAAGAAATGAAAGAACATCATCTAACTTGGGGAGAATTGGAGAAAACAGCTCAAGATAGAGAGGAGTGGAAAGCTCTAGTCCTTGCCCTATGTGCCCCCGGGCATAACAAGGACTAGGTAGGTAGGTAGGGACAATAACATCTGGAAAACTTTAACTATAGGCCTACTTACACAGGCATTTTAGTAAAATATCACATCATGTGTTCATAGTAAAATCAATGCTAACACTGATATTTCATTTACAATAGTTGTTATTTATTACAATGCTATATAAATAGTGCTCTCAGTTGAGGGAAAAATGGAGGACTGTCTCCCAGAGGGAATGTTATCTCCCGAGCTGACACTTTAATATTATGAACAAAAAGCGTTTTCTTTGGACCTGCACAAATAAAATGTGTTATCAAAAATCATTAAATATCAATTTTGTAGTTCTTAAGCTAATAGAAAGGTGATCTACTCAAGACATGTACCCCTATGTGTATGGACAAATGGACCACTAAACAGATTAACACAAAGCAGAGGTAAATAAATATGCCCACACCCAAACTATTCCTTGAAGGGGGAGGTGGGTGTTTAAAATCAGCTGCAAAGGCATCTACTGACCTAATGCATTTGTTTAGTTGTGATGGTGGATATCAAACTAATTAAATCAACCTGACATTGTGAGTTAGTGTCCTCTACTGGCCAAATGTATAACTCTCGTCTACTAATATCTACCGTTATACAAGACATTTACATCAGCTGCTCAAAGGAAATAACCCACTGTGTGTCCTAAAATTTGTATCTTAAAGTGCATATCAAATAAATTGTATTTAAAATTCAGCTGTGCTGGAGAAATAACACAAAAAAACTTCAAAGGCACATTTTATGTTGCTTATGATGGCCTATTATCTATCCAAAGGTTTGTGCTGCCTTCTCCAAAGGTAATATCATGTCCAAATATAAAATAACAACCAGACAAGATCATGGTTGGTATACCATGGTAGATATCACATACAAAATCTAAGTTCATCTGTAAATCTAACAACAACATCAAGTGAAGAGGCTCCATAAAAGAGAGTGAATTACACCAAACATGACATAATATACTTACATTACTGCACGGCTTGTCATCCTATATATATATATATTGTAGCAAAAATGACATCAAAACAATGTTTAAATAATTCTATATATATAGATAAATTTTTTTCATGGTAAAGAGGTATCCATTGTTATGATTATTATTTAAATGATGAAGGTTGTTTATTTGAAGAATAATTATCTAACAGACTATCTGCCAGTCAAAGGGCCATAACTCTAAAAACATTTAACATAAAGCAATAAGGATTATCCTTTTTTTATAAGACCTAAAAATTCATTTTAGTCATATAAAATAACAGGAGCATGAAAGGATAACAACTTTCATTTCCATGGTAACAATTTTAAAATTTTAACAATTAGAATAATAATAGTCATAACAAAAAAAAAGTTTCTGTTTCTGTATAGATAAACTTATGTCTAACTATATGCCACACATAAGAGTTGCCATCAGAAATACATAACACAAAAAAAAGTTTTTTTTCAAAAATCTAAATGTAAATATCATAAAAGCATACGTATGTATGTACAGTAGGACTTTGTTATAATACCCCTTTATTAATTTTCCCACCTTTCTTATGACCACACTATTTTGAAGTCCCAAAATTCTTTATTCCTTTTTTATGTCTTCATCAACATATCACCAAACCCCTTTATTAGGTCATAATCTGGTAATACATATGCTTGAAATAAATCAAAGTTTTATGGTACATTAAAAGATAACAAAGCAACACTCACCCTTCTGACTACTAGTGTACCATCATCATCATCATCATCCCGTCGACGATTATCATTATTACGACTACCATTTTTAACACCTATAGGTGGTTGTATTACATCTGTAAAATAAAGACAATGTTTGTTGTTAATAATAACATACAGTAACTACAAAGAAATGAAAAAAGTCTTAATAACAGACAGCATTTACAATTCTTCAATGAAAAATAGCTTTTAACAGGGTTTATAAATGCTTTTAAGTCTTTTCACACGGTATCTCACAATGTAAATGTTCCTCAAAGTTTAAAGTCCAAGAACAAATATTGCGATTGGTAAAACTCCATTATAAATGCTTGGTGAACTGGTCAGAAGCTGGTTTCTGGTTATGTTGACTGTTTTTATATATAGAGACCACAAATTAATGTCCGCCACATGAGAAGATTTACCAATCCTAATGGCTCCTATAGAAATTCCTATGACTTTTTTTATCTGTTTTTCAAAAGAAACTTATACAATAAAATGTTCTTAGTTTCAAACAATTTTTAATAGCTACAAATGTCACTGTAGTACAGATCCCTTGACAAGGAATATTTTATATTATCTACAAATGTGAAGGACAACAAGCCTTTATAACATATATATAACTTACCATCATGTATAACCATGGAAGATAATGTTTCTAAGGTATCTTGATTAAAACCACCAGGTGGCCTACAAAAATATAACAAAATATCTTAATAACTTGATAACATATACAAGTCTAAGGAACTCTATATATCTATCTATATATATATAGGGGTGTCTGAGCAATCCAATTGTAAGTAACTGAAATTAGGAGGATTTTGTGGTGTTACTAAATCAAACAAACTTAATCTTTCTTTCCTATTGCTAAGAAAAGCTGAGGACATGCCGTCTTATTGACTATTAAAACATGGACAGAGTTTTAATTAATGTAGAGAATAAACATTATTTGACAAATAAAATAAATTCTCTTAATTCCTGAAAATTTAAGAAATATTTCAATTTACATTACAGTTACAATACAGTACCAGCAGTACACAAATCACAAGTAATATCAGTAGTAAATGGTAATGTTATGACTTGTAATGTTATGTGGTCTTCACCAGCTAAAGAGGCAAAAATTTTTATCTTTGCAATACTCTAAGAACAATGTTCAGCAAGGTATCTTTAGTGTGCCATGCCTACAAGGACACAAGGCATCAGTTTTAAAGGTCTCAACCAAAAGACCTGTGACTTTTATTTCTAAATGCTGAATGCTTGGAAGCTTTTTCATTAATCCCAAAGTCTAATGATGAATATTCTAAGAGTTGCTCAATGAGAAACTCATACGTACAGTGGTCTGGCTGGTTCTGAAGCTAATAATGTGCCATCTCTATTTAGTACACCTTCTTCAATTTCTTCCTCATCATCATCACTCTTATCCTCCACAACTACTGTGGTAGGCTGACCCTCGTCAGCTCCTAGCTCATTAAGTTGTGCTGCTAGTACATCTAAATCCTAGTAAAAACAAGGAGGAAAATCTGATAGAAATTTTAGACAAACAAAATTCTATGTATCAAAAACTTTAGATTTATTGTTGTTTGAACAAAAAAAGTTCAAAAATAACTTTAGTTACAGAGAAAAACTAAAAGCCTTAGACCTGGGACCAATGAAATCTTAAACAACATGGATACTTGATGTCTGAAGTGTGCACTTATGAATAAATGCCTCTCATTACCTAGGTTTTGAATGCCATTCGGCAGATTAAGGTGTGTGGTGGTTTGTCAGTTCTCTTGCCAAGGGTAGATGGTTTTTTTTAGGGTACTTCAGTTTCCTCCACCATCCCTCAACTGCCTTGATATAAGTTTAACATTCTTGATTTGGGAGTATATCAATGCACTCTACTCCATGGATAAGAGTGCATTTTTTTAATTACTTACTTCAGGTTTGTGATGTACAGGTGGTCTATACATTCTCTGATCACCGTGCTGTCCAGGTAACCTGTCTTCAGGTATAACTGAAAGAGAAAAGAAACATCACAAAATTACATATATTTATTTATTTATTAACTGTTGAACTGTGACAAATTCTTTTACTGTTCAACTTTTCATTCATTCTATAGTTTTCATTACAAACTATATCCATTAAAAAATTCTGATTTACTGGTTATTATAAATGTTAAACCCAGATCATTTTGGCAAAGCTGTTATGGTTTTGTTGTATCTCTACAGCTTTGGGTTTGGTTGATTTAATTGTATGCCAAAAGCCCCCATCCCACCCCCCACCCACTTCCTTAGTAAGTTTTTACTTTTTGTTTGTTCAACTCAGTTTAATATGACTGTAGAGAAGGGGTGAAGACAGAGGAGGAAACCGACCTTTGACAAGCAAACTTAACAAACTTTCTCATTCTAGGATCTACCGAGTGTATAATGATGGGATAATCTGTAACTTTAAGCTTTGACCTTTCAGCTATTTGGTCAAATGACATTAAAGTTCACATTTGCTAGATCTATTGCAAAACTTCAAACTCACATATAATTTATCACATTAAAAAATCTTTAACCTGAGATCAATTTGATTTTTATCAACTGTAAAAAGTTGCTGATGCAAAACAATAAATACAAATTAACCAATCTCTACAGTACATCATAATTTGTAAATATTCATTATATTATTGCTGAAAATAATATAGATTTTTAAGCTATAGTGCATGCAATACAATAATTCTCTTATATATATAAAAGGCATGCAAATTAAAATATATCAAAATCTTTATAGCAACAAAAACTACTGCATTCTGATGCTGGCATTACTTGTATCTAATAAGCCCTAGCATCTAGACTTTACCATGTAGCAAATATGTGCTCCAATATATCAAACAATATTTACCATGTAGCAAATACGAGCTCCAATATATCAAACAATATTTACCATGTAGCAGATACGAGCTCCAATATATCAAACAATATTTACCACGTAGCAAAAACGAGCTCCAATATATCAAACAACATTTACCACGTAGCAAATAGGAGCTCCAATATATCAAACAATATTTATCTTTTATCTTGGACATAATTTTATCTGTGCACTGATCCTGTTTTGGGGTGGAGTGGAATAATGGTGTTTTACGCCCAAGTCAAGATTCTTTCACTTTTTTCAAGGTGATAAGTTCTGGGATGGTTGAGGAAATTGGAGTGCCCAGAGAAAACCACAGACTTTCGGACAGCGAACTAACAAACTTTCTCACATTAGAATCTGTCCCGAGAGGGATTTAAATCCAGATGGTGAGAGGCGCTGTGATCCATAAGTGCGTGTTGTAAACCAATCTGCCACTGAGGCCCCCAATTCTTTAAAGAGGGCATTGGAATGGAATAATGAGGTGATAAATTCTTAGATGATGATGGAAACTAAAGAATCTGGAGAAAACAGCAGACCTTCAACAGGCAATGATAAATTTTATCATACTAGTATCTGTTCCGAGTGGAATATTGAACTTAGGTCAGTGTAAGCAATACTGTAGCCTATAAGCTAGTGTTCAATTGTTTCCAGTAACCAAATATCTAAAATTTGTAAAAATTTAGTCTTTTTTTAAAGCAAAATTTGCTAAAATATGTTACTTATTGAAAGAATTTCAAACAGAGTTATTTGACAACACTTAAAAAAACACTTCACAGAGCAAAACTGTACTCAAAACACCCTGTCAAAATCAAATCAATGATATTTAGAATGGTAAAATTAATAAGTGTCAATAAAAAACACAATGAAAAAAATGACAAAGCTGTCACACATTTGAAATTGTGCAAAAAGTGGTTTTTTTTTTTGGTTTTTTTTTTTTTGAAACTGTTCTCCGCAATACTTGTTTTCTTGAAGAATAATTATTATATTTAATTATAGCAATTGAAGTGTCACTATATATATCTAGTAAGTTCAGACTGTTATAGACCCTTAATTCTTACTAAAACTGTTTCAAGAGTTTCAAGGAAATACACAAAAAAATTCCAGTTTTTCCTATCTTCCTGATTTTTCTCATGTTTGTAATTTTTATATCTAGTATAGTCCTTAAGTGTTTTAATTTTAAACATTATTTTTTTAAACAAGATATTTTATGTGAAATGGTCATCTCTGAAAATTTTGTATGAAATGTCATCTCTGAAAATTTCTGAAAATAAATTATCTAAAATTTGCCACAAAACTAAAGCAATTCCAAAACCTGACTATACATGCCAACTAATAAAGCTACATATTAACTGACAAATACTACATCAAAATGACAAAACACGGAGCAAGGGAGGGTTTTATAACAGCAAAGGGAGGTAATAGCTAAAATATGGTATTAACCTTGTTCTTCTTCCTCTTCTAAAACAAAAGGAAAATGGAACATAAATGTTAAGTTAATGAATGGTAAATGATAGGGAAAAAATGTATGTACTTGTTTCATGACTGGGAAATAAAGGTTAACTTTTTAAACACAAAATAAACAATATTTTTATGAACAGAAATAACCGATTTTTTAATGACTGAAAATAAATGTTAACTTTATGATGGAAAATAAAATGATGATTTTAAGAACTGTGTTAATTTTATGAACAGAAATTCAGTATTTTTTTTATTTATATACACAAAAAAAAAAAAAAGATCTTTATAACTTTGTTTTTGTGTCGGTTTGGTACTGGTCTAAAACTTAAACCAGTTAGACTAATGATTTGGTTAAATTAGACATGGTTACATTTCACACAGGTCGATTACCAAAGTATCACAAAAATGTCTGTCAAAGTGAAATAAAAGTAGATTGTTTAAGATTTTTTTTTTATTATTTACTCAGTATTTAGTAAAGACATATTCCGGAGATTACTTTGATTTAAGTACATGATCTTCATGCTTTGAAATACGGATGATTAAGAACAATAACATAAATATCATAAATAAATAAATGTTGATAGTAAAAACACCAGAACTCCAAAAGGTTACGGAAAAACCTTTAAAATGTCCCTCTTGTCCCAAAATGCCAATATGCTGTACAAGAAACATATATGCTTTTTGAAATACATCTGTTAAAGAAAACTTTTTCACTCACAAAACACATGCACATGCTTAAACTTATGTAACACACACATATACACTCTTATATTCCTAAAGACCCTATATAATGTACTGAAATGTTTAGAGAACGAAAAAAAGACTTTGATATACAATACAGATTTTAATAGATTTAGAATCAATTGAAAAAAAAAATTGCTAAATATTTTCAAATTTGATGTTGCAGATGCAACTCTGCATATTAGAAAATTAGAAATGAATATATTGAGTCAATGATTCAAGTGTAATATATCAGCATGCATCAAACAATCTTATCATAGAAACATACTAAAACACTTATATATATTTGTAAATTTTGGCTTAAAAAATGCTCATTTTAAAACACCCCCCTCCCCAAAACACAAACACACTGTTTTTATTGAAACATAATTCTTACAGGGTTTTTTGGGAATTCATCAAAGTTTTTTTTTTTTTTTTTAGATTTTTTAAAACTACTATCAGACTTTATATAGGCTTCAATTCAGTAATTTCAAATAAAAGGCTGATTTCAGGTTCCATTGCTCATAAATGGTTAAAACATGTTCAGCTGGGATATGGATTAGTTTATGTCTAGATTTCAAGAAAAAAAATCCAGATAGTGTTGCATCAGCTTCTTATGATGTACTGAAAATGTTTCTTGCTTATTTATATAAT
Organism: Tegillarca granosa; assembly: GCA_029721355.1. NCBI lineage: Eukaryota > Metazoa > Mollusca > Bivalvia > Arcoida > Arcidae > Tegillarca > Tegillarca granosa. Next base: position 6,192,548 of record CM056602.1, on the reverse strand, counting down.
AATTCAGACATATTCAAGTCAATTTTCTTGTGGCACACCTCACTGTTAGCTGTCTCATTAAAAATTAAACCCATTTTAAAAATTTTGGTTTATCCTGCCACAATGGATAAAAAAAAACACATTCCCACATAATGTACAGAGGCCCTTTTCAGGATTTTCTGGCTTTTTTTCAAAACCTGGGTGAACTATATGAAATATTATACCTTTGTTACGTAATTATACATGCATTAATACTCAATATTTCAATTACCCAAGTTTTTGCTTATTTACTCATTTTGCTCAGTATAATTCAAATACTACTGTTCCATACCCCTTTCTTCTTCCAAATACTTAACCTTCAACATGACACAAAGATCAAAGACATAAATCATTTCTTCTGATATTCTATCACCAAAATGCACCAAAATTCAAGCAAACAAATGCCAGAGTAAACAATCGTTTTACCTATTAACTGTGGATGTTTTGGGACTTGTTTTGGAAGTTGCTGAACTGATGGAGAAGGCTGAGCTTGGAAATGACTAGAAACAGGCCACGCCTGATTGGATGATGGTGGTCTGTGACCTCTATTATCTTGATGATGATGACCTCTGTTATCTCTGTTATGACCCCTATCATGATGACCTTTATGTTGTTTGTGATGTTGTTGTTGTTGCTGTGACGACCTGTTGTTGTTTGGTCTGGCTTCGTGTGACTGTATAAGCTGGAAGTTTCTTTTCAATGTTGATTCACCAGGAATTTGTAAAATTGAACTGTTTGTAAAAAAAAAAAAAAATACATTTAATGTTAGTCTTCACATGTATAATACAAATGAAATAATTTCAAAATATTTTAAACATTATCAAATGAGGCTCTCTAAACCTGGCCCAGTTGTCAAAGAACAGAGCCCAGTTGTCACAGAACATGGGCCACATGTGAGAAAGGGATATCAGGTCATAGATGAAATTTCTGAAGATACTGATTCTTGTAGCTAGTTAAAGAATGATTCACTTGACTGAATGTTTTCTAAGATGTAAACATCATGGTAAATCTATAGTTATCAAGTTGTCTTTTTTCTGACAAAATCTTTCTTTCTTAATTAACCAATTTATTCAATTAATTAATTTAACTGATATTTAAGTAAAAAAGAGAAGATATTTACATCCTTAAGACCTAAACAATGATCTTTTTCTACTTTTGAAACTAAACATGATCTTTCTGTTACCGTCAAGATTTCTTTTATATCAAAACAACACCAGCTATGGGTAGTGTATAATACACTACAATGTAACAGATTTTCAAAATATAAAAGTAATTTCGATTTACACTTCAAGATATCAAGAATTTAGTAAGAAAACAGATAAACCTGCAACTGAGAAATTTGAGCCAATGATTTTCCAATAAACTTAATAAGTTACATACCTTGGTTCCCCTGGTAACACACTATCTTCCTCTTCCTCATTATCACTACCTTCATATTCATATTCTGTATCATGATCATCAACTTTAGAAAATAAATTATAGCCAACAGTTACTAATAGTTACAAGTATCTCAATCTTGTTAACAATGTGGATAGTGAGAGTGGAGTAGAGAAATGATGTTTTAAATCCAGTCATGATTCTTTTACTAATATCGAGGCAGTCAGTTCTGGAATGGTGGAAGAAACTGGGTTACCCAGCAAACAAACTGACAAACTTTTTAGCACCAGGATCTAGATTGGAACCTAGGTGATGAGAGGCACTGTGATTCATAAGCAAGTGCTTCAGACTACTTGGCAAGCAAGGTCTTTGTTGTTCCAGATAATAATGAAGAAAATTCATCATAGTCAAAGCAGCTAACAGCCTGCATTGCCCCATGACCTTTCATGACCTGATTTCCTGCCATTTGACCTTTGTTAGTCATCACAAGAGAATACATAAAGGAGGTCATGTGTGTCAGGTTAAATGGAATTTCAGAAAAGCCGCAATTAGTAATTGTATAGTAACCCTTATGAAACATATCTACTCTTTGCCTTCAAATATGCCTAAAAAACCTTAAAAACCCATGTAATTTACGCACTTTTTTTGGGAAAAATTAAATTAAAGTTTGGGGGGTGCGTAAAGTACACGAGTAAATTGTTTCGTGATTTTTAAAAAAATTTTCCTTGCTGATGAAAGTGTTGAAAATGTAACATTTGTACCTGAAGTTGGCCTATTTCATGTTACAATGATTTTACGGAAAAATAATGCATTTGAAGAATTAAAAAAATGACGCGTGTGTGTAGAATGGTATTTTATGCTTACTTTCTTTGTACAAATTTTAAATGTAATGAAATAAATGGTTAACTACTGTTTGGAAGTCTAACGTGCATTGAGCTGGCTACAATGTGCTTTGATTGCATTTTCCACCGATCATGAAGGAACACCATTGACATTCATTGTGATATCGATAATCTTGACTGGATATGTGTTTTAAGATGGATAATCTTGGCTTGAAGAAACTAATGAGATTAAAATTTAGCGGGAAGGTGTTAGAGGGAGTGAAATATCAATGGTTTAGGCGCCAATAGGCGGATAGGCGGAAATGCATAGCTTGGGTCGAGAAGACGCTCTCGATCAATCAAAATTCTGTTTACATACAGGGTAAGGTCGGTTTCTTCCCTCTGCCGGTTGAGTAAAGTGTCATACTAGCTGATGTTAGTTGTTAATTAAACTGAATTCACAACACGCATGAGTGTGAGTAGTTGTCTGTTTTATTGATAATTCTTCCTGTGATTGTGATTTTGGAAACATACAACAATACGCTAATGAACTGTTACAACGTATAACCTACTTTGTTTGCAAACCAAAAAAAAATGTGACAGCCGTAATTTTTAGCTCTATCTAAGTTAATTAAAACAGGTAAACAAGAGGCCCATGGTCCTTAACGCTCACCTGAGGACATGGCCAACCTGAGGATATATCCAAAATCATTTGCAAAAATACATAAAATATTCTAATATACAAAAGTTAATATATATTACAAAAGTTAATAGTTTCCAAGATAATAAACAATTTCAGTCTTTTTATGCACCTATGACCTTGACCTTTGAATGTATGACCTTGAGCCACATATCAAAATGATTGTCATATCAATACCTACAAAATTCTAATATATATACCTTTGCAAAAAGTTAATAGTTTTCAAGATAATTAACAATTTGAGTCTTCTTATGCATCTATGACCTTGACATTCAAACGTAAAACCTTGAATCTTATATCAGAATGATCACCATATCAATTCCTACAATAATTTAATATACATGCCAATACAAAAAGTTAATAGTTTTGAAGATAATTAACAATTTCAGTCTTTTTATGCACCTATGACCTTGACCTTTGAATGTATGACCTTGAGCCATATATCAAAATGTTCGTCATGTCAATACCTACAATATTCTAAAATACATGCCTATACAAAAAGTTTATAGTTTTCAAGCTAACGCACAATTTTAATTTTTTTTAGCAAAAAAAATAACATTTCAGGGCAACAACTACTTCATGCATTATCATACAGTTACGAAACTTTGTACCTTTTTACATTTTGTCCTGCTTAACATTTTAACAATGTTTTAATATTATATATCTCTTATAATTTGGAAGAAAAAAGCCTAAAACTGCACAAATTACAAACTAGGTCATGACCTTGAACTTTGACCTTGACCCCATTTTGAAGATTATTTCAAGAAAAAGTCAAAACTGAAAATCCCATGTCAATATCTATTCATATAGTTATAATAATTTGAAGCCATTTTACGAAATTTTCAAAATTAAACGCAAAAACACAACCTAATTTTTTACCAAAATTCACGAAATGAACAATTTATAAGCTTAAGACCCTAGAGAAGCCAATATCACGTCAGATTTTTTGTCCCATCATCGCTTTCAGAGAAGAAGATTTTTTAAGTTTTTTGGAACCATGGGTCACCTTGACCTAGTTTTTGGGAGCCATGACAAACCTGAATTGCACTGGCCAATATATGCAACTGACCAAGTTTCATTGAAATCTACTTCATAGTTTCAGAAAAGAAGTCGAAAATGTAAAAGTTTACGCCGCGGACGCCGCCACCGCCGCCGACAGACAAATTTTGATCAGAAAAGCTCACTTGAGCCTTCAGCTCAGGTGAGCTAAAAACACCAAACTGAAACAAAACACTTAAATATAAGAAAACCACTTGCTTGGATCAAATAGAAAATCGGCGATTCTGAAAATTTTTGGGTGCGAATTTAACACGAGTTGAAGCTTTTTTAAGAAAATTTTAGCTTGAAAACCGCCTGCGTAAATTACACAGGTGCGTAAATTACATGGGTTTTTACGGTGTGACCCAGACATGATTTTAAAATAAACTTTTAAGATATAAGCTAGTTCAAAGGTCGAATCATACCAGGAAGATGGTTCATTTTTTATGATGTGTCAAAATCATAAAAATGTTAACACAATGTAGATAAAATAGTTTATGATAATAACAATTGTTTTATTTCTTACTAAAGGTTTTATGTAAATACTGATTTCAACTTTTGCCATCCTTTCTTATTGAACAAGTAAGTTAAAACTGGCATAAACATGTAAAAATGGCATGTTCTAGGTCTTATAGCAAGAAAAAACTAATAAACATTTTACATTCTAGCTTATGCAATACAATTCGTATATAATAGAGCTAATATTTACCCTTTCTATTTTTCTTGTGCCTGTCTATATGATCTTTAAGCTGTATTCTAACTTGTCTTTCTGTGGGTTGATCTTTTATAAATGGGTTTTTAAGTAACTGTTCTGTACTTGGTCTATGTGTGTAATCTTTATCTAAACATGTCTCCACAAAACTTTTAAATTTTGATGACCTGAAATGCAAAAAAATACAATAGTTATCCAATTAAACAGAGATCTTATTAATCATGTCTGGCTGTCTTCAAATTGATGGTAAAATACAGAACATTAAAATACAACATAGTCATAGTTATGTGGCAGCTGGGATGACTTCAAAACTTAATTCAAGGGCACACCATGCAGGATGATCCCATGGTTCTTGAAAATCATGACAATGTATATCAACTTGATAATCAGAGTTTGGGATATTTTTAAAAATAACTTCATTTAATTTTATACACAAAACTAAAATTTGAAACGCAGCCATTTTGTGTTAATTTTAATATCTTATTAAATAAAACAACATATAAAAATACATACCATTTACCAGACCTTAATCTTGGTGGAGGATTTCGTGGAATTAAAAATAAGGCCCTCATAGGGTGCATATCACAGAGAGCTGAAAATAATAATAATTTTACAACATTAAAAAAAAATATATGAAAATCTGCGATCTTGTTTCTTAATTGGAATAACGTTTTCATAACTGATTGATGTTGAATCAAATGAAGTGATTGCATCTTATGTCCGAGTTCACTATAACAGTCAAAACGTCCGCAATAAACAATAGTCATATCTGATGATGTCATACACATGTTATAAAGATGATGACAGCAGCCTAGGAGATTAGAGTCATTTTAATCTAGTGTAATATGATTTGTATTACATGGTTTTATAACACGGAATCAGGGATACATACAATTAATATAAAATTTATTATAAGGGAGATATCAAAAGCTTTCAAATTATCATATACTTACGTGGCTTTCCTTCAGCCATTTCTATTGCAGTTATACCTAATGACCACAAATCACTCTGTAAAAGAAAATGTATAGCATAAATAAACAAATCATTATTAAAACTTTTATTGCACTGTTATAAATACCCAGCACATAAAAAAAATTATTGTAATTTATACATGCGTATGTCTATTTTCTAACTAAATTGTAAACTTCATACAACAAAATTTTTCAAGACTGTAATTTAGAAATGAATTATAAATTTCTGAAAGAATAAAGTAGAGTAATCGTGTTAAATCCTCCAGTGAAGATTCTTTGATTTACTATTAGTCAGCCGGTTCTGGGATGTCGAAAAAACTGGAGTCCCAAGAGAAAACCAAAGACTTCTGGCAAGTAAACTGAAAATTTTTTTTAAATTAAAATCTACATCTATCAAAAGCAAAGAGAAACAATGTTACCTGTATGTTTATGCTTTAAACAATTTGTACACTGAGGACCAAAATAATGAAAGAAACAGAAAATTTCAAATGATATTTATGCATATACTTCAGACCCTATATCTGACAACACTGTATATAGTTTATTAACATCTGTGATTATTAACAATTATTTGTTATATTCAGATATGAAAACAGGATCCCAAAAATTATGCAAGGGAATATTTCTGTTATAAAGAATAAAGAATACTGACTATTATTTTTCAATAATCATTTCATGGGCAGCTCTGGGCTTTGCCAATAAATCTGATTGACAACAAAATTTTGCTTCAAGCAACAGGGAGTTGTGTGTGAATCAATATGAAAAACTAAAGCTGAGGGGTTTTGCATCAGAATATAAAAAAAGATGCAAAATTTGTTTTCTGATCATATTGCTAGCATTAAATAATAAGAGCTAGAATTAACCTTCCATATTCATTTTATTACCATATGAGGTTTGAGCATTTATAATACAGGTGATTACTTCTCCTGATCATCATATAAAATATATGTAGATATGTACTATTATAGGTCAACAAAAAACTTTAACTTTAAATGAAATATACATGTATAAACCAAATCTTAACCAATGATAGATAGATTGTATTATATAAATGATGTTTAACACCACATTCAAGATTCTTAAACTACCGAGGGGTCAGATCTGGGATGTTTGAAGGAAACGGAAATACC